>OZ005650.1:54325609-54828109 GCA_963930645.1 Salticus scenicus | reverse complement strand
TTAAAATTAATTTTTATCTGTTTTTGAAAGAGGTAATACTTACACAAATATAAACAAGAATAATTCCAGTAAAAGAAAATCAGAGATGTAAAAATAGCCTCGGAAAGTAAGATTTTTTTTTATTAATTAATTAATTAATTAATTAATATTATATATTTTTTTAATATAAATCTGAGTCTCAATCTAAATTATAAACATGCGAGTTTTGAGAAATAAATTTCCTGATGTATAAAATAAATGTTTCGATTTTTGTGATAAATAGACCCTAAACGAGATGGAAGAGAAAAATATTAGCATTCCTCTAAGGAGTGTTGCCTGATTGTAATACAAATTTACCATAATACAATTTCTTTAATTCTTATTAACTATGATTCATATTACTTTGAAACGTTTACCACTGAGAGTTGGGATATATATATATATATATATATATATAAGTGTTACAATATTTGGGGACTTTAGTAGATAAATTTTATTATTTAAAAATAAATAAATTAATTTGATTAAAATTTCAAAAGCAAAAGTTGACATGTGAGCACTGAGTGTAAGATTGTGGCAAAAGTATTGTGCCCAGAAGCAAATCTCTAACTAAAAATTAGGCAAAAAAGGTTGTTTTATGGACAATACTTCAAATGAAAACATTGAAATACATCCAATATTTAAATATTGCAATTGTTTTCTACCTCTAAAAATGCTATTTTTATGCTAATATAATATGCAAGAATGAGAAATAGCATGCTAATTTAAGGTATAAGTTGCAGCGCACATTAAATTCAATATGGTTACCAAGTTCATGTGAATGTGAAATAACAATACTAAATTTTACCGATATTTTTTTAAAGTGTAGTACATTTGCTTTGTTTATTTAAAACATTTCTACTGATTTATATGCGTTGTCACCTGCCGGAAAATCATAAGAACAAATTAAGCCTTATTTTACTATTTTGTACTTTAACCATAGCTAAACTAGATACCTTCCGCGTGGCTCGGAAACTTGGCAACAGTTCAAGCGGTAGACAGCGCCACCTGGTACAGATTGCGCGACTTTTGTATTCAACTGTCACCAATAATTTTAAGAAGCGGGACTTGATATATATAAAAGGCGATTAGAATCGAAGAAACTTCGATTTTATGTATCATATATCACTTCTTAAAATTATTTGTCTGCACCAGGTGGCGCTGTCTACCATTCGAACTGCTGTGAAGTTTCCAAGCCACGCAGACGGCATCTAGTTTAGGAGGCTATGCTTTAACTGTTTACTTATATTTATACCAATTAGTTTTTTTTTTTTCTTTTATTATTATTATTATTATTACGACAGAACTATTGATTTTGATTAGACTTACTCATTGTCATCATTTACTGTGTTTCACCTACAATATGTCAGGTTGGCCTCCAATATCAAGTTTTATGATTTTATTTCTTTACTTGTCTCATAATATTTTTTTCAAATTTCAAAAACTTACATATTTGAAAATTGATTGCTAACTAATGGTTTGGCAATTAAAAATAATAATAATTATTATTATTATTATTAAATTTAGGAAAGGTCCACTAATAATGAGAAAAAATTCAAACCAATAAAAAATTAGATTAAAATAATAATAATAATAATAATAATAATAATAATAAAGTGTTTCAATCAGACATTTTTTTTTTTTTTTTTTTTTTTAACATGTGTCATGGATATTACTTCTGACGACATTTTTATTAACTGAAGCTATTTGTAGACAACCGGTTTCAAAATAATGGAATAAACTATTTTTCAGAGTTTCATACAGTTACGTAAATAATAATAAAGTAATAATAATAATAATAATAATAATATCTTCAAACTTAATTGATTTGTATTATTTATTTATTTGCTTTTATTTACCTATTTACTTTCTTATTTTTATTTATTTATATATGTATTTTTTTTTTTTTTTTTTGTTATTTCTTTATTAGTGATGAAAAAAATTAATATATTATCCTTAAAATATAAATTTCTAAAAAATAAAAAAAAGATACAATCACTTGAGTTTATATTTAAATTAATATAGTAATCGTTACAAAGGAAACCAACATTATAATTTTGAAAGAAATATTCCAAAACGTATGAAGATCAACATGTCAAGTTTGTAATATGCAAAATAGTCTTGTCGTACTAAATCCGATTCTAACTCATATACATGTATGCAGTGAAGTTAGCATTAAATTTGATTTATGTTTATTGTTATTATTATTATTATTGAAATTAGTGACATCGTGTATAAATAACATTTCTCTCAATGTATTACGTACATTATCAAAAGACTCAGGTTATAATCGGATATTTAATGAATCAATTTTAATACCTCGATATATAACTTTTATAGTATAATATAAAATATTTAAAATCCCGAATTACTGTTCTTTTTCTATTAATAACTATAACTTGCCTCGTTCACTGGAAAATTGTTATTAACTCTTACATATTTTTATTAGCCTTATATTTGATTTATATTTATTATTGTTGTTATTATTATCTATATAATTAATCGGCAAACATGAAATTTGTGGTACACTTTTAACATATCAATTATGAAAGTAGAGGGTTGAAAATGGTATCATTCGAAAGATATGATTAGCCAAATTTTTAGAATACAAAAATTATTTTCTTACAATGTTAAGAAGGTATTTAAAAATACTTTTATTTTTTTATGCATCTTTCCATTTTGTTCGCGCATTCTTTTTAATAAAAAAAAAAAAAAAAAAAAACTATAGCAGAAAGTTGTTATATCTCGCAATTTCTTAAAACTCAAATAAAATCATAGACATATACACAGTAATTTGTATAGATGTAGCATCATTATACTCTGGACTACACATATATATATATACACTATTTTATTATTATTATTATTTATTTTATTTTATTTTACTTTATTTCCTAAGAGAAATGGTAGAAATTTGAGTGAATGAGTATTAGATCAGAAGTTTATACCGTTGAAAATGTACGCACATTAAAAAAATGATTTGATTTATGAAAGTTCTATTTATTTATTTATTTTTATTTATATAAGATCTAATTATTTTCTTTCTTTTTATGTCAGCTCTAATTTAAAGACACATTTTTAAACTAAAACATAATACATTCCAATTAATTGAAATTGACTACTTATTAAAAAAAAAAAAAAAAATGGATTTATTACTATATATTTTGCACATATAAGAAGAAAGTATAAGATTTGAAAAATAAAAATAAAAATAAAAATAAAAATTAAGTAAAAATTAAAAAAATAAAATTATTTCTGGTTTTCGACGAATTTACACGTTTTGAGATTTTCTTGCATTTCAATTAACTGAAATTGACTATTTATTTATCAGAAAAAGGGATTACAAGATTCTGCATGTATAACAAGCAAGTAGAAGATACGGAAATAATCTGATTTCCGGTTTTCAACAAATTTACACGTTTTGAGATTTCCTAGCATTTCAATTAACTGAAATAGACTACTTATTTTTGAAAAAGTGGCTTTATTATTCTATCCTCTGCATATATAAGAAGAAAGTATAAGATTTGAAAAAACTTTTGATTTCCGGTTTTCGATGAATTTACACGTTTTGAGATTTCCTTGGATCTCAATTAATTGAAAATGGCTACTTATTATTTTTTTTTAAGTGGATTTATTACTAGCTTCTGCATGTAAAATAAGAAAGTATAATATACATAAAAAATTTCGATTTCCGGTTTTCGATGAATTTATACGTTTTGAGATTTCTTTGCATTTCATTTGACTGAAATTGAGTACTCATTTTTAAAAAGTGGATTTATTATTCTATCATCTGATTATGTAAGAAAAAAGTATAAGATTCAGAAAGTATTTAGATTTTTGGTTTTGGATGAAGTTACACGCTTCGAGATTTTCCGAACTCAATTCGACCATTTTTAGAAAATATCTGTCTTTTGGAGTTCAAACACTGGTACTTTATAAACCAATGGAATTAATTTAACCGAATTTAATATTTGGTTGCATCTTGGTTTAATATGATGCTGATTAGCTTTTGAGCTTTTTCACCCAACAGCAGAAGCTTCCACGTTGCGATTTCCTCTCATTTCAGGAAAGGCTCAACATCTACAGTGTGCCAAAATTAGAGAAATACAGGGTAAGTCAAAATGAATATAGCGATTACAAACGGCTATAACTATTTAATGGAAAAGAATTTATCGATAAGGTTAACACAGAATATAGAAGCAACTTCAAAATTTTGTATACATACATCATAGATGTTCTATGTGACTACCCTTGGTCACACGGACAACATCTAGGCGGTAGTCCATTTCAGGCCATACATTATGAAGCATTTCTTCAGTCACCGCCGCAAGCGCATTACAAATGCGTACTTTGAGTTCTTCAATTGTTTTGAGCATGGAAAGCACATAAACCCATAGATAAAAATCGCAGGGTCTCAAAGTACGCATTTGTAATGCGATTGCGTCGGTGACGACAGACATGCTTCAGAATGTATGGCGTGACATGGACAACCGTCTAGATGTTGTCCATGCGACCAAGGAACGTCACATAGAACATCTATGACGTATGTATACAAAATTTTGGAGTTCCATCTACATTATGTGTTAATCTTATCTATAAATTCTTTTCCATTAAATAGTTATAGCCGTTTGTAATCGCTATATCCATTTTGACTTACCCTGTGTATTAAGTAAAACACGGCTGATTCAGTTTGAGTGCATATCGACAAACAATATCCGCAGCTGCGTTGCAAATTAATTCCGTTTTGAAGAAGGCAATAACTTTATTTTGCCTTGCTTTGCTAAAGAGTGGTCGAGTGTCGATCACTGGGTAATACTACTTATTATTATTATTGCAGTTTTAGACATCATATCTATATAACTTTCTCTCAATATATTTGGTGCTTTATCAAAATATGCAGGTTATATTTGTAGATTTAATGAAACAATTTTAATATCACAATATATAAATTTAACAATATTGCATAAAACTTTTAAAATCCAGAATTATTTTTTTTTCTATAAATAACTACAAAATACATCTCTCACTGGAAAATTGTTAGTAATTCATGCTCTTATTATTAATTTCACGTAAGCACAACAAAAATATTTCACAAAAAATTAAATAAGTAAATAAATAAAATAAAATAAAATAAATAGAAGGACACAGTGGATTTTTTTTATTCTTATATTTTGTAGAAAATAACATACAGGCTAAAAATATTCCGCTTTTTTCGCAATAAATATTGATCCGCAATTGTTCGGGGAAAAGTTCGAAACAGAAAATGGATTTTAAAATTTTCTGATATTTACTTTTATTTTTCAGAAATTTCTCTTAAAAAAAATAATATATAAATAATGAAGGTGTCTGAAAAACATCATAAAATATACATTTCTTTATAAAAAAGCCATACAACGGAGAAAAATAAACATTGATGATGTATACTGGCGAAAAATCAATAATCTGCGGGGCAAAGTAAGGAGTTTCTGTCATTGAAGTTCCATTACTAAAGAGGCAAGCCGTTATTATAGTGAGAGAACTTCCCATCCAACTCATATTGATCTTTTTTCCTACTTTATCGCTACACTTTTCTGAGTTTTAATTCATTAGATTCAAAATAACACTGTATTCTACCTAAATCTGAAAAAGAAAAATACAAAATATTTTAACAGTAAAGTAATTTAAAATTTCATGTTTATAATTTTTAATATACAAATATTTAATTTATAATGTATAATATATACATATATATATATATATATATATATATATATATATATATTAAACCGAAAAGTACGATTTTGGTAGTAAAGTTATTTTCATATAAATATATACGATATATATTTCTACATAAATATATTTTTTTCTAAAATAAGAGTAAAACTTAATGTCGTATAGTGTCTCATCCATAGTCCTATGTTGTCTCACACCCATGACTTCCATTTAAACTGCATTTGAATATTATAATAATTACAAGATAAAAAGAACTTTTATATACCATGTTTTAAAATTTTCTGTTAAATCATAAAAACGCTACTGAATGCAGCGGGAACCCGGAACAATTGGATAAAAGTATTAAAAAAATTTCTTGCTATCGTGTTTTGAGCTATTATAAAAGTTTCAAATGGCTATCTAGCCGGGACGTTAGTTAAAAGGTGATTGCAAGCTTTGTACTGGTAACGCTGCCGAAGGCAGCAGGTTCCCGAAGCAATTGAGTAAAAATATTTTTAAATGCATTTTCACTGTATTCTGAACTATTTTGAAAGTTTCAAATGTCTAGCTACTCGGGAAGTTAGTGAAATAAATTTTCTGTTGAATCATATAAACGCTTCCGAATACAGTAGGGACCTGAAACAGTTGACTAAAAGTATTTTAAAAAATGTATTGTCACCGTGTTCTGAGCTATCCTGAAAGTTTCAAATATCTAGCTATTCGGGAAGTTAGAGAAAAATCGATTGCAATCTTTGTACTAGTAACGCTGTCGAAGGCAGCGAGAACCCGAAGCAGTTGGTTAAAAATATTTAAAAAATGCATTTTCACCGTACTCTGAACTATTCTGAATGTTTCAAATGTCTAACTAGTCGGGAAGTTAGTTAAATAAATTTTCTGTCGAATCATATAAGCGCCACCGAAGGCAGCGAGTCCTGAAATAGTTGACTAAAATTATTAGAAAAATGTATTGTCACCGTGTTGTGAGCTGTCCTGAAAGTTTCAAATGTTTAGCTAGTCGGAAAGTTAGTGAAAAATCGATTGCAAGCTTTGTACTGATAACGCTGCCGATGCAGCAGGAACCCGAAACAGTTGGCTAAACTTATTAAAAAAATGCATTTTCACCGTGTTCTGAACTATTCTGAAAGTTTCAAATGTCTAGCTAGTCGGGAGTTAGTTAAATAAATTTTCTGTCGAATCATATAAGCGCTGCCGAAGGCATCGATACCTGAAATAGTTGACTAAAATTATTAGAAAAATGTATTGTCACCGTGTTGTGAGCTGTCCTGAAAATTTCAAATATCTAGCTAGTTGGGAAGTTAGTTAAAAATCGATTGCAAAATTTGTACTGAAGAAACAAACAAACACACATACAAACAAGAATCGAAGTTAATAAAAACATGGTAAAAAATAATGAGCACTAAGTTAAAATGTACTGTTAAATGTTTGTGCGCCAAAGGTGGCCATAGTTAAGCTTTGCGATTTTTTTTTTCTAATTTTCTGGTTAAGTACATGTGGCTGGATTTTATTTTGTAAAATGCTATACTTTTCTGCTACCTAGAACTTTCTTTGTAAAATGTAATTCAGTTATTTTTATAATATAATTTTTAAAGTACAACTGAATTATCTCCAAATGTTGGGTCTTTGCTAAATTTGCTGATTTCGTTTATGCTTAAAAGTAACCGTAGCTAAACCCCGAGAAAGTCGTTTGGTAGCTTTTGAGCGTTAATATCCTTACTTCAGACAATACGTTCTTACGTCTGATAGCAGCTTAAGTTTGAAATACAGGATGTTCGCACATTTTTTAGACGATTTTATTTCGCAGTAAGAAAATCGTTTGCATGGAGAATTTTATTTTCACAACAGTTATATTTTTGGAAGTTTTATTTATCTTCTTATATTTAGAATTTTTGTTTAGATGCAAAAATGCGCTTTTAAAATTATAGTGGATGGAAGGGTAGGTTTCCACTCTTTCCAAAGATAGTTTTTAGTGAAATCTTTATGAAAAGCATTTATCAGGAGAAAAATGGGAAAATGTTGCAACAACAGATGAATCTTGGGTCTATTTAAGTGGTTGCAATAAAAAAAGATCAATTTATTATCACAAAAGTGGAGAAAAAAAAAATATTGCTGCATGGCTCAAAGCATCAAAAGAGAGTTTTTCTAAAGGATTTATGATTGTCACTGGTTTTTTCATACAAGCGCAAGATAAAAGCAAAAAAATGTGACAAAAATGTCAAAATCAACTCTAAATACTCTCAAGAACATATTTTAATTCTAATTTTTAAAAATGAAAATCCAGATCTTTATCCACAATGCTATCAATCCGTTGAACTGCATCAAGACAAAACAAGCAGCCACACATCGCAATCCGCAATTGCTTTTCTAGAAAAAAAATGGAACAAAAAACGGGAATTAAAACCATACCCTTCACTGACATTCCCGCTAAATCTTCTGATGTATCACTGTTGGATTTTTGTGTTTTTCGACTCTTAAAATCAACATTATCCAAACACCGACCTACAACGCTTTGTGGACTCTGGAAAGCCGTCCAAGAGGAGTAGAAAAATATACCTCTTCCGATATTATAAAAAGCATTATTTTTATAGAAATTATAATGTAGAATGTTAGTTAAGAACAAGGGCTATCAAACTGAACAAATAAAACACGAAATATGAGTGAAATTGCTTCAGTACAGTCCATCAAAATCGTCTAAAAAATGTGCGAACAGCCTCTGTATATCATACATTTCACTAAAAAAAGTGTATGCAATTTTGTTTTTCTTTAAATCATTCACAGTAACGCAATTGGACCGATTTTCATGCAAATACCTGTACTTTGTAACAGTTTTAATATATTTTTTTTTTTTTTTAAATTCAGATTGCGGTATAATATTTCTAAAGTCCTTTTTTAATTCATCTGAAAGTCGCATTACATTTCGTTGAAAATACTCTAAAATATTAATAAAAAATCTGCTGAAATGTTAAGAACTGTTCAAACTTTTTTTTTTTTTTTTAAATAAATACTCATTATTTGATGTAATGTTGTTGCACAAATGCACTGAAAAATTGTATAGGATCTATATTAACATTTGCTACAATTACTAGATTACGCTGCTCGGCATGAAAATGAATCCCAACACCATTTTTGCAAATTTTTATGTAAAATGACCTCCTGATTCCGACGTGTGATGTGACGTCCATTTTGCCCCATCACCAACTGTGTTTTAGGGACGGCCCCCTATTTTTATCACTTTTTGGTGATTTGCATAGCTATAAATTTGATTTTTCGAAGGTGGTGGGATTATTTTAACTGTTAAACATCTTCTGAGAGGCTGCAGAGTTTGAAAATTCTAAAGCATGAACATTTGCGGCAAGGGAAAAATTTAGGGGGGAATTTGTCACTGAAATTAATTATTTATTACATTCCTTATAATTTTTAATCTATTATAAATGTTATTTATTTATTTATTTTATTTTATTTTTTTATTGTTTTTTATTGTTGTTTTCAGGTGTTAAATTAATCCTTTTTCATTCTCAAAATCAATTTCATAGTCGTAAAATTACCAAACAGTGACAGAAGTTGAGGAAGGGGGTGGTGTCCCTAGGAAACGGGGGTTGATTGGGCAAAATGGGAGTCATATTCGGATTCAGAAGGTCATTTTACATAAGAATCAGCAAATATGGTATCAGAGCTTGATTTGTTTTTCTTTTTTTTTTTTTTTTTTCCAGAGCATTGTTATTTTAGTTATTTTATGATACAAAGTGAACGAAATTACTGTATATTTCTCATCAGCCTTTTAACTAGTCTGTTCACTTAAACTCCTTAGAAAAAGATAAAGAAGGTTCTGTTCTTTATATTGCCAAATTTTAAGAACATTTCATGAAATTGGGCAAAAAAATAAAATAAAATAGAATCGTCGTTTGTAAATCTTGCTAAACATATGAGCAGTGGTGTATATGAAAAGAAGTCTCGCTAGCATTAATATTTAAAGGATTATCACAAAAGGATGAAAAACGTAGCAAATATATTTATATGAATGCCTAAAGTTTGCTCCAGAAATTTACCTGTGGTGATTGTGCTACAGTGAGATTATACGTTATTAAACTATTTGGATCTTATTACATGGGTCAACTGAGCCAATTTATGCATGACATGTAATATTTGACCTGTAGACTCACCAGATAAGTAAATTATAATTATTTAACTATGTACATATACATACATTTTTTTTTTTTTTTTTTTGGCTGAGCACTAGTAATTTAGGATAGATTGGCACAAATAATTCTGTATTTTTCTGTCAATAATCTTCTCCTTCATCCTCAACTTACCAAAACATTAAGATGAAATTTAGAAAAAAAGGAAGAAGAAGAAGAAGAAGAAAAAGAAGAAGCAATGTTTTCAAATTTTAAATTTTGATATTTTTGAAATAATCAGAAAAATATTTTACTCTTTTTTTTCCCTGGTAAAACATAATATTTAACCACGTATAATTACCAGATGCGTCTGTAAAAGTACCTTATGCAAAGAAGTATTGACAAAAAATACTTAAAGTTTCTTTAATTTTTAAAAAAAACATTAAAAATTTTTTTAATGTCCATTCCTTATTATTTACACGAATTAAAACGTTAGAATCTTCTAATGTATAAATTATTTTAAACTCGATTTTACGACAAATTACATTGCTAAAAATCAAGAAATCTATAAAGTATGAGAGCTGTAATTTGTAGCTAAAACCACAGCTGTTCAGCTTAAGCATAAATTTATGGATCTGTCATAAAAGCAAACAGCAATGTTCAATCTACAACATTATATCTACCTTCTAACATCTGATAATGGTAGTTACTCTGCCTTTAGAAATTCATAATACTTATTGTTTATCAGTGATGCTCATAATGTTATAAAATATGTATAGATATACATATATTTAAAAGTATATGAAGCTAGATATATTGATTTAAAATGTATTTCATATTTATATTTTCTGATTTTTACATATATATGCATGCATTCTAAAATGCTCATATTTTCAGAATTTTCAAATTTTATAAATTTTTTCGGAACATTATTGTACTCGCCTTTATTTCACACCTCAAATTTTAAATTACTTTTCTCTAATATGTAACTACAATTATATAAGAAAATATTCACGATTTTAAAACGTGCCCCGGAAAAAAATATAAAAGTCAGTAACTTTGTATTTGATATGCACTTTTTATTTGTTTATTACAGCAAAAATAAATGACAGCACCGAAAATAAGTGAAGAGCTCAAAAATAATTTTGAAGTATTTTTAATGTATAATTTTTATTAAGCAAGGTCTTAACTAAAATTAACTAAAAATACTTATTTAAATGTAAATTTATATTCTATAAATGAATACAGTGTAAAATACAGTGTGCCTCTTCACCTATTTTCGGTGCACGAGCTGCCACTGATGTAAATATGGTGACCGATACCCCTTACTATTAAATAAGTTCATTCTCTATACACATTTGCGGATATATATATATATATATATATATTTAATAAAGAAGCACCACAAAACTGGCGTTGTAAAAATTATTACTTACAGACTTTGAATAAACACCATAAAATGCAATAAACTCGCAACAATTGTTTCGGGTCGAAAAAACACACGACCCTTCATCAGGCGAATAAAGTAAGCACGAGTGCTGCAGTCAAAGCGGCAACGGGTGCGTTGCCGCTTTGACTGCAGCACTCGTGCTTACTTTATTCGCCTGATGAAGGGTCGTGTGTTTTTTCGACCCGAAACAATTGTTGCGAGTTTATTGCATTTTATGGTGTTTATTCAAAGTCTGTAAGTAATAAGATGTATATATATTTCCGAGAATCTCAGGAAATATATAAAACCCGGGATTCTCGGAAACGAATCTAACGATATAGATTAAAAAAATAATAATAATGTTAGGAGATTTTTCAGATAACAAACCGATTTGACTCATCCGCATCTTCAGAAAAATTAGCATTCACGAATGCCCGTGCTCCGTGAAAGACAATAAATCTCAAAAACTTGATTTTTTTCTCCTAAACAGTTCAAATAAATTAGATGAAAATTTAAGAGTACTTTATTAGTATTTTCTTACAGATAACAATTCGATCTAAATTGATATCGGTTGTAAAATTAACGTTTACTGATAACCACCATATACGAATTCAAAGGAAAGTATATGGCAATGATACACAAAGAAATAACCTCAGCGCGCCCGTGAAAGACGTTACAAAAAGCAGTACAGTCTTGAACTGATATTCCTGTACAAGCGTGTTTTCCGAGAACTGACTAACTGATTTTAATGAATTCCTTCTTCAAAATTTGCATTTTTGACATTTATATATAAAATTAATTAATTAATTAAAGTAACCAGGGAAGTTAGAGAAGGTCTTTAGTAAAATATTATAAGCCAACTTTGTAAATCTGGTAATAAAATATCATTAAAAACGCATTTAAAACATGCCTTGGGAAATTTTAATCACGTACTCATCCTTACAGCTTTTGATAATGCGGTGAACATTTTATTTATTTCTGAATAGAAGTATCAACATTTCATACAAATGGTCACAGAAATTTACTTCCGTATTATGCCTTGTCAGAGGCCAAGAGAATTTGTCGCCAAAGTACTTATTCGTAAGATACCTGGTTCAATTCCCGGTTGCATATAATGACCTAACTGTTCGCTGTTTTTCTTCTTCTTCTTTTTCGTCATTTTTTTTTAAAATTCAATTGAATACGAATTAGAACATCTACAAAAATAACCCCACGTAGGGCTTTTATCTAGGCCTAGGTTTAAAGTGAAAACAACCGGGTTTAATTCTACAATACAATACAGAATTCTTCCGTAAGATTTTTAACATTTGAAAAACGATCAGTATTGGATTTTCTACAAATTAATAAAAGAAAAAATCTCATATTATTTTAACCTATTTCATTCTAATTTTGTCTTACTATAATATTCTTACTATAGTCATATAATATTCTTACTATAGTCATACAAAAACTCATAATATGTAATCCTTGATATTCTTATAATTGTTCATATAATAATATTTCAAGAATTCAAGTATTTATTCAAGTAATTATTGATGACTATTGCATAATATTTATTCCTTTTAAGTAAATTTTGCATGGTAATGTAATATGTATTACAGATATTTATTTACATATGAATGTAATAATATATTCCATTTATTATTTATCTCGAAGTTAGTATATATATATATTACATAAGAAAATATTTTTATATTTAGAAACGATGGATCATCGTAAAATTCCTTGTTTCTTTCTATCACAAGAATATTTTTACGAGCTATACAAACATTATATAAGTAATTATTAAATAATAATTATTATTATTATTTTTTTTTTCTAATTTCAGAAAAACGACATCATAGTTTAATATTTTATTTTTACCTTGATTTTGCTCGTAAACAAGCGAAAGTGTATCAATAGCTTTTTCAGTGTGAAAATACCATTTTATTGTTCATTTTATTACAGGTTGATTCAAAATTAGTGTGACCAATTTCAGAGCAGCAGAAATTTTTATTGAATTAAGTTATTTACATGAAATTTTTAATGTAGTTTCCTTTAGCATAATACATTTTACGTAAATCTTTAGGCCAAGCAAAAAGAGCTTTTCGATCATTTTTAGTGGTATTATTACAACTTCCTATTTGATTGTTTTTTGAAGCCATTGAAGTGTTTTTACTTTACGTCTATTTAATTCTTTTTTAAGTGTCCCCATAAAAAATAATCGCAAGGAGCACAGTCAGGGGATGATGGTAACCATTTCTCAGGAGGAAGAAAATCTACTTTTTCTTATCTTGCTGCCCTTTTATAGTTTGTTTTGCAATATGACTTGGTTCAGAATCTTGGTGAAATTTCCTTGGAGGTAAAGACGTTTACTTTCTTTGATCATGTGCTTCAAAATTATATTCTGATAGTATTTAGCATCAAATTTAGCTTTTGGCTCTACAAAAAATGGTTTCGTAAAGCCTTGGGAGGACATTCCCATCCATGCCCTTACACCTGATGCCCAACTTGCCTTTTGCAAAACAGTTGCGTCTTTGCGACGCTTTTCGGGTGAAACATATTGTATCTTCGTTCTGCCAGTTTTGAATCACAGATAAAACAGCGCTTCATCCGATGCTATCTATGTTTTGTATCTAACTTTGCGTAATTTTAAATACAGAGGCCTAGAACGTTTTCTTAGTTTTTCTACGGTCTTTGCAGACATTTTATGACAAACTGGTCTTTTTTTTTTTTTTTTTTTTTTTTTTTATAGTCAATTTTCTTTATCTGACGACAAATTGTCGATTGCGATACCTGTAGTTTCTTTGCTGAAGTTCTTTGAGGCAGAGGATATTCTACAGCGATAAGTCTTTTCAGCTACTTTTTTTTTTCTTTTTTACCGATGACTTCCTTTCGTCCACATTTTTTCCCTGGAGCCTTTGATTTCCAGCCAAATTTTATTTCTTTTCGAAGTTTAGATAGTAATTCATTAGAAAAATGTCTTTTCTGATTTTTAAATGCTTTATTTATAACAAAATTTGAGCAATCATCCTTCAAAAGCTTTAAAATTTCGTTTCTGGTTTGAGGATCGAATTTCGGAACCATGATTTACTCCCACTAATAAAACTAGCTAGATTAAAACGTCTCACGGTAATTTCATCGTCTCACTTTTAAAATAAAACTGGTGGTAAAGTGATTAAAATTTACCATTAATCGTTACATTCTTTTAAAATTGGTCACACTACTTTTGAATCCACCTATGATGTATTGTTTCTTTCGTATGTAAATGCTCCGAGTAAGACTCAAAAAGGAAACAAAATTTCATTTTCCAAATTGTTCTTTTTATAATTGTAGATTTTTTCTTTTTTTTTTTTAAATTTGATACAACATATATAGATTTATAGATATATATGTTAAACGGAAGTATTAAATTAAACAACTTTAAATTTATACTCTGACAACGAGCTTTCTAACTATTTCACGAGTTCGAGCAGCATTCAGAGTTTATGTTACACTCCTGTATTATTAATTTCACGCATCTCAAATATTACCATTTACCAATTTTAGAATACGTTTAGCTTACCTGACAAATTAGAATTTTTTTTTTTTTTTCCCTTGTACTTATGAATAAGGGGAAAAAAGTTATTTCCTCTTCATCTGCTTATTTGCAACTGAATTCTTTAACTTATGAACAAAACTTCCATATGACTAAAAGAAGTAATTTCAATTTATTTATCGTGCTATTTTTTTATTTGTATTAACACTTTCACGACCGCTGACGTAGATTCACACCATTTGGAAATTTGGAACTCCGCCAGTCGGCGTTTCTTTTGCGATTTGAATGTTTTTTATTTCTTAAGAATGTACCCAATATTCATAACTGTACAATCAATAAACTATGAATACAAATATTTTGATTGGAAAGAGTATAGTTATAATGTATATAAATTTGTAATAAAATGTGAATACAGAAAAAATTGTCCTGAAATGTTGTAACTTGAAGAAATAACGGCGGGCCTTACTGTCAAAGAGACAAAGCTTGCGGTCTTGAAATTATTAGCATATAATATTTTTATGTGTGTCTACAACTGGCACAAATAAGTAATCTCGGACAGTTGTGGACAGCGATGTCCACTGTTGGAGCATTTGACATTACATGCAAGACCAGTAATGGATACAGCTCAGTAATATACCAAATATGGAGGGCGAAAAGGAATGGAAATTTGATTCAATTATTAGATCATTTAAAGACCATCTTAATAAGTTTTTTTTCTCTCTCTGATTCTGCACTGTATTAGTTAGTTAAGTTCTGTTCCCACTGGAATACCGACAATGAAACAGGTGGGGGTCTTTATTTGTAGGGTTTTATCTTAAGCTTGGCACACACTTGAGCGCAACGCGACGGGCAAAATGGTCGTACATAATCCACTATCAGAAACTGACCCTTGAACTTTTGGATATGTTTACAATAAAAGAGGATATTTTTAATTGCTTCTTGAAGAATATTACGAAAGTTCCATTACAGTTATCGTACGAAGAAATTTCTCAGTGGAGAACATAGCCATTCGATATGCATTCAAACTAAAATCTTACATCGAAAGAAATTTGCACAGAACCGACATTTCACGCCGCATTGATGCTGCATTGGGCCACGTTGTATGCTTCTCTGTACTATTCTCCAAAGATTTTTTTTTCCCTTTGCTATTTTTCCTATGTCTTCAAGAAGCCGTGGTAGCCCAGTCAGTAGAGCGCCGGCCTCGTTATTGGAAGATTGCGGGTTCGGTACTCGAGCCGGCCAAAGACCGTCGTGTACACTTATGGTGGTTGGTGCACGTAAAATCTGTCGTGGCCGCAATGTCCTCCATGTTCCCATCAAAAATTATACCTCTGGGGGTCACCAAAGCGGGAGAGCCATCCCTTCCGTGGAGGATCAAAATTGTGATGGCATGTCTCCAGATCACCTCTAGGGGTGTGTCCCAGTCCTTCGCCAATTGCCCATCTGTGCAGCACTAGTACGACTTAAAACCCAACCATCCTATGTCTTCAAAAGTCGGTAGATGAAAGTTGGTTTCATTCGGTTTATTAGTTTTTACAATAGATGCATCTAAACAGGTTCAGCTATATTATGTACATTAATGTTTTGTGATTAAATAAAATAGAGATTATTATTAGATGTTGTGGTGGAAGTGTTCGAACAAAAGATGAAACCCTTTCACCTTTGGACCACCTTATACTTGTCTAGAAAATCGAGTACCGCCAACTTTAATACATTGTTGAATGGATATGCAATAAGCTCCATCTTTTGGCATTCCTGAAGAGAAAAAAAAACCAGCTCTCTATACATGTAAATCCGGGGGAAAAAATATTCCTGTATGCGGTGTGTAAAGATAATAAATCTATTTACATTGTACTTGGTGTAATTTATGCATTATGAAATATATAAACACGTAATAGTTTGCGTCATTTTTTATTAAAACTGTATGATCTTTACATTGGTAAAGGCTGAGAATTTCCACAGATTTTTACCTGTATATCATGAAGCAGAATAATTCTCCGAATCTCCCAATAAGAATCCAGCGTTATTGAAAACAAGGAATATCAATCAAAATCATAAAAGAAACTAATGCATAGATTCTCCTTAAGAAAATAAATCTATTCACATTATATCTGATTACATATTCTCCTGAGAGTCTCTTCTATAAATGCAACAGATTGTTTGATTACTTAAGCAACTGATTTCATTTATCTACAAGCTTCTATCTCAGTATTGGAAAAGTGATATATGTTATGATTTATTTATAAGACGCATTTTTAACAGATAAAAAAAAAAGTATATAAAAATTCTTAAATATTTTTCTATAAAATATTAAGCTTAATAGAAATAAAAAAAAATGTTTCAGGAAATTTTAAAATACATCAAAATAAAAATGAATAAAGATAATAAACCATAGTGGTATCAAAGGTAAATTTATTTATGTCTACAAAATATTATATATAGAGAATTGATTCATTGTTTTTGGAAATAAGTTTCATTTTTTTTTCTTATATAAATTAGTCCCTCAGACTTATATTGTATATATTTCCATCACAGAAAAATTAAATATTTTTTTACATATGAAATAAATCAATTTTACGAATACCATTCAATTGGAGTACACATTTATTGTAAGTAATTTGACAGCATATTTTAATTTTAAATTAAGAATTAAACAAATAAATAAATAAAAATTCAGAAAAGGCATTAAAAAATTACAAAAACATACCTTCATGCTTAACATTCAAGAAATAGAAAAATAAAATATTATACAAAAAATGCAATAAAACTATCAGTATGGGTGTCATGTGATATAAATCTTTATACAGATTTTTGTCTTTTTTTTTTTTTTTTTTTTAATACGTTGAGACAAAAAATGCCGCGCTTTGATAATTTGTTAGTTCTCCTTTAAAGTACGTTCTATTTAACCATTTAAAAATAGGGATGTAATGGATAGTGATTTTGCCGGATACTGAATATCCATATCCATCGCAAATTATATTCGATATCCGGCAAAATCATTATCTCTTACATCCCTATATTTAAATTTTAAAATTGGTGATTTTTAAAAGAATAAAAATAAAATATCCAAGTGAGGAATTTTTTTTATCTCTTAGTCTTGGCTTCTCGTACAAATTTTATTAAAATATTAAAAATTCAGAGAGTAACTCACTTTTTTTTCCGGTACATATTAAGTATATGAATGTTAGAAAACATTGAAACGTTGAATAGTATTTGTAAGAAATAAGTTACGATATATTTATTATAAAAATATATAAAATCATTAGCTTTTCGTCTTCTTAATCGAAATTATATACCTTTTGCATTTATGATGATTAAGAATTTATACATACTTTACTTTTATATCGAAAGATAATCCGTAATAAGAATCCGTAATTTCTGATAATCCGTAATAATAATCCAGCATCACTGAAGAAGGAACATCAATTAAAATCAGAAAGAAACTTATACATAGATTATCTTTAAGAAAATAAACATATTCACATTATATCTGATTACCTATTCTTATGGGAGACTCTTGTATAAATGCAACAGCTTGTTTGATTACTTAAGCAACTGATGTCATTTATCTATAAGCTTATATCTCAGTACTGGAAACGTGATATATGTTATGAATTATTTATAAGCCGTTTCCTTTATTAAAAAATAAATAAATAAATAAATAAAAACTCATAAAAATGTTAGATTGCATTCTATGAAATTATTATGCGCAATAAAAATCGTAAACTATTACAAAAATAAATAAAATAAAATAAAATACATCAAAATAAAAATTAATAAAAATAATGAATCATGGTTGTATGAAAAATAACATTATTTATGTATCTATGTCTGGAAAGTATTTGATATAGTGAATTGATCAACAGGTTTTGGAAATAAGTGTGATTCTTATTTGATTTGCATATAAATTTGTTGCCCAAATTCTGTATGTATTTTTTTTTTTTTTTTTTTTTTTAACATGAAATGGTTTTAGATATATTAAATAAATCAATTTCACCTACATCTTTTCTCTTATGTATTCATCTGTTCCAAATAATTTAAGATTACATTTCAATTTTAAATTAAGACGGATTTCTTTTTCCTTTCACTTTAAGAGATTTTTTTTTTAATTCCATGAAAGAATTGAAAAAATACCAATATATATATATATACGATGCAAAAAGTGTAATAAAATTGTCAGTATAGATGTATGGATGAAAAAAAAATCTGTAGGTAGATTTTCATCATACTTCATGATTTACATATGTTTTAATAAAAGGATTATAAAATCAGAGTGTAACTCAACTATCTTACAATTTCGGGGCATATTAATTATATAAACTGTAAAACATAGAAACATAGACTAATATTTATAAGAAACTAGCAGACCCGGCCACGCGTTGCTGTGACTAAGTTATACGTTGAATTATACGGCTGTAAACTATTTAGTACAGTCAAATTATTATTTACGAACAAAGACGAAAACGTTGTAGCCGATGTAAAAACCCACAGGGTTGAGATTTGAAACTTAGGTCAAAATTTGGAAGCGATTGATAAAAATTTTCGTAGTGTTGATATTAAGCACAAATTAATTTTATTGTAGGGTCCTATAAATTTTAATGGAGAAGTGATATATATTATTTCTAATGCTACTTTGGATAAAATTGCTAAAATGACTAATATATAAATTAAACTCTATTAAAATTCCATTAAAATAAAAGTATAAAAGAAACAGACGATTTTAAAATCAATTTTTATGGAGGAGTGAAATATAATATATGCTATAATGGATAATTTTACTATAAAATGACCTCATCATTTTAAATATTTTAAAGAGGGCAACAGCTGTAGTTATAAAAAGGAAAACAATAAGGCTAAACCAGAAAAATAAGTAAATTTGATAAATATTTTAAAACTTTAAAATTGGAAATCTTATGAAATATTGGATATTTAAAGTAAATACATGTATCATTTTAAATAGAAAAAGATTTTGGAAAAGTTTAGTGTATTTTAACGAAGTGATGAGAAATTTTTGAGTATGTTAAAATTTTAATAAAGATGGGAAACATTGAGGATTAAGATAAGAATAATTATAAGATTAAAAAAAAAAAAAACTTTTTATATACTATGCTTTTAAATTTTAATATACTAATAATATGCTAATTAAAAGGAAAATGATAAATATTCTATCATAGTTTGAAGTCAAATTTGTTTTCAAATGTCTAAATAAAATATCTGATGTAAGATACTAATATTTTGCAGCGGAATAGATTTCATTTCTGTCATCCTTGGCGAAAAAAAAAATATCGCCAAATTATCTGGCGAAAATATTTAATTCCTTTCAAAAATCATGGTTATTTTAACAACTTATATTAAAAGAGTAATGAATAATATGAAACAATATTTCGTACAATACATATTACATGTCATACATACGTACAATGAATAATACATATTACATTTCGTACAATGTATACATCTGGCATGTACATTTTCGTGTTACGGTTTTGATCGCCAAATAATAATAATAATAATGAAAAAAGCCAAGGGCGACAGAGTTTTGAAATTTAAAATTAAAATTTTGTCAATTTGACAGCAAAATAATTCAATCTAACACCCGAGATAACTAATACATATCTATACCCAATTTTTTTTTTTTTTTTTTCAATACCACTTAATGGCTGTTTCCAAAGCTTTTATTTTATTTTTTTTTTTCGGCATCAAAAATCTTTGTACGATAACATGGGGATGAGAGATCTATATATATTACTATATCTATGATAGAACTACATTAGCACTTTATCAATGTGTATAAAATCTTTAAATTGATTATGACGTCAATTTTCGTGAGATGCATAATTTAACTTTTTATAATTTTTTAACGTTCACGTTTGATTAAATGTATTTATTTTTATGTCAAAAAAAAATGAACTCGTATTTTTTTTTTTTTTTTTTTTTTTTTTTTGGCAACAATTAAATTAATGGAATTCACAGATATTTTGGAACAACTTTAATAAAGGTCTAAAATTAACAAATAATTGCAATAAAACAATATTGTGACAATAAATTGAGATAAAAACTATCCTATCTCTCAAGTTGGACAAAACTGCACACAGTGTGCAAAATTTCATTAAAATCGGTTCCTTAGTTTATGAGTTTACCCCGGACAAACATCGTGACACGTAATTTATATATATATACAGATAAGGCATAATATCTATTTAGTATAAAAAATATAAAATCGTAAGCTTTCTGTCACCTTAACGAAAATCCTATGCCGTTTTACTTTTATGAAGGTTAAGAATCCCTACATATTTTACATTTGTATCCATAAGAGGAAGAATGATTCTGATAATCCCCTAATAAGAATCTAGTATTAGTGAACAAGGAATATCAATCAAAAACAGAAATGTATCTATCATAATACACCGTTTCTGCTTAAGAAAATAATACTATTCACATAATACTTGATTACCAATTCTCTTGAGAGACTCTTGTATAAATTCAACAGCTTGTTTGATTACTTAAGCAACTGATTTCATTTATCTACAAGCTCATATCTCAGTATCGGAAAAGTAATATAACGTATGAATTATTTATAAGACGCATCTTTTACAAACGAAAAAAAAAAAATATTAAATAAAAATTCTTAGCTTGCACGGCATAAAAACATTATACTTAATAGAAGTCATAAAATACTTCAAGAAATTCTAAAACACATCAAATGAATAATGAATAAAGATAATAAATGATATGCGTATACAAAATGATTTATGTATGTCTGCAAAAAGTTAGATGTATTGAATTGATCAACAGGTTTCGGAAATACTTTTGACTCTTAATTGAATAAGTCGTCTAGACTTTGTATATATTTTTATTTTTACACAAATAGAAACTGATTTTTAGATATGTTAAACAAACAATATTTTTTGCATATTTCTGCGCACATTTTGAAATAAGTCTGTGCATCATTAAAGGTTCAACAGTTCTAAATTAAAGAAGAAATGGATCTAAAATTTAAGGAATGTATTCAAAAAAATGCAAAAACGTACAAAGCGACTCAACATTAAAAAGGAAGTAAACCATAATATGATGCAAAAATATTGTAATGATATATCAATAATCTATAAACATGATATAATTGCTGCTATTCAGTATTTAAAAGTTGCAACTAAAGTTATCATACATTAAATTACTTTAGAGATTTTTTTTTAATTGAATGTCAATACAAAAAATGTCAGTTTAACAAAACTTTTTGATAAAATTAAAATTTTAAGTTGTAAATTTAATTTCATCATTCTTAATTTTGTTTTATTCTTTTAACTCACTATTTTTTTTTTTTTTTATCTTATGTTAATACACTCAAAAATGAAGTTTCAAATTACTTGACTTCGTTAACCCGTGCCGAATCCAATTGAAATATTTTACATTACGGAGTAGATGGTAATTATCTTTTTTTTGAGGAAAAAAAAAAAAAAAAAAAAACTTGATAATTGTCCAGTTTAGAAGACAATAAAAATTTCTTTTCCCAGTCTCTCGTTACACAAATCACTACAGATGCATGTGCACTGCAGATGCATGTACTGCAGATGCATGTGCCATGTTCTTGTTGACACGTTCGACACAAGTGTGATCTAAGTCCATCATTTGCTTCTTGCATGTTAAGAATCGTATTACTTTCTGTTATATCTTTTTTTCATGTTGTTTATTTGTTGCGTTAGTAAGATACTGCAGTTCGTAACGAGTATCATGCCAATAGTTTTACAGAATTGTAAAAGAAATGCTATTTTTAGTAGAAGACATGAGCTATTAAATGTTAGGATTAAAACTTTCATCAAATCATCAAGTCTACGTAGTACTATTTAGTAATATTTGCGATTTAAAATTGAAGGATGGTGAAATCTCAAATCTCACCATTCGTGGATGCATTATATTTCATGGAAACGTACGTTAACAAGCAAGAAGCCGTTATTATTATTATTATTTTTTTAATTTAATGGTAAATTATTCCCAGACAAATATTTTTAAGTATGTATGAAGGCTATCTTCCTGTAGTGATTCGTTTTCGAAGCATTGAAAAACACGTTTCTCTACCAAAATTGGACTAATCATCTGGGTAAGGTCAGGTACAAGGTGCATAAAAGGAGTCATCATTGGAATACTGAAGATTAAGTGCAAATTCTCTGTCGTAATACAACGGCTTCGAATACTAAACAAATCAATCGTACTTGTGTGCTTTCGGAACAAAAACTAGACGGAGAACTATTACTTTTGGTTTATTACCATCACGTCTACAATTAAAAAAAGAGAAAACGATAAAAATTGTTTTGGGTGAAAAAAAAATAAATAAATAAAAGATATCCGTATCAGATTTCTAAAAAAATTGTTTTGATCCATATAAGGCACACCATAATATATATATATATATATATAATATCACTATAATACCACAGCATATATTCCAACTTCTGAAGCGCATATAAGCACTGAACTTGATACGTAAGATGTTAAAACAAAAATATAAAAAAGAAAAGAAAAGAAAAGAAAAGAAAAACTACGTTCTCAACTGCTTATCTTCGTTTGCTATGATATAATATTTTTTATTTATGGGAAGGCCTGTCTGGAGCTTCCACAAAGTATAAGTGTACTAAACTTAATATATAATTGGTTTATTACAAAAATCTATGGTCAGAGTCGGAACATTGCGCTGTTATATTGTAATTTTATCATTTAAAGGAAAATTATATACCAGCTTTTATACAGTGCCAGCATAAAAAATCTTTAAACTTAAGCAGAAAAAAAATACTTTACATGCCAATTTCCGTTCCCACCATAAAAATGTATCGAACCCTAATAATGACACTTGGTGTTAGTCGATTACAGATGATTTTTCCCTGTCCGATCAACACTCAGTACGCCTCGTGGACTTTTAGAGTAAGGCTTTGTTCTTTTCTCCCACCAGCCAGAACTTCGTTTATTTGTTAAAAGTTTGAGAACTTACATCGGTATTCCCAATCCACACAATGGGTCGGGTTGAGCTTAAATTGGAAGAGAAATACCCTGCTTTGATTCTGCTAGAGATCTGGCAGACCATTCTAGATGTAGCCAGATGTAGCCAGATGTAGCCACATGGTAGATGTAGCCAGAGAACCATACCTAAATGGTTGCAGATAGTAATAAAATGTAAATGTGATATGACAAAATACTGACGTCAATATAATATTTACAATAAACCACTTGAATGTTAAGATTTTGACTTAAAAGTTTACATTTTATTGATCTTGTATTTATTTTCTACATCTGGCTACATCCGTAATGGTCTGCCAGACCTCTGGCTACATCAGTCACAGAGTCCCAAACTCTAGCAGAGTCATAGCAGGATATTTCTCTTCTATTTTACGCTTAATCCGACCCATTGTGCGGAGTGGGAATACCGATGTAGGTTCTCAAACCTTTACCAACAAATCGAAATACCAACTGGAGGGAGCAAAGAGCATACAGCCTTTTTCTAAAACTCCACGAGGTGAACTGAGTGTTGATAGGATAGGGAAAGGTCGTTTGTGATCGACTAACACCACTTGTCGTCTCTGGGGTTGGATACATTTTTATGGCGGGAATGACATTTGACATGTATTTATTTTTTTTTTTTTCCCTCTAGTGTAAAGATTTTTTTTTTTTTTTGCTGGCAGTGTAGAAATGTACCAAATTTGATGCGTAAAATGACTATTAGGATACATTATGTTGATTCAATCCAGGTGAATACCAGTTCACATTTAGTGTTTCTATTCTGCAATTTCCCCTATTAACGTGAAAGTTGCAACTAAGCTTATAGTTTATAAATGCAGAAAATTTTATATGTGGGATAGCAGTTATGAAAACTATACTTATTAAATTTGAGTACCGATCAGACAACAGGTGACGTTATGTACCCGCCCTTTTATGACGTGATTAGTAGCTATATTTCAGCTTCTATTAGAAGAAATCCTGCCAAACTGCGTATATTTCTCGCAAAAAGGGATGCTTATTAGTTTTTTTATGCATGTTGACAAGTAATTGGTGCTGGTATATTGAAAGATACATAAGATAAAGGACACATCTTATCAGTTTTTCTGTGCTTTTGAAATATTCGACTAAAAAAAAAAAAAAAAAAAAAAACTATTTTTTTTTTTTTAATAGTATTAATAAAAAATAAAATAAAATAAAACAACACCTACATATTTTTACATTAAGGGTAAAATATCTAACCCAGAAGTACAATCTCTATTTTTTGCTTGTCGTATCAACAATCTTAACTAATAAACTATCCAAGCAATTGATTACACCAAACTTGTCAGCAAAACAAAAAATTGTAGCTCATGCAATTACTTAAATCAGTTCTTTGTTTAGAATAAGCATTTTTAACGAATCGGTAAAATAAACAATCTGTTTTTAGTTCATGAGTATTTTTAAAGTTCCAAAATTATTTAAATTAAAAAACTACACACCATTTTTTTTAAACATTTGTAATGACTACACACGTGTCTTTCATGACCATAGCATTTCTTTACAATGCGTCCTGATATATTGAACGTTAACATATTATCGACAGATATTGTAAAAATACAAAATTAAAAATAAATTTGAATTTTTGTCAAAGTAACTCTCAGAAATGTTTCCTTATTTTTCCTCTGATATAGAAAGTGATTGTTCAATTCTTCTGCTCAGAAATGAATGTAACTTCTAACTCCCCAACTTTCACCCAAACAACAATGTAGTACACTCATTGAATTAATCAATCAGGGATTGAAAGAGATTTTCAGCTTTCCGTAAAGTGCAATTTTCGTAATGAAACACGATTAAAATCAATTATCCCAACCTAAGTAAAAAAAAAAAAAAGAGAGAGAGAGAGAGAGACGTTAGGATATTGATCTTCAGCCTTCACTTTAAAGCCTTTTGACAAAACGTCCACTGCATATTATGAAACATAATTTCATAAGTTTCATAAAAAGTAAGTTGAAATTGTAAAGACTTTTAATGCGTATGGTTATTTTAAGTTTGCTTATAAATAGTTCCTATTATGATAAGACAAACTTCACTAAAAAAAAATACAAAACTTTGAATAAACACTATAAAATTCTAGAACAATCAAAAATAGTTTCGGGTAGAAAGAAGGCACGACCCTTCATCAGCCAAATAAAGTAGGCACGAGTGCTGCAATCTACGAGTGCGTTGCCGTTTTGATTGCAGCACTCGTACCTACTTTGTAAACCTGACGAAGGGTCATGTTTTCTTTCAACCCGAAGCAATTGTTGCAAGTTTCTTGCATTTTATAGATTTAATCCAAATTTTTGATCTTATTATTCAAAACACCATTTCTGCGGGGCTTTTTATTAACCTTCACTATAACCTTTGGTACTTCAAGTTCTTCATAATCTAACAAAGATTTTCAAATTCACCTAATAACACCTGAAAAAAGTAATGTACCATCTTTAATTGAACAATTTGTTTAAAAGCATTGGTACTTGTAAATAATCAAACTCTAAATGAAATCATCCTGTAGATAGTGTTTCAAAAATCTTTATATACCGTAGAACACTCAGACAGATTACGGAATTCGCTATATTTTGTTAGTTTTCTAGTTTTTGAGAGCTACGCAAACCTTCAAAAGTTACAGTACAACATACATTTTAAACATGATTAATTAAAAACATTTGAAAATTTAGGAAAAAAAAAAAAATTTTATTAAAGGTCATAAGTCATATTAACATTTGAATGAAAAGTTTTCTACCAAGTATGCAAACTTTAGAAAAAAAAAAAAAAAAAAAAACACATAACAAAATGATAAATTTTTAACAAGGAAATATTAAAACCTGTTTTTTTTTTTTTTTTTTTTTTTTAATGCTTAATAAATCTGAAGCCACTCTTTTGTGTGTGTGTGTGTTGAGGAGATGATATTGTTGGTATGTAAAGTATTATTATTCAAACGTTTACTTGTATACAATATGTTTGCTTGTTTTGTACAATACGTTTACTTGTTTTATTAGATGGGCTGGCAGAAAAGTGGTACAAAACACTCTTATATAGAGAGGGCTGTACGATTTAATGACTCCCGCAGTGGCATACGATGATTTTGGAATCAGTATAATTTGAGGGCCGCGGTAGTCCAGTTAGTAGAGCGCTGATCTCGTAATTGGAAGATTGTGGGTACGATCCTCGATCCAAATAAAGGCCGTCTTGTACGTTAATAGTCGGTGGTGCACATATAATGTTGCAATGGATAAAATGTCCTCCAAGTTCCCTCCAAATTCATACTTGCCAAATCCTAATTAATATTCCGTAGTAACGTTAACCCCGCCTTATTTTTTACACCAGTATTTTTTAGGGTGTTTTTCATTTTATTTAATCGTAATTGCATTTGGAGAACATTACTCTATAAATTTAATGGTGTGAGATAAAGGGCGGGACTAGAAACACTACGGAATATTAATGACGATGTTGGCAAGTATTCAAACTATACCTCTGGCGGTCACCGAAACGGGAGAGCCATCTCCTCCATGGAGGATAAAAAATTATGATGGTATGTCTCCGGATCATACTTAGGGGTGCGTCCTAGACCGTCACCGATTAAACATAGCGCTGTACTTGTTCGACATTAAACCAAATCAATCAACCAACTAGAATAATTTGAAAATTCAATGATAAATACAGAAACATTACAGTATTAAATTTCATTGCATGGAATTATGCCACAATTTACCCCCAACAGTTCATCATAGAAAGAAAATGCAAGTTGTAAAACTAAAAAAGATTGGGCCAAAACTGGAAAATAAATTCACTCTGATTAATTATGCACGATAGAAAACTATATTAAATACACCAAAGAGTGGGAACGAAAGGTGTTGTGGTACTGAAATCAATCGGGTCGGTTGTTACTAGAATTCGTTATAACAATTGGAAGAATTTAGGCTATCACGGTACGAAGATATCTTTATATGAAAGTCTTTTTTTCAAGATGACAGAATGAACAAATACCGTAAATCTTAATACAAAGATGAGTGCTATAAAATTCGGCTACAGAGCATATCAATAAGTCAAAGATGAATGACATGACGAATATTTTATGCGTAGATTTTTTAAAAGTAATTTTTTTCGTGTTTTGATCTTTAGGAAGCAAAAGAGGAACCAGGTACCATGAAAATTATATTTTAGAAAGGCTGTATAAAATGAAGAAGAAAACTATGTGTGAGTAAGAATATATATAATACTAGAGGCTACACACTGTGTGAATGGAAAAAGAAGTTAAAATGCGGTTGTTGATCAACATGCTGCTACTGCAGTCGAATCTCGTTAATGTGAATTTCTTTTAACACGAACTGTTTCAACAATCTCCGTCAAAAGGAAGATTAGTTTCTGAGATACTTATAGCATGAACGACTGAAAACATAGACACATTTCTTATTGCCCTGGAGATTCACGTTAACGAGGTTCGACTGTATTTTGTAAATTTTTATAATGCTCGGTATCATCGATTCGGTTACAGTCATATCGATTTATGGTCGTAGAAAGATATAGTATTTACAGGGTTATTAGAAGAGTCAATGTATCATCTCGTTAAACTTAACATAAATCCGTTAGAGGCATTTGATAAAAACTGGCAAGTTCAGAAATATAATCATATCACTGGAAAACAAATATGCTAATCATTTGTCAACCTTTTGTTGGACATATTCATATATTAACTTCGATACAAATGCAAATATACAAAAACTATCCAATTTAAAATATTTGTCGATGAATGGAGCATTTCTATTTGATTTATAAACTATTTATTGAGCTCATTTTAAGTGCGATTCAATACATAGTTGTAGAAAGTTTAAATATTAATTAAAGATTAAAAATTAAGATTAAAATTTTAAACAATGTAGTCGACTACATTCATTCAAATTTTAACTTTTAAAAGCCTTAATTCTTTTATATAAAAATCAGAGTAATAAGAATTATAATCATCTTTAGTATTTTATTTTATATTTAGACTTTAAATTTAATAAAATCTACTGAAACTAAGTATAATGATATAAAATAGTTTGACGAAGATTCATCCTACAAGACAAAATCGATGATTTAAAAGTTATAAATATTCTTTAAAAAAGTTACCAAATATAAGTAGCATTTTCGCATTTATGCTCAACTCACGTCTATTTTTTGGATCGATTAAATATCATGTTTAATGAATTCGACACAAAACAAATGTTGCATGTTTTTGATATCGATAATGCTCCCTTAAAAGATTTCATTTTTGAAATTTATTTGACGCATATGAATATAGATTCTTTAATATTGAAATTATTTATTACAATCACAAAAGGACTCCATAAAAAAAAAAAAAAAAAAAATCATATGTAGCCTTCCACATACTACAGTGGCCAGTAAAGTGGTTAATACTCTAAGTAAATAAATTATATAAACTACAGTAGAGCCGCAGTTAATCGAGCCCCGAGTAGCCGAATTCCGTGTTAACCGAGGTAGTTTCGAAAAAGCCACACCCCGGAAGAGGCTTGGCTTTTGACAAATGCCATACATAACTTTCGCTTATTTATTTTTTTATTATTATTTTTTTTTTTTATACAGTACTATATTTTATAATTTATATACGTATGCACTGTAATATATTTTTAACTAACTATGTTTAAATATGTAATATATGTATTATTTCCTTTCATTGACTAAACATACGTTCAAAATCATTTTAAATTTTGCGTATATTTCCTCCTCCATTTACGCAGTTTCTGTGTTGTCAGAGTTTTCGATTAACCGAGTTACACTCGGTCAACATTAACTCGGATAAGTGAGGTTCTACTGCATCTTTCAAGTTACAAGACTTATTGCATCTATGCTTGCAGAAAAATGAATAGAATGTGTATCATCACCTGTCAAGCGATGGACCACGGGCGCAGAATTCATACCACTATCAATGTAAGAAAATTTTCTACTTCATTACACATTCGCGACCGATGACGTGAATTCTCGTCATTTTAATTTCTATAGCTAGTTGTCGCTGACGTAAATTCTCGTCTTTTCAGATTTTATTTCTGGTTACCGCTGACGTGAATTCACATCATTTCAGGAATTTCTATGGAAACAATACTTTAATATTATTTCGATAGTATTATAAGGGTATTAATTCTTTGATATTATTATAGGTTGGCTCTAATATTATATGACTAATCTTTATTCCAAGCTTCAGGTAATTACAAGAGTAACATTTCAAAACATTATATTTAAATTTATCCACGTTTAAATATCAAAATTTGGTGGAAACTAACTTGACTTTACTTGAGTATACACAGGCAATTCGTTTTGGAAAAGGGAAAAGTACGCCGGTCGCAAAAGTATTAAATCAACAATATTATAGTTAGAGAAATTTCTTCAACAAATACCGGTATGAATTCTGCGCCCGTGTTCCATTTCTTCTTCCAAAGAATCATGTAGACGCGATTAAAGGATATTCTGTGTCAACATTTTTACAATGCTATTCTTAAAGCAATTAAAATGTTAAATCTTATGATATTAAAGATAAATATAAGATATGTTTTATTTCTCAAGTGTTGGTCCATAAATTACATTTATAATTATAATAATTAAGTACTAGCTGGAACCCGTCGAATTGGACGGTGACTTCATTGACCGTAATGTTTCAAAAATCGTCGCTCTTCGATTGTTCCTGTCCGTTTTTGAAATCCGCATATTTAAGAATCACCAAGGTCTTCGAGAAAACGGACAGGAACAATTGAAGAGCGACGCGGACGTGAGGTGGCTTGTGACAGAAAGTAAACAAAAAATTTCGCGTCAATTCAGCTTACTTTAACAACTCTACGCTAGATGGCGGTGAGATGATTGAAATCTTTAAAATTTGTTTTTAACTATCTTTATTGAGTAAAAAAAAAAAAAAAAGAAAAAGAGAAAGATTACAAATGAAATGACGAATGAGCACGAATACAGTTACAAATTCCAATTGAGTATTTCGTCGAAGACGATATTTTGGATCCAGCCATCGGCCACGGGACGTCCAGGTGAGACGTCGAGAGTGATCTTGACTGCCAAGGCACCCAAAGCTGGAACCCGTCGAATTCGACGGTCCCCTTATTGACCATAATGTTTTAAAAATCGTCGCTCTTCGATTGTTCTTGTCCGTTTTTTTAAATCCGCATATTTAAATGTTACTAAGGTCTTGGAGGAAACGGACAAGAACAATCGAAGAGCGACGCGGATGGGAAATAACTTGTGACAGAAAGTAAACAAAAAATTGCGCGCCAATTCAACTTACTTTAGCAACTCTACGCCAGATGGTGGTGAAATGATTAAAATCTTTAAAATTTGTTTTTAACTATCTTTATTATAAGGTAATAAAAATCCTTTAGTTGCACTTTCCACCGCCAGGGGGGCGCAGTGTGTTCTGTACGAACACCTTAGTTGCACTTTCTACAGCCAGGGGGCGCAGAGTGTTCTTGTAAGAACATCACCAACTGTCAGGAAATAAAAAGACCTTTAAAAGAAGGTGTAACATGATAGGGCCATAGCTCATGTAACCGGGGTAATAATGATATGTAAAGGTAAGTTTATTATCTTTATTATACGTTCCAAGACCTTTCAAATAAGGTGTCACATGGTGGTGTCAACTGCAAAATAATTAAGTTGCATTTTTCACAGCCAGGGAATGCACAGTGTTCTTGTGCAAACATCACCAACGGTCAGGAAATACCAAGACCTTTAAAAAAAGGTGAAACATGATAGGGTCATAGCCCATGTAACCCGGGTAATAAATGAATGTAAAGGTAAGTTTATTATCTTTATTATACGTTCCAAGACCTTTCAAATAAGGTGTCACATGGTGGTGTCAACTGCAAAATCCTTTAGTTGCACTTTCCACCGCCAGGGGGCGCAGTATGTCTGTACGAACATCACTACTGGTCAGGAAATACCAAGACCTTTAAAAGAAGGTGTAATATGATAGGGTATGATAGGGTATGCTCATGTTACCCGAGTAATAATGATATGTAAAGGTAAGTTTATTATCTTTATTATACGTTCCAAGACCTTTCAAATAAGGTGTCACATGGTGGTGTCAACTGAAAAATACTTTAGTTGCAGTTTTCACCGCTAGGGGGCACAGTGAGTTCAATACGAACATCACCAACGGTCAGGAAATACCAAGACCTTTAAAATAAGGTGTAAAATGATAGGGTCAACAACAAAATCACCTAGTTCCATTGCTCACCATCAGGGAGCATACGAATACGGAGCACATTGTATACGAAAATTACCAATCGACATGAAATTTCAAGATATTAAGATGCAAAAACATATCTTTGTTAATATTTATATTCATAAATTTTTTTGATAAAACTTCCCAATAGAAAATCTAAAAAAATTGTTATAAATTCATTATAAATTGTTTATAACAAAATTAGTTTATCTAATAATGGAATGCTTAGTAAATAATAAAATCCTGTAGTTCAAACATTACATTCTTCTTCTTATTATTATTTAGCATAGATAGGATATTTTTTTTCTGTTTTATAAAGTAATATATATCTTACTATTCTCTTCTTAGCCGGATAATAGTGTGGTTTTCTCTTAGAATTGATCATTCAAGAACAATGAAATTTCTACCGCTTCTGAAAAATTTATACTTTCTACATGGAATACTCTAGCGTGTGTTTCGTGAAATACTTCGGGGAATGGTAAGATGTTGATGAAAGACGGTGATTTAGATTTTCCGTTAACATTCTTTGACAATATTTAGATAGATTTTTTTTTTTTTTTTTTTTAATGTAAATCTTAAAAGAAAAAACTATGATTCTCAAATTTTAAGTACGTCTATAAAAAATCTGGATATTCATGCTAAATTATTAAATATGCATTTTGTATGAATACATAAATTTATTTATTCGTACAATAATGCTCTTGCAATTTATATTTATCCTAGCAGGCTTTGCCCGCTTCGCTGGACATTAAACTTAAATGAGTTGTCAAAATCCCATATCTTTATTAATAACCTAAGTTCTCGCTGTGATTGGTAGAGGTTTTCTCGCTCGCAATGTGAGGAGTCTGGGTCCCCACTGCCTTCGGCAGCAATGTACCCACTTCTTACTTCCCCTTTCTCAGCGGGTGAGTTCGAAGTTTTCCAAAATCCCACTAATGTACATAATGCGTACACTTAATCAATATTCACTCACCAAAATTCGCCATTCTAAGATAATTCAAAGCGAATTCAAACGGAAAAACATGTTTTTACATATGTTTATTGCACTCCGACTCCGAGAAGGGTTGGGGGGATTTCGATTTTTGTGAAATCCAGTTACAATAACTGCCGGATGCATACAAACAATTTACGCACCAAATTCCGTGACCACAGAAGTCTTTAATAGAAAATATTATAAATAAATAAATACAAAAAGCACAGCTTTAGTATGGGACCCCTTTGGTGACTTTAAATATTTTAAGCCATTTTTGCGATGAACTGAATTGGCTATCTCAATTGTGCAATTAAAGATCTTGGCGAGAAACGTCCGAGCTACTTCGGTGCCGAATTTCAAATTTTGCCAAAGGGATCAGATACTAAAGCTGTTCCATAGATATTATAAATAAATAAATAAAATAAAATAAAACTCTTTTCTGATATTTACAAAATAAAAATAAAAAATCTTAATAAAATTCAAATTATATTCATTTACAATTAAAAGGTGAACATAAATGAACCTCATAAGGTACATAATAGCAACAAAAAATTTTGTTTTACTGCAGGAAATAAAAGTACTGCTTAATTAAATAAAAATGTTAAACTAATGCCAAATATCTCTATGAAAATATTTATCCACATACAAATTCCTGATTAAAAAAAAAAAAAAATCACCAACTTTTGTAGGTATTTTTCTCTCTAATTTTTATTATTATTCACGTGAAATTTAAAATATTTAATTTTATTTCTGGGAAATAAAAAAATATATAAATATAAATCCTTCTACAGAATCTGAGTTGAAAACTGAAAAAGGGTAAAATAAATTAGAAATACCATACATATATTTATAAATTTGATACAAAATGAAAGGGGCGATTTTTCTGAATCCAAGGGTGCAAACAGTGTTTTGAGGCGACAATTAGATTTTTAAAAAATAACTAAAATATGAAATTTAAGTGGCAACGGAAAAACGGAAAAAGGGAAAAATAAATTAGATATATCAGACCTATCGTTACAAATTCAGTACCAAATGAAAGAGGTGATTTTTCTGAATCCTGGGGTGTAAACAGTTTTTCGATACGACAATTAGCTTTTTTAAAATTAGCTAAAGTATGGGATTTAGCTAGCAACACTTCCTTTCAATCTTTTCATAATTTGTAGTGCGAATCACGCGAATAAAAACAGTCTTTATCTTAAAAATTTATTTTTATATTTTATTTTTCCATTCAAAGCGTTTTAGTGAAACAATATTTATGGCGCATGCGCAGGCGTTTCTTACCCACAATTTAAACTCTAATCATAATTTTGAAAATTTCTATAGATATAATTTTAAGTTGGGTGAAGATCTAAGTTTTTGCTAAGCGCCGTTGAATTCCATCCAGCCGTTCTCGAGTGATGCCCGGACAAAAAAAAAGCGACATACAGACACAATGACACACACAGGCAAAATTTTCTGAAGTCATTTTCGGCTTTCATGGGGTGTGAAACGTGAAGATTTCGCAAAATGTTTTGATTCCGTCAAATTTACAGACAAAAGTCTGATTTTATTAATATAGATACATGTACATTAATTTATATAAAATTTATATTTACATGCTAGTTATACTTAATACTACAGATATTTAGAAAAACTTAAGTACAATATGCTCTTTTAATGATAACGATATTTGTAAAATTGTTTAATATATGTTAAGAAAAATTGGAAGTATTTTGAAATCTTATACTTACATGACAATATGAATGCAAATTTATATTTTATTTCTGATGCAATTTGGGACTGTTTCTTTATCTTTATTTGCATACAAATTAGAAAATTTGTCGAATAAAAAAATCCAAAGATTATGATTAGAAGTAATATAGTAAAAAATATTTTGCCTGATTCTTTGTGAAATTTTGTGCAGCTATATATCCTAATTAAAAGAAGAAAAAAAAATACAATTACTTTTATGAATTTTTTTATAGCCACCTCTATATATTTTTCATATGCACTTTTAATCTGAACTTAATGAAGATAAAAGTAATTTTCGAAATATTCTAAGAGAAAAACCGGTATAACATGCCTGAATACAGAAAGTAGTCTGTATTACTCTAAAGCCTATTTCTCCCATCGCAGAAATAGGAACCCAAAAATATGGCTATCTTACGTAATTAATAACGTAAATATTGCGAATATCATTTCACAACTTATTCTTTTTCTCTCTTTCAAAGTTTAAAATTCCTAGCAAAAAATCGGGTGACTCTGCTACTCGTTAAAATTTAAAATGCACATGAAATAATTTTAGATGTAAAAATAAATCGATTTCTCGAATATTCTTAAATTAATGTATATGTTTCAAATATTTTGAAACTACATTTTAATTTTAAACTACGACTTTATTATTATTATTATTATTATTTAGTAAAATCATTGAAAAATACAACGAGGTGCAACAATCAATAAACCGAAAACCAAAATATAATGCAAAAAGTGAAATAAATATCCATCTGGCTATACAGGGGATATACATCCTTACAAAGATTTTTGTCAGAATTTTTCATCTACAAATATTTTTGATACAAATTGTATTCAAATACGCATAAAATCAGCATGATCTATTTCATAATTTAGGTGTATATTGATTTTATAAATGGCAGTAATCATTTAAAAATGGAACAATAATTAGTTAGAAGCAGGGTGTAATATATTTAATATAAAATATATAAAATCGAAAGCTCTTCGTTATTTTAATGGAAATCGTATACTTTTTTTTTTATTATTATTATTATTTATAAAGATTAATAATTCTTAAGTACTTTAAATATATATCATTTAGAAAAAAAAAATAATAATGATTCTGATAATCCCCTAATAAGTACTTAGCGTTAGTGAACAAGGAATATCAATCAAAAACAGTAAAGAATCTAATATGTATATTCTCCTGAAGAAAATAAATCTGTTCACATAATATTTGATTACCTATTCTTCCAAGAGACTCTTGTATAAATGCAACAGCTTGTTTGGTTACATAAGCAACTGATTCCATTTATCAGCAAGCTTAATATCTCAGTATCGGAAAAGTGATATAATGTATCAATTATTTATACGACGCATTGTTTACAAATGAATTATATACATATATATATATATATATATATAATAAAAATTCATAGTTTGCACGATAAAAAGACATTATATTTAATAGAAATAACAAAATGCTTCAAAAAATTGTAAAACACATAATAAGAATAACGAAAAGAGATAATAGATTAGATACGTATACATAATGGTTTTATGTATGTCTACAAAAAATTATCGAATTAATCAACAAGTTTCGGAAATACGTTAGGTTCCCATATTACTTAGTCGTCTAGACCTTGCATCTGTATTCATGTTTCACAAATAAAAACTAAATAAAATAAAAATAGAAACTAAATAAATAAAATAAAACCTAAATAAAATAAAATAACTGCATATTTCTAAATGCATTTTGAAATAAATTTATGCATCATTGAAGGTTATTCAGTTTTAAATTATGAAGATTTTTTTTTTTTAATTCAATGAATATATTCAAACAATTTAAAACATACAAAAAGGTTTGACATGAAAAAGGAAGAAAACCATAATATGATGCAAAAATGAGTAAAGAAATATTAATAATTTATTAAGAGGATATAATTTTTGATATTGTGTATTTAAAAGTTGCAACTAAAATTATTATACATTATATTACTTTAGAAAATTTCTCAATGAAATGTCAATAAAAAACATTTCATTTGATAAATAAAAAAATTTTAATAAATTTGAAAATTGGATTGGAAATTTAATTTGATCATTGTTTTGTTTTTTGTAATATTTCCTATTTATACAGCAGAAAGAAATAAAAATAGTACTTTAGGCTATATCACAACTTCTACAGCGCATGCATGCACTAAACTGGTTACACTGTAAGCAAATTCTGTAAAAGAAAAGCACTTTTTTTAACATAAACTCAGCATAGGTTGCTGTATATTTTTACAGCTAGTTCTGTAAAAATAATTGAAGACTGGTTACTGTAAAACGGTATAAAAAATTTTCCAGAAATCTTTTTGTGCGCATGACATGATTTATCAACCAATCGGTATAACATGCCTGATTGCAGAAATGAGTCTGTATTACTCTAAAGCCTATTTCTTCCAGTGAGTCGCATCGCTGAAAAAAGAACCCAAAAATATGGTTAGAGAACGAAATTAATAATGAAAATATCGCGAATATCATTTTACAACTTATTCTTTTCTTTTTTTCAAAGTTTCAAATTCATAGAAAGAAATCAGGTATCTCTGCTACTCAGTAAACTTAAAATATCCATGAAATTATTTTAGATATATTAAATAAAAAATTTTTACAAATATCCTTAAATTAATGAACGCATCTGTTTCAAATAATTTGAAACTGGACTTTAATTTGAAACTAAAACTTTTTTAAAAATTTTAGTGGAAGCATTGAAAAATTACAAAAATATACAATCAGGTTTAACAATCAATAGATAGGAAACCAAAATATGATACAGAAAGTGAAATAAATATGAGTGTAGCTGTACAGCTGATATAAATCTTTTGATTAAAGATTTTTGTCTGATTTTTCCTTTTACATATACTTCTCAAGCAAATTTTATTTAAATATGCATAAAATCAGTATGGCCTATTTTATAATTTAGGTGTATATTGCTTTTATAAATCCTGGTAATCACTGAAACACGGAACAGTAATTAGTTAGAAACAGGGTGTAATATATTTAATATAAAATATATAAAACCGTAAGCGCTTCGTTATTTTAATGGAAATCGTATACATTTTATATTTATGAAGATTAATAATTCTTAAGTACTTTACATATATATCGTTACAAAAAATCATTATCTGTTACATTCCTACATTTAAATTTTAAGATTGGTGATTTTTAAAAGAAAAAATTAAAGTATGCAAGTGAGGCTTTTTTGTCCATTAGGTTTACAAAATCAGAGTATAATTCACTTATTTTATAAATTCGATGCATAATCATTATATAAATGGAAGAAAACATTGAAACATCGAATAGTATTTGTTAGTAATACGGTGCAATATACTTATTATAAAAATATGTAAAATCATATGCTTTTCGTCTTCTTAATCGATATAATATACCTTTTACATTTATGATGTTTAAGAATTCCTACATATATGCTTTACTTTTATATTGATCAGAAGAAGAATGATTCTGGTAATCTCCTAATAAGTACCTAGCGTTAGTGAACAAAGAATATTAATCAAAAACAGTAAAGAATCTAATATGTATATTCTCCTGAAGAAAATAAATCTATTCACATTATACTTGTTTACCTATTCTTCTAAGAGAATCTTGTATAAATGCAACAGCTTGTTTGATTACATGAGCAACTGATTTCATTTATCTACGAGCTCATATCTCACTATCGGAAAAGTGATATAACGTATTAATTACTTATACGACACATCGTTTACAAACGAATTATATATATATATATATATAATAAAAATTCTTAGTTTGCACGACAAAAAGACATTATATTTAATAGAAATAACAAAATGCTTCAAAAAATTCTAAAACACATAACAAGAATAATAAATAAAGATAATAGATTACATACGTATACATAATGATTTTATGTATGTCTACAAGAAATTACATCGAATTGATCAACAGGTTTCGTGAAAACGTTAGGTTTCCATATAACGTAGACGTCTAGACCTTGTATCTATCATCATTTTTCACAAATGGAAACTAATTTTTAGATATCTTAAATAAATTTAAAAAAAAAAAAAAATCCATATTTTAAATGCATTGTGAAATAAATTTATGCATCATTGAAGGTTCTGCAATCTTAAATTAAGGAGTTTTTTTTTTTTTTTTAATTCAATGAATATATTCAAAAAATGTAAAAAAAATATAAAAAGGTTTAACATTAAAAGGGAAGAAAATCATAAAATGATGCAAAAATGTGGAGTGAAATATTAATAATTTATTAAGAGGATATAATTTTTGATATTGTGTATTTAAAAGTTGCAACTAGAATTATTATACATTATATTACTTTAGAAAATTTCTCAATGAAATGCCAATACAAAACATTTCATTTGATAAATAAAAATATTTTAATAAATTTGAAGTTTGGATTGGAAATTTAATTTGATAATTGTTTTGTTTTTGTAATATTTCCTATTTATACAGCAGAAAGAAATGAAAATAGTACTTTAGGCTATATCACAACTTCTACAGCGCATGCATGCACTGAGTTGGTTACACTGTAAGCAATTTCTGTAAAAATAAAGCACTTTTTTTAACATAAATATAGCATAGGTTGTTGTATATTTTTGCAACTAGTTCTGTAAAAATTATTGAATACTGGATACTTCATATTGTGATGTAAATTGGTATCAAGATCTCTCCAGAAATATTTTGGTGCGTATGACATGATTTATCAACCTATCAGTGATGATGTCGACCTTATCTGTTTTTGTAAAGAAAAGTCGTTGTGAGCCCAATGGCGCACTTGGCAAAATGCTAACCTCTAAATTAGAAGATTGTGAGTTCGAATCCCGGGCTATCCAGGACCGTTTGCTCAACATGAAAAAAAAAATAATAAATAAAGTAAATTATATGTGTTAAAAAAAAAAAAAAAAAAAAAAAAAAAAAAGTTAAATTGCTTAGTGTTGTGGATTACTCCCTGCATGCATGTGTAATAATTGCAGGAAATATTTTTAAAGCATACTGGGAAAATTACAGCACACGTGAGTAGACATCACAGAAAATTTATTTTACTGCACATTGCAAAAATACAGCACAGTGAGTAGGCAATACTTTTACCAGCACACTGTGTATTCTACTACAGAAAAATTTTCAGAGTATGTTATATGGCTACAAAAAAAAAAAAAAAGTTACTGGTTTAACGACGAATGTAGCATCAGCGAGTGAGAGATGACGCTGAGAGATGAAGACGAGAGAGTAGAAACAAAAAGGAATGTCCGAGGTTAATCGAGTACAAAGGAGGATGACAGACAAATGTGTGTTGAAAACATGGTTGTTAATGGAAGAGTGTACTGTTATACGGTATGCATGGGCGCGTAGACAAGTGTGTTTGTCATCCATGAACTCATACAAATCGTGTCGGAAAAAAAATGCGAAGTCTTTTCATATGACTAGATGCTAGTGCTGCATGTGTAGTGAATGAAGGCAGAGTGTGGAAGATGAACGTCGAAATGGAGATTATGATCATCCACGAATAAAAAGAACAATGTTAGAGTAGATGGGATGGTGTTTGCCGACAGACGCATAACGGTATCCGTCACAAGGAAATGCTGAAACGGAGTACGAAATGCGACAATTCTTTGCATCGTAGGGCACTGGGTTTTAACCACAGTGGAACATTCAATCTCGTAGCACGTAACGAAAAATTACTCAATTTCGGTAGCGACCATGTCTAAATATAGTGCAAGGTGTATAGTTCCTGCTATCATGGTGCATTTGTTTTTGATAATAAATTTTCTGTGTGCGTGGGGAGAGGGGGGGGAAGGAACTCACTTTTGGAACGTTCTTTCTAAATATTTGCCAACATATGGTAAGGGCTGTCTGTAGTTTCCATCGACCATACCTGCCAATATTATTCTGTATTATTGTTACCCCCATCTAATTTTTCACATCAGTATATTTTTTTTTTAAGTATTTTTCTTCTTATTCAATCGTCATTGCATTTGTAGACTATTATTCTACTATTTTTCTGGTGTGAAAGAAAGGGGGCAGGACTAGCAACATTACAGAATAGACATTAAAGAATGGACTAGTAACATTAGGATGTTTGCAAATATGCTATAGATTATAATTGCACTAAAATTGATTTATAATAGGGCTATTATGAAAACCTATGCTGTTTCAGTTTTAGAGCATAAAAGAGGAAACATTGTGCAGTTATGCTGCAATTTTGCCAATATAAAGTAAAACTAGATCTCAGCTTTTAAAATGCAGAAGAGTACGGAATTTAATTTGTAAAATGACTATTATGAATAATTAAGCATATTCAATGTGAATGAATATCAGTTCACAGTTATTGTTCCCATGTTGCGATTTCACCCATTGCCAATACTTGCCATTCATCTCATTAATAATCGTACAATTGTTAACGCTCCCTGTAAAAACGCCCCTTTTCTCACACCACTATAATTTTAGAGTTACTCTCTCCAAACGTTGTTACGATTGAATAAGACTAAAATTACTCTAAAAAATTATTGGTGTGAAAAAAAAGGCGGGTAGAAAAAATTGTACGGTTCATAATGAGATGGTTGGCAAGTATGCATTAATATGAAGGTTGTGTATCAGTTTCTAGTCTTAAATGGAATTTGATAAAAATAGAAACATTTATTTTTCAAAAATATTAATTATTAAAAAAAAAAAAAAATAAATAAATAAATAAAAAAAAAAATAGTATCGACCTATTTTTGCGTTAAATCTAAAATCTCTAATAAAAAGTACAATATCGATTTTTGGCTTCCCATATCATAGCTTTTAACTAATGAACTAATCAAGATAATTTATAACAAGAAATTTAGCCCGCAAAAAAAAAATTGCGCATCCTGCTATTTTACATCAATAAATATTTTGTTCAAATAGATATTTTTATTAGCTCAGTAAAAAAAAAAAAAAAAGTATATATATATATATATATATATATATTTTTTTTTTTTTTTTTTTTTTTTTTTTGGTGTGTGTTTCAAAAATATTTTTATTAAAATGGCATACACAATTTTTTGCATTGCCTACAGACGTCTCTCAAAACAATTGCAATATCTATATTGTGCATAAATATATTGAATATTAAAATTTTTTTTACATGTATTTTAGAAAAAATTACTTTAAAAATAGAAAAATATTTGAAAATTTGTCTATGTATCTCTCAGAAATATTTCCTTTTTTTCTTTACTCATACAAAAAGTGATTGTTCAATTCTCTTGCTCAGAAATGAGTAAAACTTCTAACACCCCAAGTTTTCATCCAAACAACAATGTGGAACTCTCATCGAATCAATCAAGCAGGGATTGAGAGAGATTTTCAACTTCCCGCAAATTGCAGTTTTCGGGATGAAACATGGTTTAAATCAATTATCCCATTTTAAGTCATAAAAGAAAAAAAAAATCAAAGAATATTGATTTTTAGTGTTAAGTTTTTACTTAATTAATTTTGACAAAACGAAAACTGCATTTTTTCAAACATAATTTTATAAGTTTCATTATTAATAAGTTTTAAGATAAAAGGAATTTACTGTGCATTATTATTTTACAATTTTTCGTAGATGGTTTAGGATATGGTTTTACAAATTTCAATAATTAAGCTACTAAAACACAGTGTACTTCATACTCTAAATCTGTTTTTCAATATCCAACAAAGATTCTTAAATCTACCTAAACAATTGTTCATCTGTGCCACCAAAAACAAATGGTGAACAAATCTTTAAACAAATTGTTCCACCACTTTTAATTGAACAATTTATTGAGCATTGATGTTTGAAAATAATAAAACACTGGATGAAATAGCTCGCATACGCATAATTAGTTCCATAAATATTTATATTCCGAAGACCGCACAGTCAGATTACGGGATAAGTAATTAGGTTAGTTTTCTTATCAGTTTTCCAGTTTCTAAAAACTGCGCACGCCTAAAAATGTTGGAATACAAAATTCATTTCAGGTCGTGCTTCTTCTACAGCGTTGGTAAATTTAGATATATTTTTTCATTATTATTAAAGTAATGCGCCATTGGGCAAGTAAAGAGGTGGGTCGAAACGTTTAAGCAGAGCGTGGTAGGTAGTTTAAATCTCATTCAGCGAGATGTGGCAACTTCAAAAGAATTATAATAGATTGACTTTCAATATTGAGTTTTGTATATTATTGTTTAAGGTCATCCACTTGTTAAAATAACTGTATATAATTATTTCCTAGATCTTTCTGCGAAAGGAAATAAAAAATTTACAGTATTAAAAATCATTGGACAAAAATAAGTAACAATAACACCCCTTCTACTCATCATGGAAAAAAAAAAAAAAAAAGAGTTAAAATTTTAGAAAAATGTGACAAAACTGGAAAATAAATTCAAGCTGAACTAAATATGCATTAAAATTAATTAATATAAAGTCACCTATGAGCTGGAAAGAAAGGGCTAGTGGAACTGTAATCGATTGGCAGGGCGAACTGTTACCGAAATTCATTGTAACATTTGAGACAATTTCTATTGCCATAGTAAGAAAACGTTTTCACGTGCAACACTTGTTTGAGAGATGACAGTTTGGATATACCCTATTACTCTTAATACAAAGGTGGTTCCTATTGAAACGGTTTACAGAGTGCGTCAAATAGAAAAAGGATGAATGACAGTACGGACTTCTTGTATATATTTAAAGAAATAGTTTTCAGAGTGTTCTAATCTGAAGGGAGCAATACAGAAACCATAAACAAGGACAATTGCATTTTGAACCTCTTGCTTATAGTGGATAAGTAATCTTGGTATGTGCTAGAATATATCAATTGGAATATTAAAAGGAGAATGGATTATTAAACCAAGGTGATCTTTGACGTGAAAAAGAAAAAAATGAAAAGCAGACAATTGTTTCGGTAGCATTTGCGTATTGTCTTCAGTGCATAAAATATGGGAAAGAAGTGCTCATATATATAGGAAAGGAAAATCAGAATTCGATACCTTTTCTGTATATACGAGCACTTCTGTCTCATGGCATTATGTAAATGAAAATGGTACGTTAAATTCTACTGAAAGAGCTGTCTGCTTTTCATATTTTTCACTTTGGCGTTCAAGACGTTGAAGATTCCCTTGGTTTTAATATGTCAGTTGGAGGCCGTACGTTGTAAATACAAAAAATTATTGTGATGAGATTCTTTATGAACCTTCTGATAATTTTTTGTAATGTTTCTTTAATGCTTGTTAACATTGATTTGTGTATGTAAAAAATAAATATTCTTTATTGGGTTATTGGGAGAATAAAGCGCTAATATCCTTAAACCTGATAATCCAGTAAAGGAATTTTATAATAGTTGTCCAGTCCAAAAGTATGATCATATCAACGTAAAACAAATTCTGATCATGTGTTTAGATGGACATATTATTTATTAAATTTGAAATATTTGTAAATATACAAAAATTATAAATTATTCAATACATAACTTTTGCCGAAAAATGGGATCTTATTACTTGTACTTTTAACTTATAAATAATTCATTGAACTCAATTGATATATCAATCAATATATAATTGTATAGCTATTACATTACTTTATTTTAATCCAACAACAGTGAAAATTTTGTCCTTTAGGAACCTTAGATATTTGATAGGAAATGTTATATTAATATATATATATTATAAATATCTTTGATAATTTATTTTATATTTCACATTTAAATTTAATTATAATATTTTGAATTTAGATAAATGATTTAAAATGTTTAGACAAAAACTCATCACACAATGCAACATTGGTGAAATAAAACTACATACCCTCAAAAAATTGACAGTTATAAGTACCGCTGTATAATTAATGCTCATATTATGCCTATTTTTTCGTTCGATGAAATACAATGCTTAATGAATTGAGCATGAAACAGATGTTGCATGTTTTTGTAATTTATTATTATTATTATTTTATTTATTTATTTATTTTTATTTTTATTTATTTTTATTTATTTATTTATATTTATTTATTTATTTGTATTTATTTATTTATTTATAGCAAGTTTTTACTTGTGAAATTTACTTTGACACATATGAATATAATTACCATTTGTTGCATTGAAACTACCTATTAAATTACAAAGAACTTCATATCAAAAATAAATCCTACAATCTTAATATCAGACTGTTTATTTAAAAATAAATAAATTATGTAAACTATTTTTCCAATTACAAAATGCAGGTAAATGGATAGAACATATAATATCGCATGACTTAGCTGAGTAAAATATTTTTTTCTTTCGAAGAATCCTGTAGACATGATTGAGAGATATTCTATTATGTCAGCATTGTTGTAATATTAATTTGAAAACAATTGAAAAAATAATTCTTGAGATATTAAAGATACATAAGGAATGTTTATTATTTCTTGCGCATTAGACTTAAAAGTTTTTTCATAAAAAAATAAATAAGTAAATAAATATTTCTATTAAATATAATATTTTTAACCCCCCAAAATATAACATCACATGAACAGCGATGAAAATAATTAATCGTCTTGATTTTATTTGTATAGCTATTGTAAAAAATTAGTAGTTGCCAATTTGGTCCCTATATCTCCCCCCCCCCTCCACTAATGGGCGTTCCAGTTTTTATTGTGGGTGATACGTTTTTATCCAATACAAAAGTACTTTTTTTTTTTTTTTTTTTTTTTTAAATATTGAAATGGAAAAGTGCCTTATTATTATGCACTTTAACTTTCTATAACTCTATTTAATACACTATATAAAGTAAAGTTACTTCCCTTCTTTAGAGGAACCGGTAGACGATGGAACCGGCTTTGTGGAACCGGTAGGTGGTTAGAAAACTTTACTACTAAAACACATACAAACAGGTGTCGTACTCTCCGCCTTTTTTCCAGGACGATTTTTCAGAGATAAGAAATTTCCATCTGTTTTGTCACCACTAATTTCATGCAGAAATACTTCTGGTATATTTATAGTAACGTGCCATTATTGTAAAGGATATAAATCATTTTATACAAGTAGTGGTAGAAATAAATTTGAAATTTTCTCATTCATAAGGTTGTCCTGAAAAAATGGCGGAGAGAACGACCCCTGCATACAACCGTAAGCGATAGGTATACATAGTTCGTACCGTTCTTAAATTTTCTTAATTTTCTGCACCAGTATTATTATTTAGCAACTTTTGGTATTAAAAAAGCCTTAGAACTTAAAAGGAAATATATTGTATAAAAATACTTGTGGGAGAGTCCTTGGAAAAAGGTGTGGCCATACTAACCATGGTATAACACATAGCTGCCAATATTTTAATTTATTCCGGAGTACTTTTAACGCCGCCTTTATTTCGCACCACTTTATTTACAGAAAAAATTCCTTCAATGCATAACTTCGATACAATAAGAAAAAAATTACTTTTAAAAAATAAGTGGTACGAAATAGAGGCGGGGGTAAAATTACTCCGGAAGAAATTAAAATATTGTCAGCTATTCATAACATTATCGATTACCCATGGTATAAATGGAGCTCATAATAAATTTAATAAAATTCAAAAAGCATATTTCTGTTAATACTTAGATTTATACACTTTTTCCATGACTTCTCAATAGAAAATCAAAACCATTTGAAATAATTTAATATAAATTATTTACAATAAAATTATTTTAGCTACTATTAAAATTCATAGTATAAAATAATATAATTTAATTTAAATATTACATAATATTTCTTAGTATAAATAAGAAATCTTCTTCTTCTGTTTTAGGAAGCACAACATATCTTACTATTACCTTCTTAGCCGAATAATAGCGTGGTTTTCTCTTAGAATTGATCATACAAGAACAATGAAATCTCTACCACTTCTGAAAAATTGATACTTTCTTCATGAAATACTCTGGAGTGTATTTCGTGAAATACTTTGGGGAACGGTAAGATGTTGATGAAAGACGGTGATTTAGATTTTTCTTTAACATTCTTTGACAATATTTATATAGAGAATTTGCCAAAATTTAAATTATTCTACAAAAATTGGGATATGCATGTTAAATTGTTAAATATGCATTACGTACAAAGTTAAAAATTTGTTTATACGTGAACTAATTCTGTTGCAATTATTTATATACATGTATTTATATTTAGTTTGTATTTACATGCAATTTATACTTAATAATATAGACATAAATAATTTTAAGCACTATATGCTCTTTTAATGATAACGATATTTGTAAAATTGTTTGATACATGTGGAGAAAATTTAGAAGTCTTTTGAAATATATAGGTATATGCCAATTTATATACAAATTTATACCTTATTTCTGTTGCAAATGGGATTATTTAAAATTAATCAGAAGTTTATGGTTAAAAGTAATATATTAAACAAAATCGTCTGATTATTTATATAATTTTGTATAAGTATGAAACCCATTAAAATAGTTTTAGAATTACCTCTGAGTTTTTATTAAAGCCACCTCATAATATTTTTCACATATAATTTTAATTCAAATTTAACATAGTTAAAAATAATATTTTAAAATATTATTAGAAAAAATCAGTATAGCATGGCAGATTACAGAAAGTAGCCTGCATTACACTAAACGCTCTTTCTCCCAGTGAGTGGCAGCGCTAAAAATGAAATCCAAAATATAGCTAACGATCCGTCGTTATCAATGTCAGTATGACAAAAATCATTTCGCAGTTTATTTAGTTTCTCTTTTTAAAAGTTTTAAACGTTTAGCAAGAAACCGAGTAATTCTGCTGCTCATTAAACTTCAGCTGTCCATTAAAATAGTGTCGATTAAATACATTCAGTTGTATTCAAGATAAGTAATAATTTTGAGACTCAAGTAGAGGCATAATAATGTTACACACAATATATTTTTAAAATGTTAGAAAATGTAGCTAAGAATGACTATCCTTGTAGGATAAATACAGTCCACTGACAAACCTAAAGAGTAATAGTCATTATTGTAAACTGAGGAAGAAAACCATGCCTACTTTTCTGTAATAATAAAATATGTCTGTTCGTTCGTAAAAAATTAATCTCAGCGACCGCTCATTGTAGAAGTTCAAATAGTTACTGTGTGATGCAAAAGAGTTGGAAGGAAGGTGACAATTGAAAAATTATTTTAAAATGTTTAGTTTGTTTCTTATTATCAAATCCCTAACAACACACTTACATAATACATCCTGAAGATGTCCACAGGATGTCTTTCAGCCATAGGACATCGATGTCATTTGGAAGAGATGTGCTGTTGTGGATGTTTTGAGTGATTTTTCAAGCTTCAGGTTACATATCTTAACTCCTTCCAGACCCAATAAGCAATGGAAATCTTTAAATGACACCGTAAAAAAAAATCACTTTCGATTAAAACGAAAATATGTTTTCAGATCTCAAAAACAATTTGTTATATTTAAAAAACATTTCTTTACTAACCATTCCTTCACCACTTATTTGTGTTAAACAAAACGCAGGGTCAAGTAATTATAAGCTCAAGAGTTGAAAGTTTATCTTCTATTTTGTGTTTTATATACAAAGATAATTATATATATATATATATATATATATATATATATTATTATTATTATTTACTCATTTGAAGCTTCCAGTTTGGCATTTAAAAATAACTTTTGATTCTGCTTTATGTAAACACAAACTTTTATAGTTTTATTATTGATATTATTTCAGAAAAAAAGATATTTATATTTTATATGGCATTAAAAAAAAAAAAAAAAAAAAAACTGTGGAATTTAAATTTGTCTTTTCAAAGGTTTTAGTTTGTTCTCACAAATAATTTAGTTTTTATCTCTATTTTAGGGTATACATACACACACACACACACATACATATATAAACTACCGATGATTTTATTGTGGTATATAATATATTAAACCTATAAGTACGTAAATATCTATAATATTAAAAGATATATTTAATTTTTTGCCAATAAACATTTTCGTTTATGTACTTTTGATAATTCTTTATAGCAATTATTTTTTAATAATAGCAATTGCTGCCCTAAGCTTTCTCATTCTCTATTGAATTTTATATTGTTTTATTTAAGATCGAATATTTTGTTTAAATGACGTTTCAATACTTTAGAGCACTTAATTCGTTTTCTTAGCAATATTTTTTATTTACTTACTTGCATACATAGACATATATATATATATATATATGTATATATATATATATATTAAGAATATTTTTTGTTTATGTTAAGTGGGAATATAATGAAATATAAATATAAATATATAAATATAATGAAAAGGGCATTTGTTTAAATTTTTCTAAATACCATTAAAATGATGACTTTCAAAAGTCCCACCGCCACTTTAGAATGTAGAAAAAGAGGGGAAAAAGGCTAAAAACCCCATAGGAATAGCATGGGAAGAAAAGCAAAAAAACTCACAATGTCAAGTGTGTTAAAAAAAAAAAAAAAAAAAAAAAAAAATTCACACCGGAAGTAATAAGGGGACAAAGTTGACTAGAAAAATACATTGAACAGCGGGAACCGGGTGGGCTGGGGCATGGGTCCTATCGTCCAGGATTAATACGACTCGCCTAGTATTACTCTTGGCGGTGGTTGGGCGGGAACCACCGCCACTTTAGAATGTACAAAAAGAGAGGGAAAAAGGCTAAAAACCCCATAGAAATAGCATGGTAAGAAAAGCGAAAAAACTCACAATGTCAAGTGTGTTTAAAAAAAAAAAAAAAAAAAAAAAAAACAGGCTCACACCGGAAGTACTAATGGGACAAAATTGACTAGAAAAAGACATTGAACAGCGGGAACCGGGCGGGTTGGGGCGTTAAATAAATTTTTGGCCGTCTAGAGCCGGAGATATATTAAATTATGAAATCTTTTAGTAAAAATTAATATTTTTCAAATTTGAGAAAGAAAAAAAAATGTTCTAATGGCTTCGAAAATTGAAAAACTAAAAGTAAAAAGAACTATTATTCGGTCGTCAGTGACTAAATTTGAAAACAAAGCGATAAAAGCTTTGGAAGCGGATCCTTTAGACATTCAAGAAATAAAAAATTTGAAAGGTCATTTGCATGAAAGGCAAACTCAATTAGAACAAATTAGCAATCAAGTTGAGGAAGTTATTTCTGATTTAGATGAATTAAAAAAGGAAATTGAAGATAACGAAAAATGGACAGAGAAACTTATTCGTATAAAATATCAGATAGAGTCAAGATTAGAACTTTCTTGTTTTCAGAACACTAAAGTTGTAACACAGGTCAATGAAAATTCTAGTTCTGCTTCGAAGCAAACTATTCACCTTCCAAAATTTGATTTGCCTCATTTCTCTGGTAATTTGGAAGACTGGTTAAGCTTCAAGCAAATATTCGTAACCACTATTCATGAGAACACTCAGCTTTCCGATTTGCAAAAATTACAATATTTAAAAGCGTCTGTTATTGGATCTGCCAATAAGTTAATAAAAGGCTTTCCAATAACTGAAGCAAGTTATAAGGAAGCTTGGGCAACACTAATTTCTAGATTCGATAATAAAAAAAATCTAGCTTATGCCCAGTTAAACAAATTCTTAAATTCGAAATCTTTGAAACCAAATTGTCGGAAATCTATGCTAGATTTATTAGATAGCTGTAATGAAGCAATACGTAACTTGAAATGTTTAGGATTTGAATTTAATTTTTATTTGTGGATTTAATTCTTGTTTATAATTTGCAAACAAAATTGGATGATAATTTAAAGAAGCAATGGGAATTATCTTTAGATAGTGATTCTTTTCCCACCTATGATGAATTTATTTTGTTTCTTGAAAAACAAGCGAGAAGCTTGCAAGATATTGTTGATAGTACTTATTCTAAATCTGAAAGTAAACAAAAAGTAGTATTTAAAAAATCTGTTTCTAATGCTGTAATATCTAATTCAGATATAAAATCCAATAATTCTATCTATTCAGAATGCTCGGAATCGCATGCACTTTTCAAGTGCCCACACTTTCTTAAAAAATCTGTTGAAGATAGATGGAATATTGTGAGGGGTAAAAAACTATGCATAAATTGTTTACGTGGTAATCATTTCGTTAATAAATGTTTGATTTCGACAAAATGTCGACAGTGTAATGCTAAGCACCATACACTTCTCCATTTCGAGAAAAATAATGTTAATTCTCCACATGTTATTGAAAATACTAATCTCAACATTGAAAGTCCATCCTTTGTCAACTCTAGTTGTTTAACCAGTACCCAAGAGAGTTGTCAAACTTTGTTATCGACAGCTATGGTTCTTGTAAAATCAAATACTGGAAGGTTTGTGCCATGTAGAGTCATGGTGGATTCAGGAAGTCAAAAATCATTAATTTCCAGCTCTTGTGCTAAAAAATTAGGGTTACCTATGAAAACCACAAATCATAGAATCTCGGGTGTAAATAATATCGTTGCAGAAACTGCTCTCTTTGAAGTTAATATTATTTTAAAGTCTTATTATAGTAATGAAATCTTTGATGTGAATGCTTTAATAGTAAATAATGTTACGGTAAATCTTCCTAATTTTGTTGTTCGAAAATCTTCATGGCCTCATTTGGAAGGTCTATCTTTAGCAGATCCTAAATTTTATGTTTCGAGTCCAGTTGAAATCTTGCTTGGTGCAGATTTATTTCCCTTAATAATTTTAGGGCAATCTATTCTGGGTCCTAAAGGTACTCCATGTGCTTTAAATTCCAAATTGGGATGGTTACTCTCGGGTGTCATACATGCAAACAATTTTCAGCATTCTAAAACTGTCCTTAGTTGCCATGCTACAGTTCAGTTAACTTATGATCTTCAGAAATTTTGGGAAATTGAGTCCGTTCCTGATGCAACACCAATTCACAGTTCTGAAGAAATATACACTAAAACTGTTAGACGAATTCAGTCTGGAAGGTACATGGTGGATCTTCCCTTTAAAGAAGTTCCAAATTTAGGTGACTCACAATCAAATGCTTTAAAACGGTTTTATTTATTAGAATCCAAACTTAATAAAAATCATGAGCTTAAGGAGCAATACCATGCCTTTATGCAAGAATATATTGACTTACATCATATGGAACCAGTCCCAAATTCAGAAATTGATTCTAAAGATTATTTTTACATGCCTCATCATGGGGTTTTGAAAGAAGATAGTACAACCACTAAATTGAGGGTGGTATTTGATGCCTCGGCTAAAGGAACATCAGGCCACTCTTTAAACGACTTTCTTGAAATAGGTCCAAAGTTGCAACCAGATTTGTTTAAACTTCTTCTTAAGTTTAGAACATATTCAATAGCCTTAACCGGAGACATCGCCAAAATGTACAGACAGATATTGGTAAACCCCAAACATGTTGACTTTCAGCGAATCTTTTGGCGATTCCAGCCACATGAATCTATTGCAAGTTTCAGATTATTGACTGTAACATATGGCACAGCCTGTGCCCCATTCCTGGCTATAAGGACATTGCACGAACTAGCCAAAGATTATAGTTCAGAATTTCCTATTGCTGCACAGTCAATTTTCGAGAACTTTTATGTGGATGATTATCTTGGTGGGTCGCATTCAATTGATGCAGCAAAACAATTGGTCAAAGACCTAAATCACGTTGTAAATCAAGGAGGTTTTACACTTAGAAAATGGGCTTCCAATGTACCCGCAGTCATTGAAAATCTACCAGAAGATCTTAAATCCACTAGGCAAAATGTAAAATTTTCCGAAGATTCCTCCCAAAAAATCTTAGGCCTAGTTGAATTCGGCAGAAGACTTATTGAAAATTCATTTGAATGACATCAAATCGGTGCATACCAAGCGAGAATTGCTATCGATGATACCTCAAATCTTTGATCCTTTTGGGATTCTAGCTCCAACCACGATCATGTTAAAAATCATGTTAAACAAAACGCAGGGTCAAGTAATTATAAGCTCAAGAGTTGAAAGTTTATCTTCTATTTTGTGTTTTATATACAAAGATAATTATATATATATATATATATATATATATATATATTATTATTATTATTTACTCATTTGAAGCTTCCAGTTTGGCATTTAAAAATAACTTTTGATTCTGCTTTATGTAAACACAAACTTTTATAGTTTTATTATTGATATTATTTCAGAAAAAAAGATATTTATATTTTATATGGCATTAAAAAAAAAAAAAAAAAAAAAAAAAAACTGTGGAATTTAAATTTGTCTTTTCAAAGGTTTTAGTTTGTTCTCACAAATAATTTAGTTTTTATCTCTATTTTAGGGTATACATACACACACACACACACATACATATATAAACTACCGATGATTTTATTGTGGTATATAATATATTAAACCTATAAGTACGTAAATATCTATAATATTAAAAGATATATTTAATTTTTTAATATTAAAAATTCATTTGAATGACATCAAATCGGTGCATACCAAGCGAGAATTGCTATCGATGATACCATCTTTGAGCTTTGGAAAGATAAGTGTGCTTGGGATGATCAAATCCCAGATTCCATTTTGAAAACTTGGCAAGAATTTAATTTTCAAATTGAACTCTTAAAGTCCACTGGCATACCAAGATATCTGAACTGTGAAACATCTCCAGAGAACCACATATAGATCCATGGGTTTTGTGATGGATCTGGCAAGGCCTACGCTGCAGTGGTATACCTTCGGACACTATCTTCTCTAGGTGAGATTTCAGTTAACTTTGTCGCTGCAAAAACTAGAGTTAATCCTTTAAAATATGTCACGCTTCCGAGAATTGAGTTATGTGCTGCATTCTTGCTTGCACAATTAAGTTCCACAATATTAGAATCTTTAACCTTTAATGTAAATAAAATTTATTTGTGGTCCGATTCACAAATTGCTTTAAATTGGATTGAATCTCCTCCAACCAAAGGAAATCAGTTCGTAACAAATCGAGCAAACAAAATCAAATCACTTGTCCCACAAGCAGTGTGGACTTATGTTGAGAGTTCATCGAATCCGGCAGACTGTGCCTCAAGAGGCATTCTACCGAAGAGTCTTTTGCATCACAAATTGTGGTGGCTTGGGCCTGAATGGCTTAGTGCTAGTGTCAAGTTTCCATTATTCCTAGTCAAATCTTCAAATGTTAAGTCAAAAAATTCCGAAGAAAATTTAAGTCATGTTGCAACATCCAGTCATAAAGCCTTTCCTGATTTTCTACTCAAATTCTCTTCTTTTTCAAAACTTTGCAGAGTCCTTGCATTGTGTTTGAGATTCATTTATAACATTCGTAGTTGTAATCGTAATTCTAGACGTATTGGACTTGTCAGTACGCCTGAAGTTTTAAGTGCTATTACACATATTCTTAAATTGATTCAGGAACAAGAGTTTTCGGTAGAACTGAATTTGCTCAGGAAAAATCAACCTTTACCAACCAACAACAAATATTTATCCTTAAATATATTTCTAGATGATCAAAGTTTAATCAGAGTTGGCGGACGGTTGTCCAGACATCAGTCACTTAATCAAGATCAAAAATATCCGGTGCTTTTATCGAGAAATCACTTAATTACAAAATTAATTGTTGAGCAATATCATAAAAAACACTTTCATGCTGGTGCACAACTGATTCTTTCCCTAATTAGACAAAAGTATTGGATACTAAATGGTCGCTCTTACATTCGTCGAATTCTAAATGAATGTATTTTGTGCAAACGTTTGAAGAAACAAACTTGCCAACAAATTATGGGTGAATTGCCAGTCGAACGTATAACTCCAACTCGACCTTTTTCAAAGGTGGGACTAGATTTTGCTGGCCCATTCATCACTAAACCAAATGTGCCTAGATCTAAAGTTAAATTGAAGTCATATATTTGTGTTTTTGTCTGCATGTGCACAAAAGCGGTGCACCTAGAAGCTGTTTCAGATTTATCTTTATCAGCTTTCTTAGCATCCCTAAAACGATTTGTTTCTAGAAGAGGATTGCCATCAGACATATTCAGTGACAACGGAAAAATTTTCAGGGGAGTTGCTAACTATCTTAAGCAACTATTTCGAATCATTCGTTCTGAAAATGTTCAAACTTTTGCTACCAGCAACTTCATCAATTGGCATTTTATCCCACCATATTCCCCCCATTTCGGTGGACTGTGGGAAGCTGCTGTTAAATTGACGAAAAGTCATCTAATTAAAGCTTGTAAGGCTACCATTCTAAATTTTGAAGAGCTTACTACTCTTTTATGTCAAATAGAAGCCTGCTTAAATTCCAGACCATTAACGACACTTTCTTCAGATCCATCTGTTGTTAGAGCCCTCACTCCCGGACATTTCCTGATAGGAGTTCCACTCCTTGAGATTCCTGAAAGTGGGAATTCACCAAATCTCACTTTATCTTCTCGTTGGACTCTAATCCAGCGAATGAAGCAAGACTTCTGGAAGCGATGGTCTAGAGACTATCTACATCACCTGCAAAATCGACCTAAATGGTTCACTCCACGAACTCATCTTCAAATTGGAGACTTGATTGCTATTCATGATTCACAATCTATTCCTCTCCAGTGGAAGCTGGGTAGAATTATTCGTACCTATCCAGGAACTGATAATAGAGTTCGTGTAGTCAGCGTTTGGACTCAGAGTGGTGAAATTCAACTCCCTATTGCTAAAGTGACACTCCTTCTCCCGGTGGGGGAGAATGTTCAGAATTCTAATAACTCTGAATTTTGACAATAGATGGCAGCACTATGCAATTTTTATATAATTTTAGAATATTAACATAAATTAAATTCATTCTTTTTTTATTGTATTTTATGTGTTTTAAACGCTAAATTAATTCTTTTTTCTTTTATTATTATTTATTTTATTTATGTTTTCACTTAATTGTTAGTTATACTTTAAATAATTTCTTTTTCAATTTGCTGTGAACTTGTCATGTTTCTGCAGACCTATTCTAGTTTGTTCATTTTGTTGTGTTCTAGCGGTATGCTGGGAAAATTCTATTCTAACGTATGAGCTGAAATAAAGTCAATAATTCACGTTTATATTCTATATTGTGTATGTATTCAAGCTTTTATTCATTGTTTCTTAAATATGATGTTATTAATTCAATTGAAAGGAACGTGAGTCCTTCAAATTCATTTTAAACTGATTTATGATTTAATATAATTTAAACCAGCGATTTTTAAAACCATACTGTCCACAATTCTATTCAAAATCCCTCCATATATATATATATATATTTTTTTTTAAGAATATTTTTTGTTTATGTTAAGTGGGAATATAATGAAATATAAATATAAATATATAAATATAATGAAAAGGGCATTTGTTTAAATTTTTCTAAATACCATTAAAATGATGACTTTCAAAAGTTCACGATTACATAACGCCCACACACGGTTACATACACATATACAGAGTGATCAGTTTAAAAGAGAACCCTTGTATTTTTCTTATATCCCTTAAATCTGACGGATGTGTTAACTATTCTAACATTGAAGTGTAATTGTTTGAACCTTGTTTAAGTTTGTGAGACAATTTCTAACACTGTTGGACTGTTACAACTTTATTTGCGAGGTAAAACAGAAAAAAAAACGCACATTTTTTTTAAATCCTGTAATAATTTTATATTTGAAAACCATAATTTAAATCAATTTTTTTACATTATCATTTTTTACAGAAAATGTTGAAAATGTTCGCCACCATTTTGAATGCAAACATGAACACATCGAAAAAAGTTTTTGACACACTTCGCAGCATTGTTGTGTTATTGACGAGATTTCTTCAGTTACGATCTGTTTTAATTCATCGATGTTTGCAAGACTTCTCTAGAAAAGCCTATGAAATGATAATGGAAAAACGATAATGATAATGGAAATGGAAATGTAATGTAGGAATGATAATGTAAAAAAAAATTATTAAATTTTGTTTTTCATAAAAAAATTATTGCAGGATTTAAAAACTTGTGCGTCTCCATTTCTGTTTTATCTCACAAATAAAATTGTAACAGTCCAACAGTGTTGGAATTTGTCTCCCACACTTAAACAAGGTTCAAACAATTATAGTTCAGTGTTAGAATAGTTGCCACATACGTCATACTTAATGGTAATAAGAAAGCCCAACGAGTACTCTTTTAAATTGATCACCCTGTATATATATATATATATATATATGGAAAGAGCTAAAGAGAGAGAGAGTAAAATGTATTTGGATATATAATTCTATGAAAAGCAGATTTAATAAGCGTAAATATATATATATATATATATATATATATATATATATATATATAAGATGCGTTTTAATCATTACATTTGAGACTTGATTTGAAAAATATAAACAATATGTTTTTAAAATTCCTATTTGAAGACTACTTTAGGATACGTCGACATTTAATAAAAACTTGTTTGGCTCAACCTATTCAATAACATAAAGTAAAGGGATAAAACAAAATAAGAAATATCACCCAAATATAATCTTATTAAATTGTAAAAATTTTAAACACTAATCGCTGTTAACAGCTATTATATATTTAAATATTTATTTTTTACTTTATGCATTTTTCTTTCGGTTCACATTTATATCCAGTTTACGAAATGAAAATATCTGAAATCGTTTCAATGATATACGTTTTTTTAATTTTAAATTTTTATTTATGATTTTATTAAAATAAACTACTGCTTAATATTGGGAAAATGGAAATATGATGACAGAATCATTAATGAAGCTATTAAATCTGTCTAATCACAAAGATAAAGCGAGTTTAAGCGATACTTGATCAAGCATTCAAAGTTCGTGCACGGAGTAATTTAATGATTTGTTGAGAGCTGATCTGATTGCGTATGCACATTTGTTTAAAGTACTTTTCCTCTTTTAAGTAAAGACGTGCTTGGAATTAAGCAATACTAAGGTAAAAGGAATTTATTTAAAGATTTTTGGTGAAAGAGCAATGAGTTTATGGTTAACAAATGGTACCGCTTATTACACTATATTTCAATGCGAAAAAAAAAAAAGTAATGATTAATTAAAATTCCATTATATCACTAAAAAATGGGGGGGGGGGGAAATTTTGAACAAAAAAAAAATAAAATTCTAGTGAGTAGTATTAAATTTTTGTTTTAAGTTAAATTCGTTATTTTATTTTAGATATTTTTTTTTCTGTGTAAATTATCGATTCTATTTTCACTTCGAAAAGTCAGACCGTAGTTATTAATTGTTGATCCGTTAACCAAAGCTGTCAAACTTTAAATGTCATTAGTCTCCTCGTGGGCCGCGGGTTGGACACCCCTGCTCTTAACGATATCATGTGCATATGTGATTATGTATATCGTATGGTTTTCAAAAATACTTGTCACTGTACATAGCCTATATTTGAATACATTTTTATATACTAGACACTGGTTCAAAAATCTACTACATTTTAAAATTATTATAAAAAATACATCATATTATTTCTTCAGGACTGCGAATTATTCATATATCGGAGAGTTCCCTGCAGATCACACATATGAGAAACTGAGTGCCGAAATTCGCAGTTTCGAATCTGTTTCACAGGATAGTTAGGAAAGTTTTCAAAAGTATTTTATTTTTACTTTTTATTATTTTATTTTATTTATTTATTCCCGAAACAAAATATTTAGTGAATTAGTATTTGTTACTTTCTCTTCAAAAACGTTTCTTAAATACATTCTTTAAAGCGAATTTCTCGTAAATTTGATAATCGGTTCAATACTCACAAACGCATTATAACTCGAAAAAGGGAATTTTAAAGCAGATTTCAATCAATTGAAATTTAATTTTAATAAATAAATTGAATTTTTTAAACAGATTTAAAAAATTTCGATCATCTTAGTGGTTACTGTTTACTGTTGCGAACACAGAAAAATTCAGCTTTCTGAAACAGTACCAATGGAAGGAGAGACTTCACATTTTATTTACAAAAAAATTCATGTTGACAAGACAAATAGCACGTGACTGTAATAAGGTGTTTTGAAAGATAAGGAGTTGACATCTAACACAGATGAGTAATTCATGTCAGCTGTATGTGATAATCATGTGATAATCATGTGATAATCTGGTGAATATGGAGTATTTTACATAAGTATATCGACTTCACATTGAAAAAGTTAGTGAGTGTTAAGGAAATTTATGTTGAGAAATATCATTTACTTGAATACTTAACATAAATTCTTTTTCATTCACAGATATAAAATATTTCGGTAATAATTATTCATATCAGCTGCATGCGTTTAATAATCTAGTAAACCTGGAGTATTAACCGGCATAGAAAAATTCAGCATCAAGAAAAAGTTTGTAGAATGCAATAAAATTTATACCCAGACAAATGATGCATGTTCATGTAAGTGATGCAAAGGTTTGGTTGGTTGGTTGGGTTTTACGTCGCACTAGTTCTGCGCAATGGGCAATTTGCGATGGTCTGGGACTCACCCCTAGAGGTGGTCCGGAGACATGCCATCCCAATTTTGACCCTACACGGAGAAGTGATGCAAAGGGAATTTTAAATACAACAGCGTAACACGGGGTTATCAGTATAAGTAAAGACCGCTTGTTACTTCGATGCAAGTAGCAACACTACGATACGAAGTACACATGCATTTGTCATGTGGATAGTATTCTGAGGAAAATAAGCCCATGCGTTTTCAACCATTCTCCATAGATCGTGCTCCTATTTAGGTTGGGGCAGAGCAGACAAATGACAGCCAATTACATGCTACAGTTTCTCAATTGGGGAGAGATAAAGAGACTTTAAATGGCAAGGAAGATTTGGACATACTGAAAAGTTTGTTTACTAATGGGAGCATTGTGCGGTCGTGCATTAGCCTGCTAAAAAAACCGTTTTGCAGTCACTGAATATATGGTAGAATAAAAGGCTGCAGCACCAAATCAAAATACTGTCGTAGAGTCAGTGTGTCTGTCATGCATACTATTTGTAAATATGCTATCTAGTGTGATGTCACCCCCAACTGTTTGTACAAAGCTGATGGGTAGTGTGGCGTTCAGCGATATATTTCATATTCCCTCTATCACCCTCACGCCTGCAGATTCTCACCAGGGGACTACCATCTGACAAAAGGAACTCGTCGCTGAATATTATGTGTTATTCAACAACGAGTCTGGGATTTGTTTGTTTAACTTATCACACTTCCCGTTTTTGCCTTCAGAATAAAGTTTTCTCTGAAATATTGGATGTATTAAATGTTTGTTATACCGCACAACTTTGATAACTGAAATAATAGCAAGTAAAGGCATAAGGTGAGGAAATGTGTAATTTCTACTTTGAAACCTAAAGATTCGTACATCATTTTAGTATTTTGTGAATTTTCTATATGACAATCTGCTAAAAATATTAAATTAAATTAAACAAAAAAATAATAAATAAATAAGTGTATGTCTGTTAAAAGTATATAACTCATGTACACAATAAAAAAGTACATTTTTTCCCTTTTTTTTTATTCTAGTTACTCAAATCTAGAAGTAGGAAAAAATAATCATCTATACAAAGGTCTATTTGTTTGTCATCATTATTATCTAAGTCATTTTATAATGGGCTCGTTTAAAACATTTTAAGAGACAAGATTTTCATTTAAGTAGACTGCCACCAGAATTTTAAGGAACAAATAAAAGTAAAGAAATAGTGATATTTTCGTTTGAATAAAAAGTCCGTAAGAAAATTTTGCACTTGTGTCTTAGTAAATGCGTCCTCGCAGAGAGGACACTGCGCCTGAAATAGGTAAAAAGAATAGTTTACATGACACCGTCTTCTTCTGTCGAACAACATATTCTGAAGATTCATAAGATTTTGATTTAACTTCATCAGGCATATTTAAAGAAGTCTCGATAAAGTTCTCGAAATATTGCTTTTCATTTCAAAAGACTACTAAAAGGTTATCTTTTAAATATTTGATTTTATGTCTATTGTATTAATTCATAGAAATATTTGTACATTTTTTTTTGAATACTTGAATTTCTCTACTTCATAAAGGGCACGATGTTAATACAGAAATGCAAACAAAAATAATTGAAATCTATCTAGAAATATATTATTAGATGTTTGAGTTAATATATATATATATTTTCTTTTCAAAAATATCGAAATAATATTAAAGTTAAAAGTCAATACCTGTATACTTAACAAACATAGGAATAGAGAATTTTTGTTTATATAAAACGAAAATCCATATTTGTTTAAACTTTCATGCTGTATTATTAACAAATATTTGCATTTATATATATTGAGAATTATATCCACAAAACATTTGTAGCATTTTACTTTGCCTGAAGAATTTTTTTTTCCAGTAAAGTTACTAACAATATATAAAACAGCTAAAAGTTAAAGCCCAATATTTTTAAATACACAAATTTCCTAGGTCTTTTTTTTCTTTCTATCTTTTTATACATCTATCACTAAGTATTTAGTGAAAATATCTTTTATTTGAACAGATTTTTAGAATATATTATATGTACAAAAAAGAAAAAAAAAAAAAAAAAAAAAAAAAAGAACTTACATAGTGGTGTTAGATAGAATTTCGCAATGAACAAATTGATAAACTATTAAAAAAATATCAATCATATTTACTACTTACTTTAAATATGCTGAAATGTACTGAAAAACAAATAAAATAATATGAAGTTAAATTTATTACAGGAAAAACCTTGAGTGCATAGAACTTCAAAGGGAATCATAGAAAATACCCTTTGACGTTATAAACATTGAAGACTTTTCTTTTGTTTATTTATCCAGCGCCAATTCGCATTTTAATATCAAGTAAGAAAGTAGTATGAGTGAAAAATTAAAGCAGCATTTAATGCTGATTTATATAATAATCTTAGATACTTTATAAGATATTTTTAAAGACAAACAATATAATATGATAGATTCCATGAAAGAAAATAATATTCATTTGCACTCGAAATAAAATTTCACTTACGCATTAAAATGGGATAATGTAACATATTGCATGCTTTTTATAATTTCACGGCTTGTGAAGAGCGCAGAAATTTGCTTTTACCATCGATTTGTTTTCTCTTACGAATTGTATCTGGTGAGATAAAATTAAGCATTAATTGAATAGTGTCATCATTAGACACATACTGAACAAAAAGTTGATAAATAACTAGTTGGCATAAGTGGACTCTGCTCAGTTCCCCATCATATTTATGTTCTCATAAATTTCTAGTGGGAGACATATTATAATCATGTTAAAAGAAATGAATTTGACCAAAGCTTGATACAGTGACAGAATGAAATCCCCGCCTAATAGGCTATCCACCGTTAACTTCGATATATATATCTTATTCTAATCTATTGATTTATTTTATCAGGGTCAATTCCGTTGTTTAGTTTTCATGCTACTATTTCCAATGCAATAATCCTCAAAGTTCATATTTATATGAAAAAATTACAATTTCGCTATGTTGATAAAATCTTAAATTACGAATAATTTATGAAATTTTCCTATTAAAATATTTGTATCCAATCATGTTCAAACAAATATCATAAATGTAATTTTGAAGTTGTCTAATGTATTTACGATCCTCAAAATGGAAGTTTATGCTCAATTTTGCCTTATTCTGACATGTTAAGTAAATCGTAAATTCCAAATAACTTACGAATTTTTTAAATTGGAAAAATCATAGTCTATGATATTCATGCTAGTATCCTATATAATATTTCGAAAGTGGTTTGACATCTTTACGATGAAAATATCCCTCAAGATTGACGTTTATGTGAAATTTGGCTCTATGCTGCCATGCTAAGAAATTTGTAACTAATAACTAACGAAATTATTATATTGGAAAATTCATAGTCATTAATATTCATGCCAGTTTTCTAAATAATATTTCAAAAGTAGTCTGACATCTCTCTCAAAACTGACGTTTATGTGAAATTTTGCCCTATACTGCCATGTTAAGAAATACGTAAATTTCCAATAACTTGCGAAATTTTCAAAGTAGCACATTTATAGCTACTAATGTTCATTCCGGCATCACACCTGATATTTTAAAACTGGTCTGACATTTTTACAGTAAAAAGTTTACATTTAATGCACGTTTAAGTGAATTTTTGCCCTATTCTCCCATGTTAAGAAAATCGTAAATTTCTCATAACTTACGAAGTTTTTTAATTCGAATGTTGCAAAAGAATAGGGTTCTTGCCAGTATCGAAAGTAATATTTTAAAACTGATCTGACCTCTCTGCGATCATTTGTTCGTGAGATATCGTGTTAACAGACTAACAAACTAACGGACTAACACACTGACACACTAACGGACTGACACACTGACACACTAACAGACACCCTACAGACAGACACCATACAAATTTTGTCATTTTCGGATTCCTCACACCTGAAAACGTGTAAAAAAGTCAAAAAACCGAGGTCGAAAATTTTCACGATTACTTAAGTTCCCCATACCTATAGTATGATGGGGAACTAAAAATTGTTTGATGTCAAATGTTATTAAGTTAACAAACAATAAATAATTTTAATTAATTGGTTCATGTATAACATTTTGCATTAATGTTTTGCACTAGTCCGCTTCAGAACATGGAAATGAAAACCTAATAATATATATATATATATATATATATATATATATATATATATATATATATATATATTGGGTGTGTATTTCAGGCATTCTTTTTTGAATTACGGTGATTTATAAACATCAATGACAAACACTAAAAAAATGCAAAATAAGTAGAGATTCTTCTTTTTTTTAAACAAGGAGTTCCTATTTTCGGGCTTAAAGGGCAAAAACCAGAAAGTTCAGTTACATCCAACATTCTACGGGATTTCCCCAATAATTTTACGTAAAAATTCCATTTTAAGAAAATCATGAAAACAATTATCGAATTATTATTATTTATTTATTTATTTATTTATTTGTTTATTTATTTATTTTTGTAAATACGGTAAATATGTAGATGTAAATATATAATATACTGTCGAAAACATAAACAAATGATATATTTTAATTTCGATTTAAATAAGTTTTTTTTTTTTTTTTTTTTTTTTTTTTTATCAATAGAGATTAAAATTCGAATTTACTTGATCAAAACTGCTTATATACACACAAGAAATTAGAATATATAAAAATAATGAACACGTCATCTTTCTAATTATTTGTAAAACTGTCACTTTTTTTACATTTATTTTCTCCAACAATTTGAAAATTATTAAATTATTTTCAAAAGAAGGAATATTAATAGAAAAAAAATAGTTCAAAAATTATAAATGACACTTTTCCCCCCTTTTTTTTTCTTTTTTTTTTTTTTTTTCCTTTATTGTTTATAAAAGTAAAGTGTTTTATCATAATACATTATTAATAATTTTTCTACGAATAAATTTAAAATCAATTTAATATACATATAAACATACAATAAGTATGTAAAACTTAGACGATCGTGAAAATTTTTGAACTCGGTTTCTTGATATATTGACCCGTTTTAAGGTGTAGGAAGTCCAAAAACCAAAATTGGTATGATTTCGGTTTGTTTATCAGTCAGTTTACCAGTGTATTAGTTAGATTGTTTGTTAGTCTGTATGGGCGTTATCCCATGAAAAAATGATCTCAAAGAGTTCAGATGATTATTTAAATACTATATACGATACTGGTGAAAACCCTATTAATTATCAAGGTTCTAAATTGAAAACTTCGTAGTTTAGGTGAAATTAAGTTTACGTAACTTGGGTGAATAGAGCTAAATGTCACTTTATTTATATTGTAATCGACTGGGATGAATTTTAAAATATCATTTATGAGAGTGACCAGTGATTTTCTTATGTTAATCGAAATGTAAGATTTATTTAACATAGAAGATTAGGTAAAATTTCGCGTATAAATTCATTATGAGGCTTCTTGTTTTGGAAGTATTTTGGAATTGCAAGTAATCTAAAATGCGAAATTGGCTTTAATAAAATTATTTAGCAAGTTAAGATCATATATAGAAGTGGGCTGAATGCAAATAGTGATTGGAGCATGTCAGTCTGCGTCCGTAACTGATAATTGGTCGAGTTCACTGTTCTCGACATAAATGTGGTATGTCCTTTAACGCATCTTTATGATGACAAATATATGATAGGGAACTCAGCATAATATATTTTTTAATGTCATTATGTAAACAATAAAATATATGTGTTTCATTTTAAAAAGATATATGTAAAAACTAAAAAAAAAAAAAAAAAAAAAAAAAATGAAGCAGTGCTTATAAAAATAGTTTACGTGACAAGTTTGTCGTCCATACGAAGTTGACAACGTTTGTAATTTATTCTGAAGGCTTGTTAGCCACGTCCTTATCATATTACATAATTTCATCATTTTACAGTATGTTTTACTTCTTATTTAGTCGTTGCCACATACTGGAGAGAAATATTCTATAAAAATTCTGCTGAAAAAAAAAGAAAAAAGGCGGAGCTAAAAATGCTCCATAATAAATTATAAAAGCTATCAACCCTGTCCATGTCTATGATTTTGCGACATTTTTTTATTATTTGTGTTCAAATGCCGCCTTATCTTTAGTCTAACATTTCCAGCTTCATTCTTGTATGCCCATTACTAGCAAGACCAGTATAAATCAGTAAAATTTCTAATGAAACCAAACAAAGCTTATTAAGACATGGTCGTAAACAATACTTGCCAACATCCTTATTAATATTCCGTAGTGGCGGTAATCCCGCCCTTTTTTCACAACAGTAAATTTTTAGAGTAATATTTTCCAAACGGAATTGCGATTTAATAAGAAAGAAAATGTTTAAAAAATACTGGTATGAAAAGATGGCGGGGATAAAAAAACTACGGAATATTAATCTGGATGTTGGTAAGTATGCAGAGTTGCCAACTTTTATAATTTATTCCGGAGCGTTGTTAGCCCCGCCCTTTTCTCACACCGGAAGTTTTAAAGAATATTTTTTCTCTTATTCAGTCGTTGTCACATATTAAAGAAAAATGTTCTATAAAATTTCTGGTGCGAAAAGAAGGAAGAGCTAAAATTGCTCCGGAATAAATTATAAATGTTGGCAACTCTGAGTATGTCGCAAACCAACTAAAGAACATGGCAGAATAAATTTTGCTCGACATCACACCGTGGTTAAAAAATGTAACTATAAATAGTTTAGGCACTTCCATCAAAAAAAAAAAAAAAAAAAAAAAAAAGCTTTTTAAGTATATTTTATTGTGTGACAAATCGTTCGATTTGTGTTTGTGCGTATTGCGTTCGAAACCTTACTTTAATTTTAATATTAGACTATACATTTCTTTTTTTAGTCATTTAAAGATTTATTTTTATTTTAATTAAAGATTTTAATTCAAGGAAAAGTTTTTATTAAATTAGTTTGAGTAATTATTATTTTAATACTCATTAAAAAGATAATTAAAAAATAATAATCCTAAAAATACTTATTTTTAAAGCAGAAAAACCATATTTAGAAAATTAGTTTTTTATTAATAGTCTATGACTAGATGTACAAATATGATCAAAGCATCCAAATAACCATAACATATGAAAGAAATTTAATCACAATTAATTCCATTTTAATCTTATTCAACATTAAATCATACATTGCAAAGACTCTTTTTACTTTCTCTTACCCATAAGGTAGAGAAAGTATTGTTTTTGGCTCAAATTTTTGAACGCGAGATTTTGTTATATTTACACGTTTTGAGGTCCCCTGAATACGAAAATCATGTTTTTAGCAAATGGTCTGTGTGTCTCTGTGTGTGTGTGTCTGTGTGTGTCTGTGTGTGTCTGTGTGTCTGTGTGTCTGTCTGTTATCAGCATATCTCAAAAACAAATTATGGCAGAAAGTTCAAACTTGGTATTCTAAATGTGTATCATATAGGGATGCTACAGTAAGCTTTTCGTTAAGATCAAGCAAATGGTTCGTGTACAGGGACAATCAAGAGAATACTAATACATTACGTCTATGGGGGAAATTGCAGGAAAATAGAGTTTAACGTCTATAGACTGCACTAAACCAAATGAAACAAATATATATTTTTTTGTAATAGAGACAGTTAACTGGGAGAATTTTTTTTTTATGTATGTAGGAGCCTCGCCTCCCCCCCTGGGGGGGAAGTCCCCTCTCGAGGGGAGTAAATTTTCATGATAGGTATCTTTCAAAAGAGCTCGAAAATAACTTTAAAACGAATGGATGAACCATCGATCTGCGATAATTTAAAACAAAGTTATCGATTTTTTTTTTTTTTTTACTTTTAATGAAAAAAAAACTTAGAAAAAAAATCGTCCTTTTTTTTTTTTTTTTTTTTTTTTTTTTTAATATTGAGAATAAAATGGACTTTTTTTGGATATTTGGTGTTGAACTACTTCTCTAATATGGAAATCGTCTGCCTTATCATAAAAGATATTTTTTTTAAATAATAACTTTTATAAATTATTTTTTAAAAAGAGAAATATTTTTTAATAACCGAATTAAAGTCTATATAAATGTAGGTGCATTAATGAAACGGGGGGGGGGGGTGAGGGGGCGGTAGCCCCCTCACACAGAACTAATTATCATATAAAACTCTTCAGAAGCCTAATATGAATTGTTTAACATAGGTTTACATAACAGTACTCGTTATCTTACCTCTTAATCTCTAACCTGTATTTATAGCATTAAATTTCAGGGTAAGAGAAAGTCGTGTGAGTAACACACCAGATTATTTTTTCCCTTAAGATGTAAATTGATTAAAAAGCTTGTGAAACTTTTTTTTTTTTTTCAAAAATAACCTTTGTACTCAATTTTACTCCAGTTCTTCCAAGAGCATGGGATTTGACATCTGTTTAATATATATATATATATATATATATATATACTAGCAGACCCGGCCACGCGTTGCTGTGACTAAGTTATACGTTGAATTATACGGCTGTAAACTATTTAGTACAGTCAAATTATTATTTACGAACAAAGACGAAAACGTTGTAGCCGATGTAAAAACCCACAGGGTTGAGATTTGAAACTTAGGTCAAAATTTGGAAGCGATTGATAAAAATTTTCGTAGTGTTGATATTAAGCACAAATTAATTTTATTGTAGGGTCCTATAAATTTTAATGGAGAAGTGATATATATTATTTCTAATGCTACTTTGGATAAAATTGCTAAAATGACTAATATATATATTAAATTCTATTAAAATTCTATTAAAATAAAAGTATAAAAGAAACAGACGATTTTAAAATCAATTTTTATGGAGGAGTGAAATATAATATATGCTATTATGGATAATTTTACTATAAAATGACCTCATCATTTTAAATATATTAAAGAGGGCAACAGCTGTAGTTATAAAAAGGAAAACAATAAGGCTAAACCAGAAAAATAAGTAAATTTGATAAATATTTTAAAACTTTAAAATTGGAAATCTTATGAAATATTGGACATTTAAAGTGTATCATTTTAAATAGAAAAAGATTTTGGAAAAGTTTAGTGTATTTTAACGAAGTGATGAGAAGTTTTTGAGTATGTTAAAATTTTAATAGTAAATTCAAGTTAATAAAGATGGGAAACATTGAGGATTAAGATAAGAATAATTATAAGATTAAAAAAAAAAAAAAAAAAAAAAAAAAAAAAAACTTTTTATATACCATCCTTTTAAATTTTAATATACTAATAATATACTAATTAAAAGGAAAATGATAAATATTCTATCATTGTTTGAAGTCAAATTTGTTTTCAAATGTCTAAATAAAATATCTGATGTAAGATACTAATATTTTGCAGCGGAATAGATTTCATTTCTGTCATCCTTGGCGAAAAAAAAAGAATATCGCCAAATTATCTGGCGAAAATATTTAATTCCTTTCAAATATCATGGTTATTTTAACAACTTATATTAAAAGAGTAATGAATAATATGAAACAATATTTCGTACAATACATATTACATGCCATACATACGTACAATGAATAATACATATTACATTTCGTACAATGCATACATCTGGCATGTATATTTTCGTGTTACGCTTTTGATCGCCAAATAATAATAATAATAATAATAAAAGCCAAGGGCGACAGAGTTTTGAAATTTAGAATTAAAATTTTGTCAATTTGACAGCAAAATAATTCAATCTAACACCCGCGATAACTAATACATATCTATACCCAAATATAAGGATTAAAATCGGGAAATAAATTTCCTCGATTTTTAATAATTTCTTACAAAAAATCCAGTGGGCAATTAACATAGGAAATCTTTTTCTTGGCTGCACAGACGGTCAGTGAGTCACACTTCGCTTGCGTATAGAACTCATAGATATAGTATAGCATATATAGAATAGAGTGATCATTGGGGAGAAAAAAGTTATTCCTTTTCATTTGGGAAAAGACGACGTTTTTACCAAAATATGGCCGTCTTTCCCCGAGTGAATACACACGGGAATACATACTAATATTTTAGCAAATAAAATTTATGAATAATTTATTTGCTAAAGGGGAATGGAAGACTCCAGATACAGTTTCAAATTCATATTTCTTTCTTTCTTTTTTTTTTTTTTTTTTTTTTTTCAATACCACTTAATGGCTGTTTCCAAAGCTTTTATTTATTTATTTATTTTATTTTTTTTCGGCATCAAAAATCTTTGTACGATAACATGGGGATGAGAGATCTATATATATTACTATATCTATGATAGAACTACATTAGCACTTTATCAATCTGTATAAAATCTTTAAATTGATTATGACGTCAATTTTCGTGAGATGCATAATTTAACTTTTTATAATTTTTTAACGTTCACGTTTGATAAAATGTATTTATTTTTATGTCGAAAGAAAATGAACTCGTATTTTTTTTTTTTTTTTTGGCAACAATTAAATTAATGGAACTCACAGATATTTTGGAGCAACTTTAATAAAGGTCTATAATTAACAAATAATTGCAATAAAACAATATTGTGACAATAAATTGAGATAAAAACTATCCTATCTCTCAAGTTGGACCAAACTGCACACAGTGTGCAAAATTTCATTAAAATCGGTTCCTTAGTTTAGAAGTTTACCCCGGACAAACATCGTGACACGTAATTTATATATATATACAGATATATATATATATATATATATATATAGGCCAGCCGAAAGTCCCCACAGCCCATTCCTCTCTTTGAATTTTTATAAGGGCGAAACACATGTTCAGTGAATTCGAGAGGGACCTGTTTTGGTTTAAAAAAAAAAAGCTTCTCGGGAAAATTTTTTAATAATTATCGCAGGACAAAACTACTTACATAAAATTCATTACCTTTACGAGATGTTTGCAGGAATGGACACTACCTTTCTGTAAATGACCGGACATTTTGCATTTCAGACGTTTTTTGAAATATCTCAAAAAGTACTTGACAAACCATCTTGAAATTTCAGACGTGTGAAAAACATGTTATATCTCATATATTTCAGTAAAAGTTTTGCCCCGAAAGTGAAAGGGAGACCAGTAAAAAAATAAAGTAAATGAAAGTGTTTGGCATCACCCTGTAAAATGTATTGCTTGAAATAGGATCTGGCTATAGGATGTGATTATGGACCTTCTTCTTATTATCTGTATAAATTTTCATGCATATATCACATGCAGTCAGGAAGATATAACGGTTTCTTTAAAAAATTTCGAGAACAGTTGTCACTTTTGTAGCTATAACACGCCAAGTATTAAACCCAGCGCAAAGCCATTTTCCGGAAACTTGACATACACTATTAGACACAGCATACTGCAATCAGAATGAAAAAAGATTAAATATCTAATGAAATAAAACATTTTTATTAAATAATTTTTAACTTCGCATGCGTAAGATTTAGCGAAATTTTATTTGCATAAATTAATAATCAAATGTATCATGCTACTTATATGAAAAAAAAAAAAAAAAAAAGAAGTATCGTGTAAACTTAAAAAGTTCCGCCATTTTTCATATTCCCACGCATTTCCAAGACAGGAAGAAGGAGGTGTGAGACTTTCTCGAGTTTTGAAATGTTGATTTTATATTTATGTTACTTCGTAACTTCGTAAGGCAAAGCTTTTTACATCAAATTCATTGCCTTGAAGATATGTTTCCAGGGATGTATCACAATATATACCTTCTTATATGAAATTTTAAAGTTGATCTCACAAGCGACCCCCCTGAGCTCCCCACCACAGTACCAAATTTTTTCATCAAAATATGTCCACATCGAATTCATTAAACGCATCTTTCGTCACTTTCTAAGATTCTGATTCATTTCAGAGAAAGGAGGGAAAGTGACATTTTGTAGATCCTGTATATATATATATATACAGGATATCATCAATTATCAAAGAAAAATTAAATGATACATTGAGTGATTCAGAACAATTATTGTCAGCTCCAAATTTTTAATGGAAAAATTTCATAATTAATAACACAATATAGAGTAGTGAATATGAAATGATAGTTAAAAATTTACGTAAATTACTAACAGTAAATAGTAACAGGGTTTTTGTATAGATATAAATTTTGTATATATATAAAAGCCAAATATATTATCAAAGAAAAAAAAAAAAAAGAAATCCTGCTGAGCACGTAAAAGGATTTTTTCAGCAGACTCTCGATGTAGCAGCAATGGAACACAGAATGAACTTTCTTTTTAAATATTTACTTTTATTTTGTTTTTATTTCTTATTATTATTGCGATATAACATTATGAGATTTCCTGTTAAATTCTATAAAGAAATTTCTTATTTATCGTACTGTAAATATTTATTCACCATTAAAAAATATCTTGGGCAAATTAAAAAAAAAAAAAAAAAAAAAAAAAAAAAAATCCCTGTTGTAAATAAAACCTAGACGGGTTCTAGAATAATTAATTTTCTACACCTTCTAAACTTTTAAAAATATTAGATAAATAAAAATTATTTTAGAAAGCCAACTTAAATGATATGTATAAAAATAACATATTGCATATTAAGATAATTTACAGACTATAAATTAAGATTCCAGCAGAGAAAGATTAAATTAATTTGCACACAAACACCGTATCATTAACCCTCTGCCGGTCCTATTTAATTTCACTCCTCTGTGCAGAACTGGACCTTGTTATTCAACATCCACAACTAAGTTTTAACTCTAACGGTTGCCTGTTCATATCAAAGGTTATTTTTATATTATGTATATCAAATATCGCGTATCAAAATTATTGGTGGTTGTTGAATTCAAGAGTCCCAAAATTTTGAAACAATGTTTAAAGCGTTTTAGAGTGTTAGGACTGGCAAAGGTTTAATCTATTATATAAATAAGAGTCATTTTATCAGTAAATAAGACTGCTTCATCATTTAAACTATTTTGTTTTGTATCTGTTTTTTTTCTTTTTTTTTTTTGCTTGGCAGAATGATTAATGCTTTAATGCTGGGCAGAATATTTATATATTATGGTTTCTTAAATATAGAGTATTTTCAATGTTAGGAAAGTTTAATAATACATATACTTTTACTTCATTATAGATTTATTATACAACTGTTTGACAATTTTTGTTCTGTATAATTTTATATGTTTTATATGAAACATATCAAGGAAAATAGAATTGTCTTTTCAAGAAAATACATTTTAAATATTTTTTTTTTTTTTTTTTTTTTTTTTTTTTGTTCAGCCGCATGACTGTCATTAAATTTTCTCAATGTAATTTTTTATATATACGTTTTGCTACCGTACTCTTTACTTATATTGTTTATTTAATGTCATCTAACTATATTCGCTAAATCAAATAATTTTATCTAGTATAAATAGTAAGTTTGAACATACGTAAAATCTAAATAAAACAACAACAATAACAAAAAAAAAAAAAAAAAAAAAATCGAATCTAATTAAATTTGGTACATTTTTTTTCACTTTTATATTTTACAGACATTAAACAAGCAAACGGTATTTATAACCCTGAAAGAAAAGAAAAGAAATAAAAATAAAAATAACGTCTTGCATATTAAGATAATCTAGAGACATTAGTTGTTTAGCAAACAAGGCATAGATTAATTTGCATCTTTAATCTATTAAATAAATAAAAGTTATTTTATCTATGAATAGTAGTGCTTAATCACTTTAACAATATTTCTTCTTTTAATGCTCAACGTACAGTTTATCTTTTAGAGATTAATAAAAAAAAAAGAAAAAAAAAAAAAAGAAAGAAAGAAAGAAAGGAAAAAAAAAAAAAGATCAGTTTTTAAATATTTTTAAATACTTACAAGAATCAATTTTAGGAAGGTAATATAATGCAGTTTTTTTCCCCGAAAGATCTATTAATCTATTATATAAAAGTTAGATAAGATATTTAGTTTTGTACAATTTAATATCTATGTTTTAAATTAAGGAAAGGAAAATGAAGTTGTCCTTCCCGTAAAATAAATTTTTAAAATGTTTATTCATTTATTTATTGCCGAATTTACAAGCATATATTTTTATTCAATATTTCCTTTGTGATTTATTTTAAATACGATTAGCCGATGTAACTTCAGAAACTGGAGATTGAGAAACTGAATACTTGAACTGTGTATAAAGTCAGGGTGTAACTGTTTAGAAAAATTTGACACCTTGCTTTTACCATCTGGCGGCATTGTTATTTTATTATTTATTAGCTGAAAATAACCAATTAAATATTATACAAAATCTTAGATCCGAAATATTAGAGGCAGCGTGAAACATTTTGTTGGAAAGCTACACCTTGACTTCAGACGCTTTTGAAGCTTATGTATTGAACTGGGAATTGAAGTTTATGGTGAATACTGCCGCTAATGTAGATAGAAAAATTCATCGTAAGTAAAAGCTCTACAGACAAAAAAAACATTGTTTTAATCTAAAAATATAAAAATATAAATAATGAATGTTTGTTTTAGAATTGTAAAAATAAACAAATAAATGTATAAAACTAGAAAAACAAATATTAATATAATCTTTATATAATCTAGAAATATTAAAGTTTTACTAAACAACATTTATATTAATTTATTACAAACATTGTATCTTTTATCTATTAAAAATGAGTAGTTTTATCATATAATTGCAGTCCTTAATCACTAAATATTTTTTTTCTTCTTTTACAATTCGTTTAATTGTTCGTTAGAGAGGAGATTTTTTTTTTTTTTTTTTTACACATTTAATATGTAACATTTAGATAAATATTTTCGTTTTGTATAGTATAACATATAATAGTTCAATTACATAATTGGAAAATAAAATTGGGTTTTTCGTAAAATAAATTAAAAATAATTAATTTGAAATTTTCTGTTTTATTCCATGTGCATATTTTCATTAAATATTTCCGTGGTGATTTATTTTAAATAAAATTTGCTATTAAAGCCTGTAAATATATACTTTTTGTGTCAACTAATACGGTTTTCATAAATTTAAATAGATTTATTCATTAAAAGTGGATACAATAATCGTAATTGCAAGCTCTTTAGAGAGAAAAATGATTTTTTATCTTTATTACATGTAACTTGTACAATTTTTCAAAATTGAAATAAGCAAAAATTTTTTTAGGATTATAAAACTAAATAAATATATAAACGAAAAATATAGAAATAATAACTAATATGTTAGCAGTGTCGTCAGATTTGGCGAATTTTTATTCAATAATCACGGATAATTTTTATTTATAATGTTTGCCCAATCACTTCGAAGATTGATAGTCTATTATGTATATCAAATATCATTTCTCAAAATTATTGGTGATTATTGAAAAAAAAAATCGGCCAGATCTGGCAAAACTGTATGTTAGATATCAAAATAATCTTAGGGTTTAAGTAAAGAACGCTTAAATTAATTTGTATACAAATGTCGCATCTTTAATGAATTACTTAAATAAGAGCCTTATTATCTCCTAATAACGGTGCTTAATCACTTAACCATTTTTTTTTTCCTTTGTGCTTTATTTAATGCTTAGTCAGAGAGTTTATCCTCCGGGGATTATTTTTAAACGACGGATAAATTAATTTTTAAAATAAAGAATGAAATTTAGGAAAGAAAAATAAACAGTTATATATATGTTAACTTAATAGTTTTATATTTGTAGGGAAAAAAATAATTTTGTATAATGTAATGCTTATTTCGCAAATTATATTGAGGAAATAAAATATTTTTTCAATAAAATTTATATGAATATATTTTTTTAATTAAGAATAATAGCTCGCGTATTTCTTTTTTTTTTTTTTTTTTTCAATTTATTATAAATACGATTTGTTGTTATAGTCTCTATATAAAATGTTTATTAAGTGCTATGTAACTATTTAATCAGAAATTGTAATACATTTATCTAGAGTAAATAGAAACATTACATTTACATAAGAGCTGTACAGTTAGAATAACGTTATTTAAATGAAATTATTATTATTATTATTATTAATTTTTAATTTTTTCCAAAATTTAAAGAAATAAACAGTTTTTTATAACGACAAAATAAATTTAAATGCACAAAAATAACATAATGAATATTAAGACAATCTAGAGATATCATCAATGTTTTATTAAACAGGGATTAAAATAATTTGCATACACAAATCGTATTTTTAATCTATTAAACAAATAACAGTCATTTTATCTATGAATAGCAGTGCTTAATTACTTGTGCCATTTTTCTTCTTTTTACACTTCTTTTACTACTTAGTCAGAAGGTTTATCTTCCAAGGATTAAATTTATATGATGGTTGAATTATTTTTAAATGCAAGAATCAACTTTAGGATACAAATAATATAGCAACATTTCTTAGAGAGATTATAACGGTTAAGAAAATTACGGTTTTATACAATTTAATATATATTTCTTGAATACATTATGGAAAATAAAATTTGCTTTTCAGTGAAACGTATTACGAGTTTATTTGTAGTCATATTTTCAATTAACAAGCATATTTTTTGTTATAATTTATTACACTATTTGTTGCTTTACGCTGTATAAAAATTGTTTATTTAATGACAACTGAATATTTATTCAGAAAAGGAAATAACAATTTTGATTGTGAATATAATTATTTAGTGTAAATAAAAGCTATAAAGATTAAAAAAAAAAAAAAAAAAATCTTAATATCATTAAGGATTTTTACGTTTAAATTTTTTTATTTTATTTTTTAAAAAAGAATCACATTTTTAACTACATAAAAGAAATTTAAATATCTAAATATAACATTAAACGATAAGATAATCCAGAATAGTAAGCAAGGCTTAAATTAATTTGCATACAAACATCGAATCTTTAATCTGTTGAATAAATAAGAGTCGCTTTATCTATAAATATCAGTGCTTAATTACTTAGCAATTTTTCTCCCTTTCACACTTCTTTCAGTACTTATTCGGATGGTTTATCTTTTAGTAATTAATTTTAATTCTAAATAATAATAGTTTAATTCTAAAAATCAATTTTAGGTGAGTAAAACATGAAATTTTCATTAATTTTGTAAAGTATTTATTTTATATCTGTTACATATAAAAATTATAGTTAAATATAGTTTAGCAATTATTTCTTCACTTAGAAAGAATATTTTTCAAATACTCAAAGAAATTTCGTGATAAAATAATATATCTATAAAACTTAAAAAACTTAAAAACCTACCGCAGTAAACAAAAAAAAAAAAAAAAAAAAAAAAATGCATATTTTAACTGTTGCTATTTCTGAGGGGAAAATATATATGTGTGTGTGTATAAGTTAACAGCAAATAATGTATGTTTATCCTTTTTGCTATGTTCAAAAATTGTTAACTTTTTGTACTATGATTCTCTTATCACATTTTAAAGTTATCATATGTCCAAAAATTGAAAATAGATTCTGCTTCTCTTAATTTATATATTACATAATTTAGTTAATGTGCGTATCATGTTTTTTAACATTGGAAAGTGAAAAAGTGATTTTAATCATTGCAAATATTGCAACAATAGTTTCAAATACATTTATAACATTTGGTATATAATATGAGCATAAGGTCGCATATAATATTTCATTTTCATTTTCAGTTGTTTTTTTTTTAATAGCAAATAATAAAGCTTTTATCAATATGTATGAAATTAAGCTTTAAAGTAGTTCAAAACTAAATAAAAGCTTTATAACAAACTAGCAGGCTACGCCCGCTTCGCTGGTCACTATTTTTAAATGAATCATTATAATTAATGAATTCTCAAAATTGCATTAATTTTTATCATGTGAAAAAAAAAAAAACTCTGATCGGGAAAAATGCCGCACCGGGTCCCCACTGCCTTCGGCAGCGTAGACTCGTGCGCGATGCGCACGCGCGAATACATATATATGAGCGCTGCGCGCGCGTATTCCTTCACCACACTTATGATTTCTCAAAATTCCATGTGAGATCGTTCATAAACTTTTATTCTTAAGAAAAGGCATTTTTTAAAAAAATCATTTCTGATCGGGTAAAGACTCACACCGGGTCCCTTCTGCCTTCATCTAACGAATTCATATATACGTTTCATATTAATATGTATTTATATTAAATTTTATCGCGTGAAAAAAAAAAAAAAAAAAAAAAAAGAGAGAAACAAAATCTGATTAGGAAAAATGTCGCACCGGGTTCTCACTGTCTTCGGAAAAAATTCCCAAAATGCTCTAACTCTTATTTCTATTATTTTCCCCCTTCGCCCCAACTCCCGTCTATCCTAATAATTTTACAAATTCAAAAATATCCGCAATCGATTTGTAAGTATCAAAAACCTCTATGCACCAGTTTTGAACGATATATCTCTATTTTATATTTTTGCTTCTCCCAATAATTTTAAAAATTCAAAAATATCCGCAATTGATTTGTAAGTATCGAAAACCTCTATGTACCAATTTTGAATGATCTAACTCTATTTTATATTTTTTGCCCCTCCGCCCCCCTTCCCGGCCCTTCTAATAACTTTACACTTTCGAAATATCAGCATTCGACTTGCAGGCCTCTAAAACCTATCTGTACCAATTTTGAACGGCCCAGCTGTATTTCTATTTGTTTTTGCCCATAGCCCCCCCCTTCCCGCCCCACCCCCTTCCCGCCTCTCCTAATAATTTTACAAATTCGAAAATATCCCCAATCGATTTGTAAGTATCGAAGTACCTCTATATACCAATTTTGAATGAACTAACTCTATTTTTATTTTTTTTGCCCCCCCTCTCCCCTCCCCTTCTCGCCCCTCCTAATAACTTTACACTTTCGAAAATATCCCCATTCGACTTGCAGGCCTCTAAAACCTATCTGTACCAATTTTGAACGGCCTAACAGTATTTCTATTTGTTTTTGCCCATAGCCCCCCCCTTACCACCCCACCCCCTTCCCGCCCCTCCTAATAATTTTACAAATTCGAAAATATCCCCAATCGATTTGTAAGTATCAAAAACCTCTATATTCTAATTTTGAACCATCTAACCCGATTTTTATTTTTTTGCCCCCCCCTCTCCCCTCCCCCTTCTCGCCCCTCCTAATAACTTTACACTTTCGAAAATATCCCCATTCGACTTGCAGGTCTTTAAAACCTGTCTGTACCAATTTTGAACGGCCTAAATGTATTTCTATTTGTTTTTGCCCCATAAACCCCCTTACCGCCCCACCCCCCTACCCGCCCCTCCTAATAATTTTACAAATTCAAAAATATCCGCAATCGATTTATAAGTATCGAAAACCTCTACGTACCAATTTTGAACGATCTGACACTATTTTTATTTTTTTGCCCCCCCCAATACCCTCCCCCCCTTCTTGCCCCTCCTAATAACTTTACACAATCGAAAATATCCCCATTCGACTTGCAGGCCTCTTGAACCTATCTGTACAAATTTTGAACGGCCTAACTGTATTTCTATTTGTTTTTGCCCCATAATCCCCCTTACCGCCCCACCCCCCTACCCGCCCCTCCTAATAATTTTACAAATTCAAAAATATCCGCAATCGATTTATAAGTATCGAAAACCTCTACGTACCAATTTTGAACGATCTGACACTATTTTTATTTTTTTGCCCCCCCCCCCAATCCCCTCCCCCCCTTCTTGCCCCTCCTAATAACTTAATACGTATATCTATTTTTTTTTTCTTTGAGATACATAGGATTATGTGAAATCACGTTTTACGCATGTGAAATCACATTTTGCCCCCCCCGCCCCCCTTGGAGACCGAATTTCAAAAATTCCAGAAACCGATTTTTAAACATTTGTATTAGCTATATTTTAAAGCAAAAATTTTACAGATATCTGCTTTTTTGTTTGAGATATGAAGGATTTTGTGAAATTACGTTTTGCCCCCCCCTCCCCCCTTGGGGGGCGAATTTTGTAAAATCGCTTGCGACGTTGTCTTTCTCGGGTCGTAAACATCAACCGTGCCAAATTTGGTCCCGCTCGGTGAAACGGCCTAGGATTCTATAGCGGACACACACACACACACACACACACACACACACACACACACACACATACACACACACACACACACACACACACACACACACAGACTCTTTTATATATATAGATAATCGTAAGCAGTTTAATCCCCTATTCTTACGTAACTGAGACTAGAGCCAAGTTTTTATTTAATAATAAGATTGTTGTTTCATTTTCATACATATATCAAGTAAAGTTACATATATCAAGTAGAGACATACAGATCCGCGTAATATGGGCCCCCTAAGCAAAAATGCTCATAAAACTAAAACTATTAAAATAAAAAGATTTAATTTGTTGGCTGCTCATTACAATTCCATAGTTGCATGGTTCAAACATGGTAAAGCACTTTGGGAACTATTAATAATTGCGGGAAATAATTATTTTATTTCTGTATGTCCATATAACACATAAGTTCATGTAATATGGACCAAGTGATCCATAGTGGTCCTTCCCGAAGTAGTCCTTCCCGAACAGTTGACACACTTCGAATTGTGAAACGAACTGTCCAGCATGTTCCCTCATACACTTGTCCATATCTTGGGAATAATAAAAATGGATGAAAAAAAATTGTTAATGGACGAAAAAAAGGAGGTCGAAAGGCTATATCCAATCGGTAGTATGCGAAGGAAGTGATAGTTTGATTACCCCTGCTTCTCTGGCCTATTCTATAGACTCAAGAATTTGAGTGTATGACATATGTACGCTTAGTATTAACAAAACATCTCTTTTTTTATCATGGACCACTGGCCTATATTACAGAACAGAGCATGATTCATATTACACGAATAAACAGACCAACGTTCTTTCCAAACACATATCACTATGCAAACTGCCGCCCATGAAAAACATGTCTAAATTGTTCAGAAAATAAGTACATTTGCTACTATTAGCGCAAAAATTATATTACAATTACCTAACAGCAGAAAGCCTAATTTTAACATATTTGTTACATCAATGATCATATAAACCGAAAACTCAATTTCGGAATCATCTAAATACAGGTACGCATGTACAAGTCACTTCCTGCTTTGTATAACAATAATATTCACTAAAGGCAATGGTGATGTTTCACCATCTAGTTTTGAACATATAAAATTCCTCATAATCCGTATTACAAGATGGTCCATATTACATGGTTCTCCCCTATATCCACTAAAAGAGACATATACCAAGTAAAAAGGCAATCTTTTTAAGAGGCCGCGCTAAATGAAATTTGCCATGAATCTGTAATTTTGCTCAGGGAAAAATTGTCCAATATAGTTTGAAATTTTTTCTTACAATTAAGATTTGAAAGCACGCAAGCCATACATGAAACATTTTCATTTCAGATTTGATTAAAAATTTTTTATGTTAATTTAGCAATTTTTTCGACCATTTTCTTCAAGCAAGACCTATTGTAAATTATTATCATTTAACGATTTTATTGGTTAAGATATAAATGATGACAATAATAATATTTAAATAATACTTACGTTTATTAACCGTTATGATGTAGAACACTTACAATCCAAATATTCTATTTTAATCAAGTTTTAGTAAAACGTTCTGAAATATTCATATATAATCTAAAGAAAAAAAAAAAATTATTGCATGTAGTGAAAACTTTATCCCGAAAATCTGAAAATTTGTAACCCAAAACATCGCCGATTTCCTATAGTGCAGCACTAGTGTGATGTAAAAACCTACTCGATCAACCAATCCTTAATTTATGAATATTAATTATTATCTACAAACAAATACATGGAAAATCAACATTATTTTGGCATGAACGATTTGCTGGAAGATTTTATTTTCTGTACAGGATATACTCACACAGACTTTAATCGTAGTATTATCAGTATATATACTTATTTTAATACTTTCGCGACTGCATGATTTCGTCTTTTTGACAGTAAGGTCCGTGGGTGGGCGTTATTCTATCAAGGTAAAATATCTCAGAACAAAATTTTCTGTATTCACATTTTTATTACAAATGGATATACATTATATTTATAATCTTTCAAATCAATATATATGTATCCACAGTAAATTTTATTGCAAAATCATGAACACTGGGTACATACTGAAGAAATATGTAACACACAAACTACGAAAGAAACGCCCACTGGCGGAATTACAGATTTTCAAATGACGTGAACCTACGTCAGCGGTCGAGAAAGTGTTAAATGTAGTATCATCAAGTATTGCAGACAGAAATACTTCAACCATATCCTCCTAAACTAGATGTCTGTCGCTTGGCTCGTAATCTTGGCAATAGCTCAAGCGGCAGACAGCGCCACCTGGTACAGGATGTGCGACTTTTTTTTTTTATTCAACAGATCACTTCTTAAAATTATTGGTGACAGTTGAATAAAAAAATCACATAATCTGTATCAGGTGGTGCTGTCTACCGCTTGAACTATTGCCAAATTTACGAGCCACGCGACAGGCGTCTAATTTAGGAGGCTATGCTTCAATCTTTATTTTAAGTGTACATATAACCAGCTAAAATACTTTATTACAGTTTGACTGTTCACCTCAACATTTTCTCACCTCAAAGACACACAGCGAGCATTCATATAACTTTTATTTCTGAAAAAACAAAAACAAAAAAAAAAAAAAAAACATATGTGGTTCTAGTTATTAACCTAAGTAATTAATAATTTTCAGCTTATACACTTATAAAACAATCCCGTGAATCTTTAATTTATATATATCATTCCTTTTTTTAAACGATTTATATACAATTCAACAAAAATGAGCTTGAATGATGTGGATAGGCCGCTATATTTTCTGTACTAATGATTTTAAATCAATTGGGCAAAATCAATTATTGAACCAGGAAATTTTTTGTGAGATCTACTGGCTAACTTATCTCATTCCGAATGACCAACTCTAAATTTGACAAATTATTTAATTTTTCGCCCTTGACTTAAATACTTTATATGGATAGAAATAAAAATAAACTGATGTTAACGTAGGATAATAATGCAAAAGAGGCAACACTATTTAAATATAGTGATAATACTAATATTACTTAGAGAACATAAATTTTCAACGTTATTTATTCACCATCTCTTGAATTTAACTAACATGTGTTAAAAAAGTGTAAAAACACAAAATATTTTTTTATGAAATCCCCATAAATTACAATGCTCTTTTTCTTCGTGTCGTCGTGATTTATAAGTCTTAATTTTCTATTAATTGTGAAGTTACGTTGTCAGCAACATTTTCTTGTTAGAACAATCTTATGCTAATGTAGTTGAGACTAGTTTTGTAAAACAAATATAAAATTATTTAACTTTGAATTCATGAAAAGGGCTAAATTACAAAGCTTTTTTTTTCTTCCAGTCGTCGTGATTTATAGGTCTTAATTTTCTTTAAATTGTGAAGTTACGTTGTGTGATACATCTTCTGTGTCAACATTTTACTGTTAGAACAATCTTATGCAAATGTAGCAGGGACAAGTTTTGTAAAACAAATGTAAAATTATTGAATTTTGAATTTAATAAAAGGGCTATTAGCTACTACTTAAATTTATGTTTTAAACTTATTTAAGCGAATTCACATAAATTAGTAGCGGTGTATAGTGACCTGAGAAAAATTTATTCCACTTCCATTGCAATTTCATTAATAGAAGCATTCACCTCCTAGCATTTCAACAATTTCCAATAGACCTCGGGCCGCGGTAGCCCAGTCGATAGAGCGCCAGGCTCTTAATTGTAAGATTGGGGGTTCGGTACTGGAGCCGACCAAAGACCATCGTGTACACTAATGGTGGCTGGTGCACGTAAAATCTGTCGTGGCCGCAATGTCCTCCACGTTCCCATTAAAATTATACCTCTTGGAGTCACGAAAGCGGTAGTGTCATCCCTTCCGTGTAGGATCAAAATCGTGATGGCATGTCTCCGGACCACCTCTAGGGGTGAGTCTCAGACCGTCGCCAATTGTGCAGCACTAGTGCGACGTAAAATCCAACTAACCAACAAATGGACCTCGACATTAAAATCTTCTTTGTTTAACATTATATTAACTTCATCATGAAACAGACACCATTGATTACACTATTTGGTTAAATTTTAAATTTTCTCTAGAAAATGACGTCAGTGAAAGAAAAAACAGTTTTATAAACGAAACTATTTGCAAGTTCCAAATATAACTCTTTTCCCACATTTACTGTTTATATATACGTTTAAGATTAAAAAAAAAAAAAAAAAAAAAAAAAAAAAAAGATGAAAATTTATCATCCTTGAAATGACCTAAAAAAAGGGCGAACACTTCCAGATCTGATTGGTGCCTTACAAAATTATATATATTTTTTAAATTTTTATTTAAAAAAAATTAATTAAAATACATTTATTTAAGTAAATTATATATAGAAAGAGAGCGGTTAATGCAAAAGTTTTCCTTTTTTTTTTTTTTTTTTTTTAATATTAAACGTATATATAAATAGTAAAAGTAGAAATTCTCTTCACGCTATACTAAAAAATAAATAAATAAATAAAAATAGAACGTGAAACTCAACATTTATATAAGAATATTTACATACTCTAAACAAGGAATAAAATACATTATTTTATTTCAACTGGAAAAAAACAAAGTTAGATCTTTACAAAAGATAAATGAAACCTATAAAACAATAACTTGAATAAGCGATATCAACTTTATGCAGTTATAAAGCTCCTGTGTTAATATCTTAAAAATTTTATGAATAAATAACGTCTCATCTCTAAAACTTTTCCACTATTTAAATTCTTTGAAGAATTTTATTACAACGATAAGGAAGAAAACTTTGTAGTTATCGGAAGAATATATAAAATTTCTTATTTTACGGTAAAAAAAAAAAATAAATAAAGTTCATATATTTTATTTTTATTTTAACTGAAAGAAAGATTTTTGGCGTACACACAAATTTATTTTTCTTTGATAAAAGACAAGAAAGAAATATTTCAATAAAACGAAACAAAAATCTTATTTTCACAGTAAAATTACGGCAAATATTCAGTATATTATTAGAAGCATAAGTTGATTTAATGCTTTAAACACAGAATTATATAATTAAATTAATATGACAATAGATATTCCTTCACATATTTAGTATTTCAATAATATATTTTTGTGATAAATGAGAAATATTAAATGAGAAAACTTCAAACATATTTACATATTTTTAATAATTGAAGAGGTGAAAGTTGTGAAACATTCAAACACATATTTTTAATAATTAAGTCTAATAAATTGATTTTCGTTAGAAACTAATCAAAATATTTCTTATTTTTTGTTATATAGCTTGCCATATATACATTTTTTTTTCATTAATCAACAGTAAGAAGGTACCAATAAATTGATGTAAATTCAATAGTTATTTAATATATATATATATATATATATATATATATCTGTGTGTGTGTGTGTGTGTGTTTGTGCGTGTGTGTGTTTGGGTATCATCAAATGCAGCCTTTATCAACTCACTGCAAGTTGAAGGACTTCCCTATGCAATTTCAATCTGCCCTGTTCTCTGCAATTCTTCTCTCTTCTGCTCTTCCAAACTTCGCAATTTTTCCTCTAATGCCACTGTGACCTCTTCCCTCGTCTTTTTTTTTTTTATCTATTGCTATCCAAAATATAACATTGGTTGTCCGTCTGTCTTTGTTTTTTTTTTTTTCTGGCAAGGTACCCAGACCAGTTCACATTTAATTTTTTTTTTACTTTTCAAATGACATTAGTAACTCCCGTTTCCTCCCTAATCCATTTGTTTCGCTTTCTGTCTCTTCGGGCGAATCCTAACATGCAGCTCTCCATGCTTATCTGGGTTATTTGAAGTTTTTATATAATTTTACATTTTAATTTCCAAATACGTTAATATAGACAAAATACGCTGATCAAAAACTTTTATTTTTAAACAAAGTGGGAGATCGCTTTTGAACAAAAGCACTATTTCTTCTAAACAGTGTTTATGCAAGTTTAACTCAGTTGTTAATTTCTTCCATGATGTTTCTATTTAAAATTGATAAAAATTTACCCTTAAATGACTAATTATTTTTAAATCAATTTAAAAATGTTTTACCTCTTTCCTCTCTTAAATAAATCACAGGAAAAATACGTTAAAGAATCATACTTTATTTTAATTATGGTATACAGATAAAATGCGAGTAGTTGTTAATCGAAAAACAGGAGGCATTAGAGCTACAATATTATTCTAATAATATTTTAGAAGACAAAATTCGGTTTGTTGCCGAAAAGCAACACTCGTCATTTAAGGCTTAACTTTTTAAATTATTAATATCCTTTGTTTGTTTCTCACCTATGTTAGGAGATATTTATTAAAAATATATCCTATAAGTACTTGGTGTTTTATAAGTCCTTGCTGTATGTGTACATATATTCCGATTTGAATTGCGTGAATAGTTTGAATTCAATCTGATACTTTTATAATTACTATAACATTAAACTTTACTGAATATTGAAAATAATATATTTTTTTAATAATTATTTTTATATGCTTTTCTAATAATATAGTTTTTAATATTTTTGATAACATCTTTTTTATTAACATCTTAATAAAATTTTAATCACATTAAAAACTGAGACAGACAATATACACTAAAAATATACAATTTAAAACATTTAAAACACAAAACAAAAATTTTAAACATTTTGAGCCTTTTACAGGCTCTCCATCAGTAAAAAACATAAAAGTAAATGCTGAAAAGAACAACAGACTTTCATTAAGTGAGTACAACGTATTCATCGGGAACTGGGCATGCCTCATTAAGGGGTGAAAAATGTTGTTTTGTGTACCAGCCCTCCAAAAAAATTCTTGAATGATAATTTAAACAGTTAGATACGATTATTTAAGTACTGTTAAAATCAGGTAAATGGTCAGTTTCTATGGCATGCTGTACAATTTTCGAACGTAAATCACGGTTTTCTGAAATTTGTTTTATATTCCTTAATACGAGTATGAAGAGAACGGCCAATCTGACCAATATAAACCGAACTACAAGATTTACAAGGGATATTATAAATAACACTTGTACGGGAAAAAGGGGGGATTACTGTTTTAAAATTAGAAAGGAAATTACGAATTAAAAATTGGGGTTTATAGGAAACAGATAAATTAACAGTGCGTAAAACTTTGGCAATAGATTCAGAAATATTTTTATAGTAAGGAATAGTAACGAACGATTTAGGTAATTTAGAGGAATTAGTTTCATGAATATCCTTATTAAAGTCATACTCTTTTAATTTTCTTTTAAGCCAGCGAGAGGGATAATTATTACGCTTTAAGTCCGAAAAAATCCTTTTCAATTCCAACTGGAAAAGCTGATAAGTACTGAAATATGATTTTACGCGATGAAATAAAGTATGGAAAACAGTAGATTTATGCGAAGAAGGGTTAGTTGAATTAAAATTTAAATACTAACCATAAAATGTAGGTTTCCTGTAAACAGAAGTAACAAATGTAGAATAAGTATCAGAAGGCGAACGCTCAATTAAAATATCTAAGAAAGGGAGTTTATTATCTTTTTCTTGTTCTAAAGTAAATTGAATTGATGGATTAACGGAATTAGCATAATTAAGAATATCAGAAACATGTTGATTATCATTGATTATAAAAATATCATCCACATACCTACGCCAAAAATAAATTTTATCATGTAAATCAGAATTACTTTGATTTTCAATAAACTGCATGACTCTTTCAGCAATTCGAACTGAAATTGGGGAGCCCATAGCAGTGCCATTATTTGTTGATAATAAGAATTCTTAAAGCTAAAACAGTTGTTATTTATAATATCCCTTGTAAATCTTGTAGTTCGGTTTATATTGGTCAGACAGGTCGTTCTCTTCATACTCGTATTAAGGAACATAAAACAAATTTCAAAAACCGTGATTTACGTTCGAAAATTGTACAGCATGCCATAGAAACTGACCATTTACCTGATTTTAACAGTACGAAAATAATCATATCTGTTTAAATTATCATTCAAGAATTTTCCTGGAGGGCTGGTACACAAATCAACATTTTTCACCCCTTAATGAGGCATGCGCAGTTCCCGATGAATACGTTGTACTCACTTAATGAAAGTCTGTTGTTCTTCTCAGAATTTACATTTGATGTTTTTTACTGATAAAAAGCCTGTAAAAGGCTCGAAACGTTTAAAATTTTTGTTTTGTGTTTTTAATGTTTTAAATTGTATATTTTTAGTGTATATTGTCTGTCTCAGTTTTTAATGTGATTAAAATTTAATTTAACTACGAGACATAATGATTTTTAAATATTTTAAACATCTTAATAATTTACAACACATTTAGGAGCTAAAAATGTTATATTAAATACCAAACATTACCTAATATTTAAATTATTAAGTATTATTATTTGGTGATATTTTGTAGAAACTGCAAGAACAGTTTTCTAATTTAAAATGCGCTGCATAATACATTATGCCGTTCGATTTTATGTAAATATTAATTAATATAAAATATTTAATAATGTCATTTATTATAAAATTATTGAAAAAAAAAAAAGAATATTTTAGGTATATAAATAAAGATTTCCACAACCTCAAAAAACTGTTGTTATTTTTTTCTCTCACAAATACAAAAAATTCATGAAAGAAAAAAAAAAAAAAAAAAAAAAAAGGTTTTAAATACCTAATTTTTTTTTTTTTTTTTCGTACTATCTAAAGCATTATTTCTACAGAGTGAACTGTTTGAAGAGCGTAACGTCAATTATAGATTAATATGTGTATATAATGCCAAGTATCTGCCTATTACTTAATAATGCCGTTAACATGGTTATAAAACATATTTACTACTGAGATAATCCTAATCGTAAAACTTCGTAAACATCATTTCTTTCGAAACGAGATTCCCTATAACAATTTTAGTACATCGTAACTTGTTAAAATATAGATTAGTTTGGGAAGAAATATTAAAAGGTCAACGCAATGTTATAAAAGGTCATGTATTACAAATTTATAAGACACTGCAAAATAATTTTAATAATGTAAAGAAATTGATAGCTTCCAAAGACTGATTAGTAAAATATTGTGCAAAATAAAATTTGAATTAAGATGTTGTAGAAGTATTTAAAATAGACGGAAAATTTAAAATTTCTGAAATTTGTTTGCATATATTAGCATTATAAAATAAATAATAAAAAACATGTGAAACAAAATATCTGTAACGATTTTTTTTTTTTTCTTGAGTCATCAGGAATTTTTGTGTTTTGCCTCGAAAAGTTTGCTTATAGTCAAAATTTCTGTTTTTTACTTTTTCTTACCTATAAGGTAGAGAAATTATTGTTATGGGGTAAAATTTTCAAAATTGAATTTTTGTTTTTGTTTACACGTTTTGAGGTCGCTTGAATCCAAAAATCAAGTTTTTAGCGGATGGTTTGTGTGTGTGCCTATCTGTTATCAGCATATCTCAAAAACAAATTATAGCAGAAAGTCCAAAGTTGGTATTCTAAATGTGTATCATATAGGAATGCTACACTAAACTTTCCGCTGGGATGAAGCAAATGGTTCGTGTACAGGGGCATCCGAGAGAATTCAAATACAATACTGTGATGTTAAAAACATCACTTCTTTCTAAATTTTAAATTAGATCGTTTTTCTGCACTTAAATGCATTGTATCTCTTAGCTGGCTAAACTCACCCTGTAATGTTTGCTTTACTGCAATACACACACGGGAGAAAATTTGGTTCTTCATTCCTAGTGGTGATGTCATCTCACACCATTCTGAGAACCAATAGGGTGATGTTCTGACCCCACCTTCCGTTATCCCGGCGATTTTAAATTCAGTTGAGTTTGAGCAGGACTCTAGAGAGGAGTCATGGGTAAGAATGGTTTGTTTATGTTCTGTTTTTAAAGGACTTTGTCCATATTATGATTGGAGAGAGAGTGCCTACTTAATAACAATAAATGTTTATTATCAGCTTACATTGCTACATATTCAAATTTAAAAAAACATCTATTTTTATGTCATGCTTAATTTGGATTTACTGGTATTGAGATGATCAATAAAAAATAAAATTTTGATGCAACAATATGGTTTTCTTAAAAATGTTATTTTGTTCTGCATTTTTCCTTTTTACAACATTCTAGCAATTAAATGAATATATTCCTCTTTTCTCTTATGTAAATAAGAATATTTGGATATATGTTTGACTCTTTGACCAAAAGAACTAAAGGTTTAGCGGTCACAACGTAATATTACAATCATGTACGCCATGAGGTTTTTGATCCTCAATAAATTGACTTCTATTGATAATTAAAATTAAAAATATTAATAAAATAAATTAAAAATATTAAAATATTAAAGCAAACGAATTATTTTCACCACAATACGTCTATGTGGAAAATTGCAATAGCATTTAACGTCTATAGGCTGCACTAAACCAAATAAAACGAATATACAGGGTGTTTATAAAGTCCCGGACCCATTTTGATCTTTAATAACTCATAAAATAATAAAGATAGATTAAAATTAATATATTTAATACGTGTTTCGTGTAGAATATGGTATAGAAATCATTCAGTGTTTATTTACAGAGCTAAATAAAAGAGCTCGATTACAGTATGACAATATTTGATATTGATGGAAGTGTACTTCAGGTTGTGCCGTGTGTTATTAATATAGAATTATATTTAAGTCCACCACGTGATATGTACATAACTTTTAGAAGGTATACAGGGCTGTCAAATATTTAAGCATAACCTTCTTTTTTATTGTTAGTGGAAGCGCTTTCCTTCAAAATTTTACCATTTGACGGAAAGCTGCCCAGGAATTGAAATTAATTCCTCATATAGCCATATGATAAATATATATTTTTTTAAAGCTAAATATTCATCGCTTGTCTTTATATATATATATATATATATATATATATATATATATATATATTTATTTAGATGTTTTGAGTCTTCCTGAATACCGAAGTCAAGATTTTAACGTTTGAACTTAGTCTGTGTCTGTTAGAATAATTTAAAAACAAATAATTTCAGGCGATCCAAATGTTGTATTTTGAAGTTAATGTGTTTGTTACTAGAAATATTTGATCAAGATTGATAAGTTTCAAGGAATGTTGGTGTGAAAGATGTTTTAATAATTTTAAATGAACTTTTGAATTTAATAACATATTCGAATTATATATAAATGTAGGTACAGTAGTGAAACGGGTGTTTGGGGGGGGGAGGCAGCCCTCCTCACACAGAATTACTTGTCAAATAAAGCTGCTCCAAAGCCCAATTTGAATTGTTTTAACATAAGTTTGCATAACTGTACTCGCTATCTTACTCCTAAATCTCCAATCTGTATTTATACTATTAAATTTCAGGGTAAGAGAAAGTCATGTGAGTGACACACCAGATTATTTTAAGTGATTAATCAACAGAAAACTTCATAACCTGATCAAATATTGCAATAATGGAACTCCTAAATTCTAAATTATACTACTTCGGCCTATTCAAAGCTACATAAAATTGAAAAATGAGCACTTCCCCTTCGTCTTTACCGTATAAAATTCAATTGCATTAAGTATAAATTTATAATTTATATACATATTTGTTTTTGTTTTTGTTTTTGTTTTATTCATTATTTATTTATTTATTTATTTACTAATTTATTTATTTTTGCGAAATATTTTCAACTTTTTTTCTATTCTATTTAAACAATATCTATTTTGAAATAAAAAAAATGCCAAATATTGAAATAATTAATTGTTAATTCCATTAAATATTTCTACAAAGTAGCTTTTGTCTCAGAAAATGCGTAAGAACGCCTTTCACTGTTATTTTTTCCATTTTATAAATATAACTACAAATGTCAATTTATATTGTTAATATACACTTTCTTTTTTTTTTTTTTTTTTTTCAGTATTATCAAATTTCAATTATAATTATTTATTAATAATTTTAATTTGTTGTATCAAACACAAATCTGAATATAAGTTTTTTAACAATGCAAAACTAATTATTATTATTATCATTTTAGTTTTGGTGAAAATATCAAGCGCTAATTTTTTATTCCCAGTTTTGGAAGAATAATATAAGAGGAGATGGCATTTCTGGTAAAACATGAACCCAAAATCGTATCCACAAGAGTGATTAAATAGCATTTAAAATAATATGGTTGTATACTCAATATGGCTAAAGTGGTTGCGTTGTTGTTGCAACTGGCATCTTCATTAGACTAAAATTGTCTTCATTTGCTTTGAATGCTGATACGTCCTTCCAAATTACTAATGTATCATTCTTACAAGTTTCCAGCTAGCGATTTCACTGTTAATAAATTATGATGACAATGAACAATAGAAAAAGTAATAATTGAAATTAAAGGCATTCTGTTTGGCGGGACACTTTACTTATCATCTGCGAAAGCGGAAGCCAATGTCATTGTATAGAGAATTTTGCCACGTCATAACTCGCTGACTAATACACATTTTTAAATTCCGTTTTCACATTCAAAAGTTCACAACTTTTAAATAGGTTATAGCTTTTTAAAAAATAATTTTCTTCATTTTTAAGTTTTCATTTTTAAGCTAAAAATGAAAAATTTCACATTGTTAAAATTCGCACTTTACAATTTCAAAATAAAATATTAAAAAATAAAAGAATTAATTTTTAGAAGACAATAACCTGTTTAACAGTTCTGACTTTTCTGAATGTGAAAACGGAATTTGAAAATATGTAGTTAACGAGTTATAATAGGGCGAAATTCTCCATAGAATAACATTGGATTTGGTTTCTTGGGACTATAAGTAGAAAGTTCTTTTAAGACGAGATTTCATTGATGTGACGTCATGCCTTATGAAAATGTAAAAAATTCTTTATTCAGATAAACTTTTTAAGTTACATTAAAATTCTTTAAATCTACTATATAAATTACAGAGGTAGTATTAGATTCTATCAGGGCGTTGTATTATTATTATTATTATTATTATTTATTATTATTATTTATTATTATTATTTTTTTTTTATCAAGACTTTTTTTTTTTTTTTTTTTTTTTTTTTTTAAATACTCTTTGTGATACTGAAAATTCCAGAGCAATATACGTAAGCAATATTTTTTGTATAATTTTAAAATATTGTGTTTGTAAATTAAGTTACACATATTAGATAATGAGATGAAAAAAATAATAATAAGTTACACATCTTAACTAACACATTTAATTGACATTTTGAAATAATCAGCTTTAAGATATTTTTAATTTAAAACAGAAGTTATAGATTTATAAATATTTGACACTTACAGAAAATCGCAAGCGTTAAATCATAAAACTTAAATAACATGCATCTAAATGCATAACATTTTAAATATGTATGTAGATTTTTGGTAATATAAATATATCTAAATCTTAAATGTTTATAAATAATGATAAAATGGATATTTAATTAAATTCTTTATCTTTTAATTGCAGTAAGGTTAATCATTTTTCATTCATTTCTATAACTTTTATATCAAAATATCGTTTTATAAAATTGTCTTAGGTAAAATTTTAAAGATCAGTTGTGTGACTCGTCATAACCACATTATTGATTAACATTTTTCTATCAACCTGGTTATATACATAAATAAATATATACATATGCATACATAAAATATATATATATATATATATATATATATTCCATATGATATTTTCTACAAATGTGTTTCTACAGTTATTGTTTGTATTATCAAATAAGTTTTTAATATTTTATTTTATTTATTATTATTATTTTATTATTATTATTATTATTATTATTATTATTATTATTATTATTATTATTATTATTATATAGTTTCCGAACATACATATGCAAGGAAAGTAATATAATTATGTAAAAAATCCGACTTTGCGATTTCGGTGCTTATACACATTTTCAGATCCTCTGAGTTCACACTGAGAAAAAATATATACCTCCTTTACCTAGAACGAATACGTGGGCAGTTTCTAAATCCCTAAATTTGAAATATATATTTCCGAGCTATGCGCATAAGGCATGCCAATAAGCTGAGTAGACACTCATATCCATAAATTAAGGATAATGCTAGCTGAGGCAAATAAAGGTTCAGAAGCAAAACAAACATGACTTATTCAGAAAGTCCATTTATTAAACAAAAGATCAAGAACAAAAAAAGGTGGTTTATGTAGGATACCATTTATAAAAACTACGATTTTTGCTCCTGAAGCAATTACAAAAAATATCTCCCTTACAAAAACTTAACATTACATGGTTGGTATGATGGTTCATACACTGTATGTCTCTCAGATGATGAAATATAGTCCTTACAATGCCTAGGAATGCTGAGTATTAAATTATTGATCTGATCTTGAGGAAGGTTACTCTACTCAGTAATCAATGCTCTCCGAAATTCCGCTACACATATAGGAGGTGGTTGACGGACTACAACTCATCAGAAAAGCATGACCTACACATGCTCTATCGGATTCTAGTCAGGGGAGAATGCTGGCCATTCCATGCGGGTTATATCTTCAGATTGTAGGCATCAGTGTACAACGTTTGCACGGTGAGAACGCGCATTGTCATCCATAAACACAAATTCTGGGCTCATGGCACCCCTAAACAAACGTACTTGTTGTTCCCGAATAATGTCCTGATAAATTTGGCATATCATTCTTCCGATTTGAACATGCAGATATGTTCTGGTGTCCAATATGCCCCCCTCCTCCACAAACCAGCACTTCTGCCTCACACGGTGTCGTTCAGTGACTTTGTTTTGGTGGTAACGGGTACCTTACGTTCTATATATGAAAGTCTGGTGTGAATCACACTGCAAGCTAAACCTGGACTCATCGGAAAACATCACACAAGCTCACTGTGCCGCTTTCCACATTGCATGTTCTCTACTCCAAGTTAACCGCTGGCACAGTGCATTGCTGTGCGTGGAACACATCTAAGATGCCTGCGAGCATATAGTCCAATATCTCCCAAACGTCTATCCACGGTTTGTCTTGAAACTGTGGCACTCGTGGCTGCAGACAGCTGACGAGACAGGTCTGATGCTGCGCTTTATCTGCTTATTTTCGCAGTGTCTACCAAATACCGGTGGTCATTCGGAACAGTAACTCGTCTCCGACCAGTACTGTAACGTCGACTGGCATTTCCATCATTTTGCAATCGTTGCCAAAGCCTAGAGATGACACTTTGTGCGATTTTATGTTCCCCCGATACTTCTATCTGAGTACGCCCACATTATAGCCGGCCGATAATTCTACCACGTAAACAATTATCTGCATGCATCCTCTGTGTCATAACTATTCGGTTGTGGCACTGAGCGGCACACAGAACGCTTGTGAAAAATTTTCCTTCTTTGCTTCCATTTCTTATCTATCCCCTTCTTACACTTTCGTCATTGTAACATCATATCGGCTTCATCTGATGGCTTCCTATAATTTGCATATTATTCTTAAAGATGTATGCGGCATTTCCACAGGTGAAATTTTTGCATTAAAGTTCGATTTCAGTGTGAATCTGAATTATCCTTAATTTATGGACATGAGTGTATTATGAATCCTTTGCATTGCGAGAAATTCTCGCTTAATTTTCTAGAATTAGATCATAAACGAATATTATAGTTGCTAAAACTAGCATCTTGTATTCTCATTTATTTTCAGAGGTTCTTAAATAATTTTTGCCCTTGCTAATACAGGAAATCGCTCTAGACTTTAATATGGGTTTCTGGAACTTGCTTTCAAAGGGGACTAGAATTTATTAAGACGACATGGGACTATTTTTACAAGAGCCACAAACTAGATTCTAGATGTCACTTATAGAATTTTTTCTCTGTGCATTATTGCTATTTTTATGGTGATATATGTATGTATATGTGTGTGTGAGTATGTGTGTGTGTCTATGTGAGTGAACATGATAGCATCTAAACGCTTTCTTTGAATGAGCTGAAAATTTGTATGTATGGTATAGGTCACCATAGTACGAACCTTTATTTATTTTTTTTTTTTTTGTGAATCTAGAAATTTCAGTTCTTTTTACAGGTACACAAAGAAAAGATCTTTATCATTATGGCCTATGAATTTAATTTGTTATTGCACGATACCGTCTAAATGATTTATTTCACCGAACTGAAATTTTATTCACATGTTATAAGTCACAACCGCACGAACTGTGTAGATTTCGCTGAATCCCCAGCACTTATAGTTCAATTAACGGAACGCAAAGAAAAATTCCTTATCATTATGACTTATAGAGTTCAATCTTTTTTTTAAATATGATAGTGTCTGAACCCCTTATTCGAGTTGAAACTTTATATACATATTATAGGTTACTGTCGTGCAAATTGTTTAGATTTTGGTTAATCTAGCTCCAAAAGATTTTTACAGGGACACAATGAGAAATTCTGTATCATTATGATTTATGGTCCAAATTACTTGAAGCGAAATAGTGTTAAATTAAACTACATAATATATAGAGAAAAAATACTCGAATATCTTATTATAATTTTCACTTTTGTTTATTTAATGACTTGCCTTAAACTTATAATTATCTTATGTTGGAAAGGTCGAGTGGAGTCCCTCCAGATTTTTATATTTAGACAATATATTAAAATGATGTATATTAGTACATATATAAACTTTAAATTAACCCTTCCTGACCTGATTTTTTTTCCCTTTGTAGTGTAATTTAATTTGTAAGGTTAACTTTTACTAAAATTACTAAAAAAAAAAAAAATCATAGTAGTGTAATTTTCGAGGAAAACTGGTCTTCCTTTATGTTAAAAAATAAAGACACTCACCCTAAACGATTATGTCGGTAATGTGTCCTTAATTGTGGACACCAGGTCTGAAAGAGTTAAAAAATATATTTTTACATTCAAATTAACAGTGTTTTTATCATATCAGAAATACAGATATTTTTGGGATCACAAAACAAAAGAATATCATTTGCATTTTCTTTTCTTTTCTTTTCTTTTTTTTTTTTTTGTTACATATGGATTAATATATTTAGCATACTATGAATAATTGAAATTTTAATTAAATGTGAAATTGAATATTAAAAAAATATGTATAATTTTTTATCACTCTAAAATATTAACTGCATTTCGTGTTTAAAATCAAACTTTTTCATTTTTTTTTTTTTTTTTTTTTAATGTATTTATTTTAGAGTGTTATTATTTAAATATATATATATATATATATATATTATTTCAAAAGTACGTACTATGCATAAATATAATATATTCAACAGGTTATTCACATTAGATAAATGATATCGGTAAAAGATCATATTTATTTCTAAAGCAAAAAGTGCTATAAGTTTAAAAAGAGAAAAAAAAGTGACAAAAGGAAACGCGCTTTCAAAAACTGATTTATGCAAAGTATTCTACCACGTTGAGAAAAGCTCTATTCCTTTATCTTTTTAAAACTCACTGTCACATGTCACGTAGAGTACCAGATTTACATCTGTAAACGTCTTAACTTATATGTGTCACCCGTAATCCCGATTCAAGGTTTTATGATACCTAATAGGATTTTTAAAGTATGTGTTTTTTCTTTGAATTTTATAAAAGAGCTTTAGCTATTTGATTTATTTTTTTTTTTATCCTTTTTATTTTAAATTTCCCTCAGTTTTTTCCTGGGAATTCCCTTGTGCTTCTCGGCGTAGCTATAGTTTAAACTTTAAGTAAATTATACAATAATCTTAATAAAATTTGGTGTGAAAATAAAAATTAATTGTTTGTCTAAAGGTATCACTACATAATTTTTATAATTCTGAAGTCAATGAAGCAAGAACTTAAAAATTATCATTATTATTATTATGCAGCTTAACAATTTGTTGTATGTAAAAATCTAAATTATCTCAAAAATGTAAGTATTTTCACAAGTAATAATGCGAATAATTTATTCAATTTCCTATTAAATAACTTTGTTTCAAAAACAGTTAGCTGTTTTACTGTATTTTACTTTCTTCTTTTACTTTCTTCTTTTACTTTCTTCTTTTACATGATATTGAAATGAGGAACGAATGTAAAATAATATGATATTAACAAAATAAGTAGTTACTCGCTAGTAAAAGTTTGCTGTTAAAGTATGTATATGCTTATTACGATGTGTAGGTGACATTTGTTTTATTTTTCTGTATCAAGTTAAACTATAAGAAGCATTTTACTAAATATTCATTTAATAAGGTGTTACCAAGTGTTTTTATTCATAGTGAAAAAAAAGAAAAAAAAAAAAAAACGGATAAATTGAAAGTGATATGTATATAGACGTAAAACATAAAAGAATACAACAGCAAAACATCATTTTGCGTGCTCTATACACATATTGGACTTACCTATGACGTGAAATATTATTATACATTAAAGTAGAAGAGCTATAGATATCACGTAAATCGTGAGAATTGTAATATTTCTGGCCCACATTATAATTGATATTCCTTAAAATTGAAGCAACTATTTTTTTTTTTTAATTATACGTTGGGCGATTTCATGTAGCACAGAATAACATATAATGGTCAAGAATACATTTTTCGATATTTTAGACGTTGTATGATATAACAAACATCCAATTATTATTTTTTTTCTTTAATACCTCATTAACATGTGTTGTTCATTTTATATAAAGGTGACATCAAAGAAAATAAAGTTGTGGTTGTTAGTATTTTTATAATTCAAATCATTAATCTATTACATTGCTAGACATGTTCATACTTGCCAACATACTAATTAATATTCCGTAGTATTGTTGGCCCCGCCTTCTGTTTCACACCGGTATCTCTCTAGAGTATTTTTCTTCTTATTTAATCGTAATTGCATTTGCAGAATACTGTTCTAATAATTTACTGGTGTAAAAAAAAGAGCGGGACAAACAACACTACAGAATATTAATTACGATTTTCGCAAGTATGCATGTTATATTTACAGGGAAGAAATAGCTAGCCATGCTTCAATAAGAACCGATAGAACCGATTTTATTTATTATATATATATATATATATATATATATATATATATATATATATATAACGAATTTTCTTTATTGAACCAACCACTTGCATAATAGAAAAACTCTTTGCCGGCTCTAACGCTCTAAAGCCTCTAAAAATAAATGTGTCCTGCCGGCATAAACGCTCTAAAACGCGGGTGTTGAAATCTCAATAAATCTATTAAACAACAACTACCAGAAAAAGTTTACGAATTTTCTTTTTATGTGAAAAAAAAAAAAAAAAAAAGAGAGAGAGAATTATGAGTCTATTTGGTTATGATTTAATAGTTATGATTTTTTTTCGTAAAGCGAATATACATTCTGCTATACTTACATGTACTTTTAACAAATGGTATGCAGATACATATTTTTACGAAGCTTTTACTCGATAGGTGTCTTCCTTCTTCTGATTATCTTCTCCCTACTATAGTAATTCACACTAGGCAATAATTATGTAAACACATACACACATACAGTAAGTAGTATTATGGTACAAATAAATGAAAATTAAGATATATCTAATAAATAAGATATATACATATCTTATTTATTAGATATATCGTGAATTTACTTTTTTTTTTTTTTTTTTTTTTTTTAAGCTATTGCATAGCTTCTATCGCGGGCTTTGAGCGCGGCGACCGAATCAAGAAATTCCGTAACGAAAAAAAATCTAACACAGTTCGGCAGACTTCGGCAGACTTCGGCACTTCAAATCGTAATTTCACAAAATCCTTCATTTCTCAAACAAAAAAAAAAAAAAAAAACAGATATCCGTAAAATTTTTGTTTTAAAATATATCTAATAGAAATGTCTAAAAATCGGTTTCTGGAATTTTTGAAATTCGGTCCCCAAGGGGGGCAAAACGTGATTTCACATGCGTAAAACGTGATTTCGCATAATCCTATATATCTCAAACAAAAAAAAAATAGATAACCGTGAAATTTTTGCTTTAAAATATAGCTAATGCAACTATCTAAAAAATAATTTCTGGAATTTTAGAAATTCAGCCCCCAGGTGGGGAAGCAAGGGGGGGGGGCTATGGAGCAAAAACAAATAGAAACACAGTTAGGCTGTTCAAAATTGGTACAAATAGGTTTAAGAGGTCTGCAAGTCGAATGGGGATATTTTCGATTGTGTAAAGTTATTAGGAGGGGCGAGAAGGGGGGAAGGGAGGGGGGACAAAAAAAAATAGTGTCAGATCGTTCACAATTGGTACATAGAGGATTTCGATACTTACAAATCGATTGCGGATGATTTTGAATTTGTAAAATTATTAGGAGGGGCGGGTAGGGGGTTGGGGCGGTAAGGGGGGCTACGGGGCAAAAACAAATAGAAATACAGTTAGGCCGTTCAAAATTGGTACAGATAGGTTTAAGAGGCCTGCAAGTCGAATGGGGATATTTTCGATTGTGTAAAGTTATTAGGAGGGGCGAGAAGGGGGAGGGGAGAGGGGGCAAAAAAATAAAAATAGTGTCAGATCGTTCAAAATTGGTACATAGAGGTTTTCGATACTTACAAATCGATTGCGGATGATTTTGAATTTGTAAAATTATTAGGAGGGGCGGGTAGGGGGGTGGGGCGGTAAGGGGGGCTATGGGGCAAAAACAAATAGAAATACAGTTAGGCCGTTCAAAATTGGTACAGATAGGTTTAAGAGGCCTGCAAGTCGAATGGGGACATTTTCAATTGTGTAAAGTTATTAGGAGGGGCGAAAAGGGGAGGAGGGGGGCAAAATATAAAAATAGTGTCAGATCGTTCAAAATTGGTACATAGAGGTTTTCGATACTTACAAATCGATTGCGGATGATTTGGAATTTGTAAAATTATTAGGAGGGGCGGGTAGGGGTGGGGAGGAAAGGGGGGGCTATGGGGTAAAAACAAATAAAAATACAGTTAGGCCGTTCAAAATTGGTACAGATAGGTTTAAGAGGCCTGCAAGTCGAATGGGGATATTTTCGATTGTGTAAAGTTATTAGTAGGGGCGAGAAGGGGGGAGGGGAGGGGGGCAAAAAAATAAAAGTAGTGTCAGATCGTTCAAAATTGGTACATAGAGGTTTTCGATACTTACAAATCGATTGCGGATGATTTTGAATTTGTAAAATTATTAGGAGGGGCGGGTAGGGGGTAGGGGGGTAGGGCGGTAAGTGGGGCTATGGAGCAAAAACAAATAGAAATACAGTTAGGCCGTTCAAAATTGGTACAGATAGGTTTAAGACGCCTGCAAGTCGAATGGAGATATTTTCGAAAGTGTAAAGTTATTAGGAGGAGCGATAAGGGGGGAGGGGAGAGGGGGGGCAAAAAAATAAAAATACAGTTAGATCGTTCAAAATTGGTATATAGAGGTTTTCGATACTTACAAATCGATTGCGGATATTTTCGAATTTGTAAAATTATTAGGAGGGGCGGTAAGGGGGGACTATGGGCAAAAACAAATAGAAATACAGTTAGGCCATTGAAAATTGGTACTGATAGGTTTTTAAGGCCTGCAAATCGAATGGGGATATTTTTGAAAGTGTAAAGTTATTAGAAGAGCCGGGGAGGGGGGGACAGAGGGGCAAAAAAAAAATTAGATCATTCAAATTTGGTACATCGAGGTTTTCGATACCTACAAATCGATTGCGGATATTTTTTAATTTTTAAAATTTTTGGGAGGGGTGGGAAAGGGGGGAGGGAGCGGAAGGGTAAAAAATAAAATAAATAAATAATTATAATTGCATAAGTTGATAAAAAATGCTGTGCAATAGCTTTACCGCGGCAGTCCCCGAGTGCCACACGTAATATTTTTTTTTTTTTTTTTGGCAGCATAATACTGCATAGTGCATTCATTTATATCTTAATTATTAAACACATAGCGGAAAAAAGTTCTTGTAATTTAAAAAGGAGTAGAAATTACCTCGAAATCGTGTAAACACCTATATGAAATATGTTTATATAAAAATACATAAATGAGACGTTTATTCCGGTGTAAATATTCGATATTGTTATCGTTAAAAAATTCGGTACATCATTACATGAAAAAAAAAATTAACCCTTTTGAACCAGAGGTTTGAAATTAAATAAAACCGGCAAATTGATAATAGATATTAAAAAAAAAAAAAAAAGAAAGTGGGGTAAAGGTATTTCATTAGTACAGTAAAAATCCCTATCAGATACAATTTGTTATTTTTCGTCAATCAATAGCAGCTTACAAGTAAGTGAGGCCGACATTTTCAACTAAAAATCACGGATTTTTTCTATAAATACTGTTTTATAATTTGTAGCAACTAATATTCCAAGGACCAGTTAAATATTTGAGTTTTTTTTTTTTTTCCTCAACATTCCTAAATGCAATCACGCACAGTAGCCTGTTTTTATAAATAGGACAAGAGATGGAACTTTTTAAAACAACAATTAATGCAGACGATTCACATCTCAAATAAAAAGTACAACATTAATATCGAAACAAAGTCAATTTTGTGGCAAGATCTGAAGAAATACTCTTTTTTTTTTCTTGGGGCATTTTTCCTTTATTACATATATAAGAAAAAAAATCTTCATATATTTTTAGTTTTACTATGTAAATATAGTAAAGCAAAATCTAAATGGGTAATTTTATTTCCTTTAAACATACAGTGAGTTTAAAATAAATGATATTTTATAATTCATTATTATTATTATTATTATTATTATTATTATTATTATTTTAACTTTTGTCTGCCGAAAAACATAATAATAATAATAATTAAATAAAATGGATTTCGATTCCGTTTTCTAGATATTTCTATATTTTTTAAAAGAAAGTTAAAAATCTGTGTACAAAGTGTTTATTGCGTTCTTTGATTAATCTTTAAAATGTTACCCAAAACAATTTTATAAAGCAGTATTGGAAAGTGACGAAAGTAGTTGAAATATATGGAAAATGAGCACGTTAAAAGCCATTAAAAGATAAAGAATTTAATTAAAATCTTCTTTTCTTCAACATTTATACGCATTTAAGATTTTATACATTAATGTTCTCAAACGTTCATACATTAAATGCACTTCAAATCTTTTAGATACCTTGCATTTTAACTTTACATTTTAATGCTCATGAATTTATGTAATCTCGAAATACTTATAGATTAATAACCTCTGTTTCAAGTTAGAAATCATCTTAAGCTGATTATTTCGAAACATTGATTAAATATTTCAATTTAAAGTAATACTAAATTTTGCATAAGGATTTATCATTAATTCTATCTTTATTTATTTTATTTATTTTTTTACTTTTTTTTTTGTGTGTGTGTGTATCTGAATGTATGTACACAATATTTAAAAAAAAAATGCAATTTATTTTCATACATTTATTTTATCATAAATCGATACAATTAATATATTTAAAATAGTTTACGTGCCCGACATTTGAACTTTATAAATTAAGGCAGACGTGTTTATGTAATCTTCAAATATTTAAAGATTGATAACTTCTGTTTGAATTTAGAACTCTCAAGAAACTGATTATTTCAAAATATCAATTAAAAGTTCTCTATTTAAAACTGTACTTTATTTCGCTTTTTGGCCTGAGGATTTTGCCATCAATTTTTCAACGTATGATTGATAATTTTAGAAATTCTTTTAAAGAACACGTTAGTCCTTTCCTATTTAGATGATATTATCATACTGTATGAAACTTTCACTAAACATTCAGATAATTTGAGTGCAGTCTTTAGAAAATTACGAGAATGTACAGTCGGTAACAAAAGTGCCCGAACACTAGCAAAAATTCCGATGTCAAAAAAGTACACCCACTACTGCTTTGTTAAATAAATCCTTATCGAATCATGTTCTTAGACTGACTAACAACAGAATTCGACAAGGATTTATTTAGCAAAATCATATGAAGTGTACTTTTTTTACATAGGAATTTTTGCTAGTGTTCGGACACTTTTGTTACCGACTGTAAGTTGCACCATAACTGTGAAAAATGCAATTTTGCTTGTAACCGTGTAAAGTATTTGGGACATTACATTACTAGAAAAGTACTTGAAGCTTACCCTGATAAAAATGCTGCAATACAAAAAACACCAGTCTCCGAAGAATGTAAAGGAACTGCAATCCCTTCTTGCAAACTTGCTCGTGATATAGCCGATTTATCAGAAAATTCTCTAAAGTTGCTAGACCTCTGTATCAACCGACACTCAACCAAGTCACGATAGCAACCCACCATCAGTCTCTTAGATGATTAATGAACTTAAAGTCTCCAACAGGTCGCCTTGCGTGATGGGCACTACAGGTAAAATCCTTTAACCTGTAGATAGAATACGTGCCTGTTAAAGCTAACGTTGTTGTTGATATATTGTCTAGACCTCTCTGTCCACATAAAGAAGAACAGTGCGAAATGTTTGCTCTGTTACAATTAATATATTTACGTGCACTACACGAGAAACGCGAGAAGATCATTTGAAAGGTGATGTTAAAAAATATTATCGAATATTTGTGAAGTTACGATAAAAATGAAGATTTCTCTAACTGGTGTAATCATGGTTACATGAGGAACGAAGGCATTTTATATAGATATTCTACCGAGGCAGAATCAGGAGAACCCAATTAGTAGTCCCTGTTCCAGAGCAAGAAAGAGTATGAACCCTCTAGTAGTCTCCAGTTGGTCGATTCGCCGCCCATTCTTTCAGTGTTGCGAGACTTTCTTATGCAATAGCCACGAAAAATTTTTAGAAGTGGCATTCGATATACATAATCGACGATTATTCAAGTCGATTCCCCTTTTATGTATATCAAATGCAACTACTAAAAATTTTTGGTATTTTAATGTATTTTAATGTTTTTAATTAAAATGTATTTTTAAAGTTTTTAACCGACTTCAAAAAAGAAGGAAGGTTCTCAATTCAAACCGTATGTTTTTTTTATGTTCGTTAGCTCATAACTTCTGAACGGATGCTCCGATTTTGATACTTTTTGTTTTGTTGAAAAGGTCTTGGTCTACAATAGGTCCCATTGTAATATCTTTACGATCTAAAGAAAATACAGGGTGCCCAAAAAAATCAGTCCCAACTCTTTTAACTGCTAAACGGCTGCAACTATAGTGATAAAAATGGTATGTAAGTATAGCAAAGTGGCCATGCAGTACAAGGTTAAAACGCTAGCAGCGCCACCTGGTGAAAAAAATGAAGTTAGCGTTCCTATCTCGAAAACAGTTCTAAAGAAAAAGTTAATTACAAAGCTGCAGATTGTCACCGATTTAGTACAAAAAGATAGATTAGACATTCATGCTAACGTTCCAATCTCGGAAACGGTTCAAGACAGGGGGAAAAAGTGAATTATAAAATTGCAGAGCATCATCGATTTAGTACGAAAAGATAGTTTTGACATTGATGCTAAAAATACAAGGCTAAAAACGTGCATTTTTTCGTTCGCAATTTCTTACACTATACACACTTTAACTACATTGCTCACGTTGTAGCGTAACTGGTAAGACATACGCTATATAGTTCAAAATACGGTTACCTGATACTTTTTGTTTTGTTGTAGAGATCTTGGTCTGAAGTACAGTCGGTAACAAAAGTGTCCGAACACTAGCAAAAATTCCTATGTAAAAAAAGTACACTTCATACTGTTTTGTTAAATAAATCCTTATCGAATCACGTTCTTACACTGACTAAGAACAGGATTCGACAAGGATTTATTTAACAAAACCGTATGAAGTGTACTTTTTTTACATAGGAATTTTTGCTAGTGTTCGGACACTTTTGTTACCGACTGTAGGTCCCATTATAACATCTTTACAATCTAAAGAAAATAAAGCGCCATCTGGTGAAAAACAGTGAAATTAGCGCTCCTATCTCAAAAACGGTTCAAAATGGGAGAAAAGTTAATTACGAAGTTGTAGAGCATAATCGATTCACTACGAAAAAACATTTTTTAGACATTATTGCAAAAAAAAAGAACGCTTAAAACGTGCAGTTGTTTGTTCGCAATTTCCTACACTGTGCACACTTGAACTACGTTGCACACTTTGCAGCGTAGCGGATGACACGTATACTCTGTGGTTCAAAGTACTGTTACTGTAAGCGGTCACATCGATTAGCGCAAAGTCTTTTTCAACCAACTTCAGAAAGGAGGGTGTTCTTAATTCGAGCTATATGTTGTTGTCGGTGTATGTAAGCTTATAACTTCGTAAGAGATGCTCTAATTAGCCGACTTCAAAAAGGAGAAGGTTCTCAATTCAAAGCCTATGTTTTTTTGTTTTTGTTTGTTAGCTCATAACTTCTGAATGGATGATCCGATTTTGATACTTTTTGTTCTATTGTAAAGGTCTTGGTCTGAAATAGGTCCCATTGTAAGATCTTTACGATCAAAAGTAAATACAGGGTGCCCAAAAAAGTCAGTCCCGACTCTTTTAACTGCTGAACAGCTGCAGCTATAGTCATAAAAGTGGTATGTAGGTAAAGTAAAGTGGATATGTGCTACGCGATTCAACCGCCTAAAGTGCCACCTGGTGGAAAAGAATGGAGTTAGCGATCCTATCTCGGAAACGTTTCAAGACAGGGGAAGAAAGTGATTTATAAAATTGCAGAGCATCATCGATGTAGTACGCAAAGGTAGTTTAGGCATTAATGCTAAAAACAGAACGCTTAAAACGTGCATTTGTTTGTTCACAATTTCCTATTTTGTGCACACTTGAACGACATTGCATATGTTGTAGCGTAGTGGGTGACATTTATGCTATTTAAAATTCAAAGTATGGTTATTGTAAGCGGTCACATCAATTAACGCATAGACGTTTTAAACCGACTTCATAAAGGAAGAGGTTCTCAATACAAACCATGTTTCTCATTGTTGTTGTTGTTGAAATTTGTTAGCTGATAACTTCGTAAGAGATGATTTAATTTTAATACTTTTTTTGTTGTCGTAATGATCTTGGCCTGAAATAAGTTTCATTATGATTTCATTAAGAAATAAACAAATTGCGGGATACTCACAAAAGTCTGTTCTCACTCTAACTGCTGAACGCATGCAGCTACACTGGTAAAAGCAGTATGTAAGTATCGATGTTGAAACTTCTATTCTTGTAAACACATTCAACATTTCTTCCATAAATTAAATTTTACAAGTTTTTTTTTTTTTTTTTTTTTTTTTTTTAATGGTACTTTAAAGTGCCCCCATTGTGGAATGAGTGTCTTGTTTACCGAAAAACATGTAATATTTGGAATGTATTCTACACAGTATGTTATGGGAATTTATAATCTGCAAGCTTTTTATATTTGGTGTGATAGTATGCAAATTGATTTTCCAGTATTAGTATTTAGCCAGTAACAGAGTTAAATACTATAACCAGAGCCTGATTAAGGGGGAAGCACACATTATCTCCACTGTCACCGGAACATTTTTACAATTATTTTTTACTTCATGTCATAGAAATTCCACGTTTTGACGAGGAAATATTTTTTATAAAAAATGAACGGTGTAAAACAATCCAATTTACTCACCGTTATTAGACACCAGAATTCTTTTAAAATAATTTTTAATCAGAATTTTCTGTTTATTATAGGAGGAAAGTATTTGTTAAAAAATAACGGTGTGTATAAATAATGTGTGCTTCCCCCTTAATCAAACTCTGACTATAACAAGGAAATCAGTTTGCGTATCATACCCTAACGTCAAAACCTTGCAGACCATTAATTCCTGAAATATACTTCGGCTACGTTCCGAACAGCACAATCCTTTAAATAAACTAGATCCTCATTTCACACTTTTGTCCAATTTTCCAGAAATCTTCCAAAGTCCTTTGATACAACCATGAAATCGACAATAAATATCAAGCCTTTGTAAACTTGAAAATTCATACGAATTTAGTAGTGTGCCCAGAACTCGAAATCTCCGCCTTTTTTTCAGGACAATTTCCAGGATGAGAATTTTGCACCTTTACTGCTATCGCTATTTTCATGAAGAAACCTTTAGCGTATTTTAATAGTAAAGTGTCGTGATTATATGGTATATAGCTTATGGAATAAAAACATTGGTATTAGAAAAGGCGAACATTTCTTATTCCTGAAAGTATTCAGAAAAAGGGTGGTGATTTCCAGCTCAGATTGACGCCTTACAAAATTTTATATTGTTTTAACCCTTAACGTTCGGCATATTTTCCTATTTTGAATAGTAAGACACGCCTTTTGGCGTTCCTTTAAAACGTCACACTTATAGTTTCCAACTTACTAACTTTTGGCTACCGAAAATTGTAATCATTTGTTTTGTTTTACTTCATCATTAAAAAAAAAAAAAAAAAAAAAAAAATATATATATATATATATATTTCTGTTAAAATTTTTCGGTAGCCGAAAGGTAGCCTATAGTTACACTTTTTAGAAAAATAACATTTCATTTGCAGAGGAACACCTTAAGGCGTGTCTCGAATTTTTAGTGTCCCCTCAGAAGGGACATACGAGCGATATGTAATTAAAAATATATATATTTATAAAATTAAAGTTGTTTATTTAAGTAAATTATATATAGAAACAGAAAAGTTAATATAAAAATTTAATCCATTTTGTGTTGTCTTTAAGCTATATATAAAGTGTACTAGTGGAAATTCTCGTCGAGCTATACTAAATAAATAAATAAATAAATAAAAGTAGAACGTAAAACTCAGCATTTACATAAAGATATTTACACGCTCTGAACAAAGAATAAAATATATTACCCTATTTCAATCCGAAAAAATAAATAAATAAATAAAAGAAAGAAAAAGCTTAGACCTTTACAAAAGATAAGTGAAACCTATAAAACAATAACTTGAATAAGCGATATCAACTTTATGCAGTTATAAAGCTCCTTTATTATTATCTTAAAAATTTATGCATAAATAAAGTCTCATCTCTAAAACTTTTCCACTATTTAAATCCTTTGAAGAATTTCATTATAGCGATAAGGAAGAAAACTTTGTAGTTATCGGTAGAATATATAAAATTTCTTATTTTACGATATAAAAAAAAAAAAAGTTCATGGAATATTTTATTTTAACTGGATTAAAGATTTTTGGCGTACACAAAAATTTATTTTTCTTCGTTAAAAAAAAAAAAAAAAAAATGAAAATCTCAGTAAAACGAAACAAAAAACTTATTTTCTAAATTCAACAAATATTTAGCATTTACTATAAGTGGGTTTACACATTTTAAAGTGAAATGCTTAAAACACAGAATCAAATAATTAAATTACAGTGTCAATAGATATTACTGTACGTATTTATTATTTCAACCATATATTTTTCTCAGGAAACTCTAAATGAGAATTATTAAATGAGAATACTTTAAACGTATTTACATATTTTTAATAATTCAAGAGCTGAGAGCTGTTACATATTTAAACGCATATTTTTAATAATTTAATCTAATGATGGCGTTACGAAATATTCCTTGTGGTTTGTTATAAAACTTAATTAATATTTATTTCATTAAATTTACAGTATCTACTTCAGTATATCATAATACAGAATTATACAAAAGGACCAGTTATATAAAAGAAATGCTGAAAACTTAAATATAGTTTTAACAATTTTAAAATTAAAATGACTTTTTAGATAATAATATTTAACTACGCAAAAATGTAACAGTGCTTTTTTAAACATAATATAACTAAAATATGAAATTATTTTTTATTTTTTATTTTTTTTTATTTATTTATTTTCCTATACTTAGATAGTGCAGATTGTCTGAAGTTTATTTTTTCCGAAATCATAATTTTAATTAAAAATATCATTTAAGCAGGCATCAATAAACTGATGAATTCAAAAGTTTTTATATGTACTAGCAGGCTTCGCCCGCTTTGCTGGGCACTATATTTAAAGAATTTCTTTTTAAAAGAATAATTGAAACGTTTAAATAAATATATTTCGATTGGCGACTATTTTCTTCACAGTTTTAGTATGGGATCTCCATGAAAATAGAAAGCATTTTTTGAACTTCTCGAATCTGTGGAACAAAACTATTATTAAAACGAATATTCTCGAAAACAGTCAAATAGAAATGTTAATTCTTCGAATATTCTGGAAACAGTTGAAGCTCGTACAGTAAAAGTCACTATTCGATGAATAGTCGAATCAGAGAGCGCACGTAAGTCGTTTTCGCAGCAATCACTATAACGCACGTATGTAAGCTTCACGCACATAAAAAACAAAAAAAAAAAATCACTGGAAAGCTCTGCATCGATGTGCATGAATCTCAGAACACACGAAACCCGGTTCGACGTCAATCACTACCACGCATGTTAAAACCAAAAAAAAAACCTCACTGTACACCCCTACCTAGCTGTGCATGAATCTGAAAACGCATGAAACTCAGTCCACGGCAATCACTATCCCGCATGTTAAAACCAAAAAACATCACTAGACACGCCTACCTCGCTGTGCATGAATTTGAAAACGCTCGTAACTCGGTTCCGCGGCAATCACTATCATGCATATTACACACAAAAAAAAAAAAAAAAAAAAAAAAAAACATCACTGGACACCCCTACCACGCTGTGCATGAATCTGAAAACGCACGAAACTCCTTTTCGCAGCAATTACTTTCAAGCATGTTTAAACCAAAAAAAAAATAATTGTATTTTGATAAAGAAAAATTGTATTTTGATAACTTACATGAAAATTGACTTATGTAATAATAGGTGATGATTTAAAATTTGTTATCTTTGAATTACAGTCCAGTTTTTTTAGCATTAAGTATGTCATACAAATGTCTTTTGAAAAAAATATATATAATTCAATATTTCTAACATTGTTTTGATTCTAATTATAATTTAAATTAACAATAAAATTCTTTAGAGGAACTTGAAGAAATATTCTTACATATACACATTATAGAAAATGTCTATTAATTTTCAAAATTGTAAAATATATAATTTACTCATCCTCTTTTTAGTTTCTGTTTTGTTGTGCCGTATGTAAAGTTTTTCTCATAATTTCAATCAAAAAATTGATAAAATTTAACTACTTTAATTAATAATACCCTGTGGTTATTTCTCATTTATGTTAAATAGTATTCATTAAAAGTATATTCTTATAAGTATTTGTTGTCTATTAAGTGTATGTTTTAAGTTTACATATATTCGAATTTGAACTGTGTGGATGATTAGAATTAAAACTGATATTTTTAAAATCACAGTTGCATTAACCTTTACTGAATGTTGAAAATAATTATTTAATAAATATTTTTATATGCTTTTCGAATAATACAATTTTAATTGTTTTACATTTTTGAATTTAACATCTTAATTTTTTACAACACAATTAGGATCCAAAAGTGTTATATTAATAAACAAACATTACCTAATATTTAAACTATTAAGCAGTATTTGTTGTTGGATTTTTTTTTTTTTTTTTTAGAAACTGCAAGAAATATTTTCTAATTAAAAATGCACTGCACAATACATTACGTGCTCTAGATTTCAAGTAAATATTAATTAATATTGAATATTTAGTAATATCATTTATTATAAAATTATTTAACAAAAATTTTATGATAAATTCAGGTATATAAATAAAAGTTTCCATAATATCACAAAACTGTTTCTTTTTTCCCCACAAGTACAAAAAGTTCATGATTAAAATAATAATACATTTCAAATACCTTATGATTTTTTCGTAACACCTTAAACATCATTTCTGCAGAATGAACTGGTTAAGGAGCGTAACGTCAGTCATTGATTAATCTGTGTACATAATGCCAAGTATCTGCCCATTACTTAATAATGCCGTTAATATAGTTATAAAACTTATATACTACTGAGATAATCTTAATCGTAAAACTTCGTAAACATCATTTCTTTCGAAAGGAGATTCCCTATAACAGTTTTAGTACATCGTAACTTGCTAAAATATAGATTAGTTTGGGGAGAATTACTGAAAGGTCAACGCAATGTTATTAAAGGTCATGTACTTTAAATTCATAAGATATTGCAAAGTATTTTGAATTATGTAAAGAAAATGGCTAGTAAAAAAATATGAAAAATAAAATTTGGATAAATATAATGTATTATTATTTAAAATAAATAGAAATTTTTAAATTTCTGAAATTTGTTACCATATCTTAGCATTAAACAAGAAAAAAAAAAGCATGTGGGACAAAATATGTGTAAAAAGTTATTATTATTATTATTATTGTTGTTGTTGTTGTTACATTTTTTTTTTTTTTTTTTAAACTAAACCATCAGAAAATTTGTGTGTTTTGCCTGTTGTCAAAACTTCTTCTTCTTCTATTTTTTTTTTTTTTTTAAGATTTTAATAAAAGAAGGATTCCACATATACACACACACACAGAGCATGGTGAAATATTGCTAAAAGTCCTAAATTATACAACTTCTGCTGTTTAAAGCTACATAAAATGGGAAGTCAGCACTTCCCTACTGTCTTTTCAGTACAAAACTAAATTGCATTAAAGCATAAAATTTTAGTTTTTATGAATGTTTGTTTTTATTTTATTTATTTATTTTATTATTATTTTTTTTCTTTGAGAAACATTTTTAACTTTTTCTTGTATTGCAGTGAAGATTTTTTTTTTTTTTTTTTTTTTTTTTAAATCATTTTATCTCAAAATTACGCATTTAAACATACTTTATTTTTGATTTTGTTTAAAAAAGCCTATTTTATTGAAATAATTATTTTTCAATTTTATTAACCCCTTAAGTGGTTTGCCCGTACAGCGTATGGACATTACTTCAAAGGCAGCTTGTACAAACTGGTACCGGTATTTTTTCAAAGTATTTCTTTGGAATAATTTTTGGCAAAATAACATGACAATTCAAAGGTTAAATCACATGAATATTAGTATGCAGTAATATTAGTGTGAGTTGAAATGTGAAGTTAAAAAAAAAAGAACCAGATGAGTTGTTAAATACTACTGTAACATAGCTTTTGCCAAAAACAAAGAGGTATATAAACGCCTTTTATTATCATTTTTTCTTTCATTTTTTAAATTTAACTACACATGTCAATTTATGTAACATATGTCTTAAAATGTTTTTATTATTATTATTATTATTATTATTATTTATTGAAAAAAAAAATACAACAAACAATTAAATATGTATATATATTTTTTTTTCCATTATTAAAACTTTACGTATTTATTTAACAATACATTATTTATTTATTAATAATTTTAATTTGCAGTATAAAACACAAATGTGAATACAAGTTTCTGAAGAGTACAAATCCATTTTTTTTCCCTTTAAGCTTTGGGGAAAATGTCAGGAATTTCCGTAAGCGTTAAATTTTGATTTCCAACCTTGGAGGAATAATATAAGATGAGATGGCACGTCTGGAAAAAAAATCAAGTCGAAATCGTAATTACACGAGCCATTAAATAACACAGTTAAAGTTAATGTTTTAGTGTATTCAATATGATAGCAATGGTAGCACTGTTGTCCCAGCAGCCATCTTGAGTAGCCAAGAATTAACTTAATTTGCTTTCTATGCTGATACGTCATATGTCATCTCCTCATGTTTCATTTCCCCAAGTTTCCAACTAGAGATTTTACTATTAACAAATTATGAAGACAATGAACAATAAAGAAAGAAAGAAAGACAAGAAATTAAAAACATTTAGTTTAAGACGATTTTTCTTTGATGATAAGTCATGCCTTATTCAAATGTAGCCTTATTCATGTATGCTTTTCCAATTACATGAATTTTCGTTATATCTACTGTATAAATTACAAATATAGTATTGGATTCGATTAGGGCGTTATTTTAGATTATTTGTTTTAAATCTAGATGCTTTTTTGTATAAAAAAAAATAGGTATTAAGTGTGATACTGAAAATTCTTGATCAGTGTACGTAAGCAATATTTTGTATTATTTTAAAATATTGTGTTTTTAAATTAAATTACATAAAAGATAAAAGGATAAAAAGAAAATATCACGTTACTCTTCTTAAATAACATGTCTAATTGACATTTCGAAATAATGAGATTTAGGAAAATTCTAATTTAAAAGAGAAGTTATAGATTTAGAAATATTTGACGTTTACAGAAAATCCCCAGCGTTAAATCATAAAATATAAATGTCATGCACCAAAATGGTTTAAAAAAATTTAAATACGTAAATAGACTTTTGGTAATATAAATATATTTAAATCTTAACTACTCATAAATAATGATAAAGGTTATATTTTATATAAATTCTTTGTCTTTTAATTGCTATTACTTAACTAACTTTTCCTTCATTTCTAAAACTTTCACCATATTAAAATAGTGTTTTATAAAATTTTCTTAGGTAAAGTTTTACAAATTATTTCTGTGACTCGTAATAACCACATTATTGATTAACATTTTTCCTCAATTTGGTTACATACATAAATATATATATATTTTTTTAATATTCGAAAAGATATTTTCTACAAGTATGGATATACAGCTATTATTTGTATTAGAAACAAGGCATCATTTTGTTTTGACAATGTATTATACAAATGTATTATATATAAATAAATATAAACTTTAAATCAACACTTTCAGACCTGAATCTTTTTTTCTTCCCTCGAACTAATATATTTTAATTCTTAAGATTAACTTGGACAAAAATTAATTAAAAAAAAAAAAAAAAAAAAGTTTGACTAAAAAAAATTCTAATAGTGCAGTTTTCGAGGAAAACTGGTCTTCCTTCATGTTCTCAAAAAAAAAAAAAAAAAAAAAAAAAAAAAAAAAAAAAACATTCACCCTAAACAATAGCGTCGTTAATGTGTTCTTAATTGTGGACACCAGGTCTTAAAGAGTTAATAAATTTATTTTTAAATTTATTCAAATTAACTGTGTTTTTATTCCAGCTGAAATACAGATAATTTTTGGATTACTAAATGAAAATACCAATTGCATTTTTGTTTGTTTGTTTGTTTGTTACATATGTATTACTTTCTTTAGCATACTATAAATAATTGAAACTTTAATTAAATGTGAAAAATTCATAAAAAAATAATCACAGAAAAATATCAACTACATTTCGTGTTTAATATTTATATTTTCTTTTTATTATTAATATTATTATTTATATGTCTTTTAGAATATTAATATTCTTAAAATTTTATTCTTTTAAAAGTACGCACTATACATAAATATAACATATTCAACAGGTTATTCACACAATCTTCTTAGATAAAAATGATCAGTAATGGATCATATTTATTTCTAAAGCAAGAAATGCTATACGTTTTAAAAGAAAATAACGTGACACAACGAAACGCGTTCACAAAAATTCATTTATGCAAAGTATTCTACCACGTTAAGGAAAGCTTTATTCTTTTAGCTTTTTGAAACTCACTGTCACATGTCACGTAGAGTGTCAGATTTACATCTGTAAACGTCTTAACTTATATGTGTCACCCGTAATCCCGATTCAAGGTTTTACGATACCTAATAGGATTTTTAAAGTATGTGTTTTTTCTTTGAATTTTACGAAAGAGCATTTACCACTTGATTTAATTTTTTATCCTTTTTATTTTAAATTTCCTTCAATTTCACTGTGCTTCTGGACGTGATTATAGTTTAAATTTTAAATAAATTATAGAATAACCTTAATAAAACTTGATGTTAAAATAAAAATTAATGATTTGTCTAAAGATACACTATATATATATTTTAATTCTGAAGTCAATGAAGCAAGAATATAAAATAATAATTATTATTATTATGCAACTCTAACAATTTCTTATATGTGAAATCTAAATTATCTAAAAAGTGTAAATATTTTCATAATTAATATTGGGAATAAATTATTCAGTTTGCTATTAAATAACTTTGTTTCAAAAACAGTTGGCAGTTTTACTGTATTTCACTTTCTTCTCTTACATGATGTTGAAATAAGAAATGAATGCAAAATAATATGCTAATAACAAAATAAATAGTGACTCGCCGGTATTTTTAAAGCTAAGCCAGTTAAAGTATTTTGTTTGCTGTTAAAGTATTTTTATGTTTATTACTATGTGTAGATTACATCTGTTTTATTTTTCTATATCAAGTTAAACTAAATGAAGCATTTTACTAAATATTCATTTAATAAATGAATACCAGCGACGCATGTAAAAATAAGTAAAATGATTGAATGGTGGATTTTTATTGATATTACAATGTTATGTAAAGTTTTATACACTCTTCCAACATGACATTAGAGTACAGTCCAAAAAAATCTTTATATATAATTAATAGAAGTTAAATTACTGTTCATGTACAGTGTTTTTTTTTTTTTTTTTTACATATTCACATAACTGAGGGGGAGTTAATTCCCCATTGTTAATACGTTCAAACGGACTACTTTCATTTTTCGATGGGACAAGAATTGCATATTTTCCGATGAAATGAAAATTTTATTGCATGCTTAAATCCAGTTATCAGATGATAGTTTCTAAAATACAAATCGAGGAATTACAACTTCTGTGTTATGTGAATACATAGCTGCCAACCTAATATGGATTATTGTTAGTACCCGCCCCTTTTTCCACACCAATTATTAAGACAATGAACATCAGATGAAAAAAAAGGCAGGAAAATAAAAGATTATTAGTTTAAAACAAGTTTTATTTGATGTTACGTCTTGTCTTATTCAGATATTTGCAGTAATTCTCTTAAATGCATTTACGAGGAAATAAGAATAAAAATACTCTAAAAAGAGACTGGTGTGGAAGAAAAAAAACGCGGTACTAATAATCTATCAAGTTATTAATTAGGAAATTGGCATGTCTGGAATTCATCTATGTATAGTATTGATAGAGACATTTCTCGATATGCTACATAAAATAACGTATTTGAATAGTATAAAACAATGACTTGTCTCGCAATAGATTCAGCAAAATAAATTTGCATCAACACAATTGTAGGAATGCGAAGCAATTAGCCAATAGGAAATTAGTAAATACAGTTCTGGAGACCTGTGAAAATTAAGAAATTATAAATTGTACATAATATTTCCTACAATTAAACGAAGGAGGTACAGCGGAATCGCAAGTAATGATTCTTTTTTGATTTTATAACAATTTAAATCTCCAAGAAAGCCAAATTCATGTAAATATTTAAGCTTGCACGTTATCGCATCTTAATTAACGTTTAAAGCGTAAACATTCTCTCATCAATAGTGAGCAGTTACCAACTTGTTGATTTCTTGTTTCTGAGTAGCTATGTATTTTTCTAGACGGTAGTTGACATTCTGTTTTATTTGTCCACTACAGTATAATCCTAACAGGTGATACCATAAAGACCCATGAGCTATGACTATAAATAAGCAATAAGAATACTTAATATTGAAAAGACTAAATTAAAGGCTAGTTTATTAAAAGCTAAATTAAAGGCTAGTTTATTCGTAAGAGGGTAAATTATTTTAGAGCTTTAGAGAATGCAAAACTAGATAAGGGATAAAAGGCAAACGAATACTAATATTGGAAGAGGAGATATATGTAGAAGAGCATAAAGGACAGGAAAACAAACTTAAAAAGAGCCTTAACAATTTTGGAATCCTGAAACGTTAGGCTAACGAATGAAACGTGGATTCAAAATCAGTACCTGCCATCTATCAGAATCATGAGCAGAATCTTTACGTCCCTTGCGTTTTACAAATATATATACATGCAAAACATAAAAGAAAGAACAGCAAAACATAATTCATTTTGAGTCATGTGTACACCTATTGCGTAAATTATCATTCTATACCAAAGTGGAACAGATATAAATATCGCATAAAACGTGAGAATATCCATATTTCTGGGCCACCTTTTGGTTAATATTCATTAAAATTAAAACAACAAAATTTTGAATTACAATTCGGGCGATTTCATGTAACAGAGGTCAATAATGCATTATTCTATGTCTTAGCAGTTGTATGATATAACAAACGTGTAATTGTTATTTTTTCTTCCATATTTCAACAACATACATTTGTCATTTTGTATAAATGTGATAGCAAAGAAAATGAAGAGTTGATTGTTAGCCTTTTTTACAGTTGAAATCTTTAATTTTTTGCATTGTTAGATATGGGAAATTTACAAAAAAAAAAAAAAAAAAAACTGCCATGCATGCTGCCAATGAGAACCAAATATTATTTATTTATCTTTTTAATTAATTAATTTATTTTTTAAACAGATTTTCTTTAATCAAACAGTTGCCACTTGAATAATAGAAAAAATATATATAAGTTGTTGAAATATTCTTAGAACTGCATTGTTATATTTCTTGAAAGGTTTTAAATCTTTGCCTGCACTTACGCTTTAAGCGCTCTCTAAAAGTAAATGTTCCCTGCCAGCTTAAACGCTTTAAAACGCTCGTGTTGCAGTGTCAATAAATCTATTAAACTACCAGAAAAAGTTTAAGTATTTTCTTTTTATGAGAAATAAAAAAAAAAAAAGAGAGAGAGAGAGAGAGAGAGAGAGAGAGAATATGGGTCAATTTTGTTATAATTTAATAGTTACGATACTTTTTTTTCGAAGAGAGAATAATATACATTCTTCTATAGTATACATGTAGTACATGTATACTATACATGTAGTACATTTAACAAATGGTGTGAGGATATGTATTTTTACAGAGTTCTTATTCTGCAGTGTTGCCAGATCAGGCGGATTTTTTATTCAGAGATCACCAATAATTTTTAATTGTAACGTTTGCCTAATTAATTTGAAGATTGATAGTATGTTATGTATATCAAATATCACTTATTGAAATTATTGGTAATTATTGAATAAAAAAACCGCCAGATCTCGCACCACTGTCTATAGGAATCTGCTCTATTTCTACTATCTTTTTTTCTACAATAGTTATTCATTCTAAGTAATAGTTATGTACACCTACACACATGCACACACACACATTCAATTATTTATATGCGTGTGTAAATTATTTATTAGATGTATGGTAATTTTACATTTATTTGTATTATAATACTACTTAATGCATTCATTTATATCTTAATTCAGAGTTGCTAACTTTCATAATTTATTCCGGAGCATTTTTAGCAATGCCCTCTTTTAGCACCAGAATTTTTGTAGAATATTTCTCGTGACAACGATTCAATAAGATAATCATTTTAAAAAATTACTGGTGTGAAAAAAAAAGGCGAGACTAACAATGGTCCGGAATAAGTTATAAAACTTGGCAACTCTGTTAATTATAAAGTACATAGCGGCGCAGAAATTTCTGTAAATTAAAATGGGTGAAGTTTTACCTTGGAATCGCGTAAACACCCACAAGGAATGTGTTAAAATAGATATACATAAATGAGAAAATTATTCATGTGTATTCACTGGATATTGTTATAATAAAAAAATGCGGCACTTCATTGTTTGAAAACAATGAAATCTTTTTGCACCAAAATGAAATTATTAGGTGTAATGGAAAATTTTGTCGTTGTGAGGCATCCAAACATAGAGTTTGGACACGTAACCAAACCTTTTAATGTGATCCAAAGCAGTAGTCTGATGAATTACAAGCTTGAAGCCCACTTCTGTGGAAGTTAACGTGGGATTTGTCCTTATCATACTGTAGCACTTCTTTATTGACCTTCCTGATCTGGGTTCATCTTTCAAAGAAAAATCACCCAAACGAAATGTCGCAAACCATTTTTGACATGTTCGAGCTCTTACTGCGTCCTCTTCGAACATGTCACACAAGTTCTTTGTTGCCTCCATCGCGTTATTCCCTTTTTGGAACTCGTACAACATACAATTTCTTAAGTGCACTTTTTCTTCACCCATGGCGACTGGTCTACAAGTTTGAAAAAACCGACTAAAATACGAAAAAATGTGTGTAAATCATCAATCATACTCTAACCTAACTGTTTAAAACGGTTTCAGTGAATAATCGACAACGCATAAAATAGAACGTGTTCAAAAACGACAGAACTTTCCTTTACACCTAGTCTAAATAGAATCGGCAATGCGTTAATATAATAGAGAGAAAAAAAAGATAAAAATCAGAAAGGTGTTTATAACACTTTTTGGAGAAAAACTACATTCACACTTTTACCAGCATGAATAGGTCGTTCTACTCCCCAACATAGGGAAAATCCCAGTTCGAATTCTATTTAATCGCAAAAAAAAAAAAAAAAAAAAAAAAGGGGGGGGGGTTCTGTAAATACGATTTTATAAATAGCTGTTAATATCCTTCTATAATTTTCTAAAAATTACATAACTTTCAGGGTTTTTTTCTTTACATTCGTAAATGCAATCACGCACAGCAGTCTATACTGTATAAATAGGGCATGAAATGAGACTTTTTAAAACGATAGTTTTATTTTTTTTTTTTAAACAACGAGGAATACAGATGGTTCTCATCTCAGAGAAAAATGTAACACTAAGAGTCAAAACACTAAGAGTCAATTTTGTGGCACAATCGGAAAAAAAAAAAAGCTTTTTTTTTTTTTTTTTTTTTTTTAAGCATTTATTTTTGTTTACATACATAGAGGAAAAAAATATTTTTTTAATTTTACTAGATAAATATAATAAAGTAGTTACTTATACATTGAATTCGTTAAAAGTTAAACTTAACTTGCAAAATGGGTACCTCAATTTTTGGTGCAAGTTATTGTAAACTTGAAACATGTTTTTTTAAATATTGTTTTAACGAAGTTAAGGAGCAACTAAAAATATACAAATAGAAATGGGTAATTTTATTACCTTCAAACACACAGTAAATCTAAAATAAATGATATTTTATAAATCTTTATTATTATTATTATTATTATTTCATTTTTTTTTTATTTTTTTACTTTTGTCTGCCAAAAAATAAATAAATAAATAAATAATAAAATAAATAAATAAAATAGATTCTGAAGCTGTTTTTTCATTATATCTACATTTTTAACGGAAAGTTAAAAATCGGTATACAAAATGTTTATTGCATCCATTAATTTAATCTTTAAAAAGTTACCCTAAACAATCTTATAAAGTAATATTAAAAAGTGACGAAAGCAGATGCAATATATGGTAAATGAGCACGTTAAAGGCAATTAAAAGATAAAGAATTTAATTAAAATCGTCTCTTCTTCAACATTTATGCGCATTTAAGATTTTATACATTTATGTCATCAAACGTTCATACATTAAATGCATTTCAAATCTTTTAGATGCCTTGTAGTTGAACTTTACAATTTAATGCTGATGAATTTATGTAATCTCAAAATACTTACAGATTCAGAAGTTCTGATTGAAGTTAGAAATCTTCTGAAGCTTATTATTTCGAAATATCAATTAAATATTTCAATTTAAAATAATACTTCATTTCGTATAAGGATTGTTTATTATGTCTTTAACTTTTTTACTTTCTCTTACCCATAAGGTAGAGAAAGTATTGTTTTTGGCTCAAATTTTCGAACGCGAGATTTTGTTATATTTACACGTTTTGAGGTCCCCTGAATACGAAAATCATGTTTTTAGCAAATGGTCTGTGTGTGTGTCTGTGTGTCTGTCTTTTATCAGCATATCTCAAAAACAAATTATGGCAGAAAGTTCAAACTTGGTATTGTAAATATGTATCATATAGGGATGCTACAGTAAGCTTTTCGTTAAGATCAAGCAAATGGTTCGTGTACAGGGACAATCAAGAGAATTCTAATACATTACGTCTATGGGGGAAATTGCAGGTAAGTAGAGTTTAACGTCTATAGACTGCACTAAACCAAATGAAACGAATATATATATATTGTAATAGAGATAGTCAACTGGGAAAATTTTTTTGTGTATGTAGGAGCCTCGCCACCCCGCTGGGGGGGAAGTCCTCCCTCGAGGGGAGTAAATTTCCATGATGGGTATCTTTCAAAAGAGCTCGCCAATAGCTTTAAAACGAATGGTTGAACCATCGATCTGCGATAATTTAAAACAAAGTTATCGATTTTTTTTTACTTTTAACGAAAAAAAAACTTTTAACAAAAAAAATCGTATTTTTTGAAGTGGAAACTTCTTTATGCGCGTTGAGCACTTTTGGGTGAACAAAAATCATTGAACTCCCGTCATCGTCAGCAAACGCTTTCCATCCTTCTATGATACAAATAATGTATCATACAATTAACTTGCTAATGTGAAGTGTTAATAATTATATACTGTACATTGTTTTAAAATCTGGTGCGGCTCTACACGACTTCTCTCATCTCCGGGCACTGTCTCTATTGCAGCTAGACCTCACAAAACCGTGAGAAAGCCCAAAGCTGCCATTTGTCTCACGTTTTTACAATCTGGTGCGGCTCTACACGACTTCTCTCATCTCCAGACACTGTCTCTTAAAGATTGCAGCCGGAAACGTTGCAGTTAGACATCACAAAACCGTTAGAAAGGCCAAAGCTGCAATTTTTCTCACGTTTTTATATTCTGGTGCGCCTCTACACGACTTCTCTCATCTCCGGACATTGTCTCTATTGCAGTTAGACCTCACAAAACAGTGAGAAAGGCCAACTACATAATTGAATGTATATACACAATATTTGAATATAATACAATTTTTTATGTGTTTTTCGTGTAATGTTTAAATATTTTTAACGTAATTTTTATATCTGTTTTTATAAGGTATTATATATATAGAGAGATAGAGAGAGATAGATATATATATATATATAGATATAGATATATATGTATTAGCATCTTAATTTAATTTTTAAATTATAAATTGCTGAGTGTGGAGGAAAATTATATATGTACCTTTGAAAATATTGTTCAATTATAGTTTTCAGATTGTCATCCCATTAATGAAAACTCACCTTAATGTAAGTAATTTATAATTTTAATTCTGTTTTTATATCTATATAGTTCATCTTATTTGAACAAGTTTCATGAAATTACTTTTCTTTATAAATTTTATATTGCAAAAATTATAATTTCTAACTAATAGTCATTATCATACAGAAAATACTAATATTCAAAACACGATTTTACATACTAAGAATAAATTTATAAACAGTCATTTGTACAAAAATTAAATACCGTTTAAAAGTATTACAAACGAATCCCAATATTGTGATTGTTTTTACGCTCTTTAATGTACCAACCTTATAAATTTGCTGAGCAGTTTTACTTGTATAAGGACTCTTGTACATATGTTAATATGTTGTATTTTTTGTGTTCAGATTAAAGCGTTTGCATACCTGCCAACCATCTCACTATTTAGCGTTAAATTGTTAAAGCCCCTTGAGAAAACGATCCTTTTCTCGCATCTCTTTATTTTTACAGTAATTCTCTCCAAATGTTCTTACAATTAAATAAGAATGAAATTACACTGAAAAATGACTAGTGTAGAAAAAAAAAAGGAGGATACTAAAAATTTTAGGTTTTATAGTATGTTAGTTGGCAGGTATGCATTTGTTCTTTAACATTTTAGCATCTTAATTTAATCTTACAATTCTGAATTTCTTAAATTGGGAAAATTCAATGTCTATCTTTGAAAATATGATTTAATTATGGTTTTTAGATATCCCTCTAAAGAAAATACATTTTAATGTAAATATTTTATAATTCTAAATCTGTTTTTTTTTTTTTTTTTTTAATCTATATATTTCATCTTCTTAAAAAATCTCCATAACATTACTCTTCTTTATATTATAAAAATAAGAATTCTTAAAAAGAGAATTCTTAATTATAAGAGAAACTATTGGTCTAAAGCGCACGCCTAAGGGTGTTTTGGACAAATGGCGTCGCAATTTTGATCCTCAAGGAGGGGTGACTCCTTCATTGCGGAACCCCGAATCATTTGTGGTAACATGATGGATATTGGAGCCATAACCGATTTTACGTCCTTCAGTCACCATTGATGTACACGATGGACTTTGGCTGGCTCGAATATCCAACCGGCAATCTTTAAATTATTTGATTCACGATTTGCCGACCAAGCTGTGTCGCTCTATAGCCCGTAAGAGAGCATTGCTTTTCTACAAAATTTCCAGTGTACGGAAGGCCTATATCTTATTTTCTATGGCAAAGCATAGTGTGTGAGATAATTAATATTAAAATCACTGCCAACTTCATTTGAGTACATATTGGCTCACAAATGTTGCTATCATTACTAGTAATAGTTTTTAATTTTTTACATGGCTATATTTCAGGATAAAATTCCATCAAAATGTACTATAATTCAAAGAAATTACAAGTAAACATTTGTGCATGTTACCTAATATATGGTACTGCATTACTAATGACTTGAAAGAATTTTTGTGATAGCCATATCATACTAGTTTTACTTTTGAAACTGATTCAGTCGGCATCGAAATTATTGAAGCACTAGCAATAATTTCTACTTTAAAGATGGGCACCTACGCATTGTTACGTAAATATTTGTCGATTCATGATCTTAGTCTTATACAGTTTATAATAAAGTATGTTGATGATACAAATTAGCGCTAAAACTAAAAAGACTAAAAATAAGAAAATAAGAAAATAAGATATAAGAAAAGTGTGGATGTGTGCTTCAATAATTTTGCTGACGACTGTATGTATATATGTGTGTGTGTGTGTGTATAGTTATTATTATATGTATACATTCGCTACAGGTAAAGTGAATAAAAAAAAAAATAGGAAAATGGAAATATATATGGGCGTTTAGAAATTTAGAGAACTTTCCTGGCATTTGTTTAGTTAAATATTTAAAATAAAATTAAAATTGCATTTTCTAGTATGGAAATATCCATTCATTTCATGATTTTTACTTAAATAATAATAATAATAATAATAATAATAATAATAATAATTAGAAAGTAATACAGAAAAGAAATTGAAGTATGCTTACCTTGAAAATGAAACTAGAATCCATTCATTATGAAATTTCAGTATATTTGATGCATGCTTTATAAAAATGGCTTCAATTTCTGGTAAATTTAAATATTGTAGACTAATATATAGTTCTACTGAAACTATTTGCCAAATTTTTCATTAACCTAATGTTTAGATACACTATAAATATGTTAAAAATAAAACCAATCTTAGCTTTTATTATCAAACTATGAACATAAAATACATCATTTGAAATTATTTATGAAGTTATAAATAAGAAAATACTCTTCTTCTAAAAAATATTTCCATACAAGTAAAATATTTTCTTTTGTATTATAAGGCTATAAGATTTAGAAACTTTAATTGCAATATGTTTCAATTTTACATTAAATATATTATTTTTATTTTAAATTTGATAACAAATTAAAATAATCTTACAATTTTCTGAAACATTGCAATGTGGGATGAATGAAAGGGATTATTTAACTATTTAGTTTCTTTATTTGAATTGGACTTTTTTTATTTCTTTACAGTATTATGATTCTTTTAACCATTTTTTACCAAGAAAAATAAAACAAATGATATAATATGAATTATCTATTATAGCATTGCACCTTTCATAGTAAAAATATTTTCTTCATTTTAAATCTTTAATATTGTTTGCTAATGGCGTATATGATGATGACCATTTTCGACGTGTAACATATAATTATATTATAAATTAAATAATTAAATTTTTCATAATTATAACGTAAACTAGATGAAAAATATTAATTATGAAATTTATTTATAATTATATATATATATATATATATATATATATATATATATATATATATAATTCATTTACAAATATATATAGGAAGGTGTTAAGCAAAAAAAAATAAAATCTATATAATATTTCTCTAACATGGACCAATTACAATTACATTTTGTCGAAACGATAAGATAATGATGTAACTAATAAAATACGCAAGGATAATGTATATATATATATATATATATATATATATGGGCATTATTTAAGCACGCGGTTTCAGCTTAATGATCTAATAAGAAAAAATGGCATTTGCCTTATGAGACCATTTTATGGAAAGTGCATTTTTAAAAGTTGCTTCTTCTGAATATTTGCTAGCGTCATCTTAAACCTAGCAATACTTTAAAGATATTAAAAAAATATTAACTTTTGTCATAAATTTACTAAAAAACGTATTCGTAAAAAATATAATCAAAATAGGAATTAGATTTTTATTAAACAATATATTATCCCAAAAAAAGAATAATAATAATAATAAATAAAATGTTATCGCCAATATGGCAACAAAAATTTAAAAGGAGTCATGTGGGCCCTATACTAAAACTGTGCTGCCTGCGGAAGTATGAAAACTGGGTCATCAACCATGTATTTTATTTTGAAACTTTTATACGAGTGATTTTGGTTTCACTTTTGCACAATATTAATTTCGTTGTAATGATAATTTGGCTTCTGGTAAACTAAAATTGCGGTAAAATTTGCATAATATTTATGAGTTTCAAATTTTAAAAGTAAATAAGAAAAGAAATTAAGTGAGAAAATTTCGGACGGGTTTGCTAGTAAATAAATAAATAAAAATAACGAACCTATTTTGTAAGTCAAATCACTATTTTCTTATAATTAACAAAACAATTGCACAAGTTTTATATCGCTTGAAGCATTTTGCGGTATAATCTATACGCACTGATACTTAATATTAAATTACTAAATATAGCCATAAAAATAGTTGCGTATATAATAAATATCAAAGATTTAATTTCTTTTATATAAATTCTTGTAAATTTGAAAATATAAGTTCTGCTTTTTTAATTAAAATTCATTAATTACTTTTCTTTAACAACTAACGAAAATTTCCGTAAGGAAATTAGTACAAAGTCTTCAGATAACATTATATGATTAATGTATTAATAAGACACCATCTGACAAAATGGCATAGAAAGATTAATTGCGCACTTGTTCTCTTCATATGCTGCTGACCAAAGCTAAATGTACAAATAATCTTTTCCATCAAATGTATAAAATGGGGCAGAATAATAAGTGACCTCGCAATTAATTAAAGAAAATTTTAGCTTACTTAAAAATAGGTCACAGTCGTCATAAAAGGACGTTAAGGGAGATTATTATCTGCTTATAAGCCATAATGCAAGGTTAAAATTTAAGTCTAAAGGTATTTTAATATAAAATTTCAAACTGTGGAAGTTTAATATTTTTGGTTAATACAGTTTTACAAAAAAATTACAAATATATATATAATTCAATTTTTGTGTCCTGAAGATTTCTTTTTAATAAAATAATAATAATAATAATAATAATTAACTTTTGTTGTTGTTGTTGTTTATCTATGATACAGTCGGTAACAAAAGTGTCCGAAAATAGCAAAAATTCCTATGTAAAAAAAGTACACTTCATACGGTTTTGTTAAATAAATCCTTATCGAATCTTGTTCTTAGACTGACTAAGAACAGGATTCGACGAGGATTTATTTAACAAAACCGTATGAAGTCTGCTTTTCTTACATATGAATTTTTTCTAATGTTCGGACACTTTTGTTACCGACTGTATATTCATAATAAATGTATAACAGCATTAATTTTTTGAAATAAAATAATTCTTTAATGTGCTTTTTAGATAAATAAAATCGACATTCAATTTACAATTAAACGTCAGTTTTTGTAAAATATTAATCCCTAACAAGCACTGCGGATAAAGCATATCCTGTTGGAATTCTTTGGACATATTAAAGATAATGCTTCAAAAGTCATTGCGTGATTGCATACTTGCCAACATAGTAATTAATATTCCGTAGTATTATTAGCCCCGCCTTCTTTTTCACACCAGCATCTTTTTAGAGTATTTTTCATCTTATTTAATTGTAATTGCATTTGGAGAATATTGCTCTAAAAATTTACTGGTGTGAAAAAAGGGCGAGACTAGCAACACTACGGAATATTAATTAGAATGTTGGCAAGTATGGGATTGTTGTAGGGCGTTATTAAAAAATATATATTTGTTTGTAATAAAATTCATAAAAAAATATACCATTTTGTTATCTTAATGTCTTAATTGTTTTTCTCATTAACTAATACAGTAATGTTTCGTACAACGCGGGTACAAGTTTGCATCATGAATATTACGAATTTATTTTTTAACACCACTGATTTTATATGAAAGCAACTGCTTTATACAAAAACTAAATCGAGTGTATGAACCAATAGATTCGTACTCTAAAAATTTAGTGGTGTTAAAAAATAAATCTGGCTTATTTATTTGCCATCTCTTCCAACGCGTTGTACCAGACTTTACTGTGATTACGCTCACTGCTCGGCATGAAAATTGCCTCTGATACCATTTCAGAATATTCTTATGTAATATGACCTCCTGAATCCGAATATGACGCCCATTTTGCCCTATCAACCACCTTTTTTTAGGAATGGCCCAATATTTTTATCATTTTGCAAATTATTATTATTATTATTATTATTACTATTACTATTAATGAATTGGATTTCTTCATAAAGCTCGCTACATTTTATGATAAAAATGATTGTATTAATATAGTTGTTATATTCATGCAATAAAGATTTATTATTATTATTAATTTTTAACTAACATGTTTTTATTTTTGTAATACTTAATAATAACAAAAACTTTATGAAATACGAACGGATTAGTTATTTAGCATATTTTTATGACTACTAAATTAGGAATATTATAATCCGGGGAAAAAAACAACAATATAATTTGAAGCTTTGAATGAAATATTTTGTTACTAATGAAAACATTGTAATTAGTATAGATATGTTTCGAATCGATGCGTTTTAGCATTATGAATGTGTTTTACTAATGTAATGTGTAATTAATTAGTAGGAAGAGATATTATTACATCACAAATCTCATGTCTTGATGTAACAGTGGTTATCTATTCTTATATATGTGCAAGCGAAGACATGCAAAGCAGGAACGAATCTCTGTTTTTACTGCCAAAGCATAAAAATTAAAATATACGGAACCGTTTAAAATTTAAAAAGAAATCAGTATTTTAAAAAACTGAAATTTTAATTTAATGGAAAATGTTTTATGCGCAGATTGTTCCAAACATGGATGTGCAAACTTTATTGGAAGTTAGAACACATCAAAGCTACATATAGAATTGCATAAGTGATTAGAAAAAATATAAAAAATCATAGAATTGCATTTTATGGCTATAAATTTTATTTTTAGGAGGGGAGAGGATTATTTTAACCGTTAAATATCTTCTGAGGTGCTATAGAGTTAGAAAATTCTAAAACATGGACATTTGCGACAAGAGAAAAATTTGGGAGGGGTTTGCCACTGAAATTATGCATTACATAGCTTATATATGTATATATATATATATATCTGTTATTAATGTTATTTTTTAAACTTTATATTCTTTTGTTTTTAGGTGTTAAATTAATGATTTTTTATTATTCAAATCAAACTCATAGTTATAAAATTATCGAACAGGAGGAGGGGGCTTGATGTTGGTGTTGGTGCACTGAGAAAAAATTCTGTAACTGACATTTAGAATCTAGCTTGTGGCTCTAGTAAAAATAGCTCCATATCGTCCTCATAAATTCTAGTCCCCTTTGAAAGCAAGTTTTAGAAACTCCTATTTGAATTCTAGAGCGCTTACCTATATTATCGAGGTCAAACATTTAAAAATTTCTGTAAATAAACGTGTACACAAGAAGCGAGTTCTTGGTTTATGACGAATTCTAGAAAATTAAGCGAGAATTTCTCACAATGCAAAGGATTCAGAATATTTAGAATATTCAGAATATTGTTTCACCATCTAGAAGTGTATAGACTAGAAATTCTTGATCATTTCGTCTATTCAATTTATACTCATAGCCTTATACGAATAGCTGAGAAATCTTTATTTATAGTCTAGGTATTTAGAAACTGACCACTTATTCGTTCTAGATGAAAGTGGTATATATATATTTCCCTCAGTGCAATCGTTTTTTTTTTTTTTTTTTTACTTTAGGTAACTTAAACATGGGATATATCCACCATGAAGGTATTTTTAAATTATTTTCTAGGCCGTATTCATTCGAATTCGAGAGGAAGCAACAGAAAAATTTCAACAATAGGCTGAGAGTATGATTTGATTAAAACCTAGAAAATTCTGTGTAAAAAATATGAGAGCAGATACTCTCTGCTTCTGATGGAGCCACCTTTATATCAGAAATTTCCATCGATCTGTTTTTTTTTTTTTTTTTTTTTTTTTTTAACTGTTCAAAACAAAAATTCTTCTTTATAACAAGAAATTTTATGTAAACTGCATTCTTATGTATAAATTGGTCAATTTTACACCATTATTTATAAATATATAATAGGCTTTTCATACACTTCAATAATGCAAGTTCAAAACTCGGGTTATAATATAAAATCATCAATTTAATTATTTTAAATTAAGCGTAATACATATTTTACGTTTATCAATTACCATTAATAAAGAACAAATTTAAGCTTTTATTTTATTTCAAAATTGTTTTGATTACAAAATAATTAAACGTAAAAAAATATTTTACAATAGATAGACGGGCTTTAATATAAAAGACGCAGATTACAAAAAAAAGGGTATTTAATATCAATAATTACGGTGAGCATTAATACGCGTTGCTATGACAGTTCAAAAATGCGTTTTCATTTTAATATATCTATCTGAATATTTTCTTTATAAACTTTTATACATGTTGTTAGGGTCAATTCGATTTTTCATTTTTGCGCGATTCCTTTTACAGTTACCTGGAATTTTTTTATGATGCTGCATGATGTTTGTTTACGACCAATAAAGTAGTTTTTTTTTGTTGTTGCTGTTGTTAACGTTGAGAACAATGTTCTTTGGCAGTATTTTATGCGTTTCCATGAAAATAATACATAATTGTGTAAAAGTAACATATATACATTTATGTATAATGTATTTATAAAAAAAAATATGTTACCCACAGTGTCGAATTTGAACAGACTTATTCAAATGCATAAAAAAAAAAAAAAAAAAACTTATTTATCATAAAAAATATATAAATATTGATTTCATGATATGAATGGCTGTCCTGCATGAAATATTAATCTAAAGTGTTACCATTTTAATTTTTTTCTTTAAATTTTATTCTATGCCCAATCTTATACGGCATTTTATTTGAAATCTACAACTTTTATTTTGTATAAACAAAAGTAGATAAATAAAATAATTTTTATTATGACATTATATATGAATATAGCATGTTATATATTATAAATATTAATGTTAATATAAGTTAGAAATGTTAATGTTAATTAATATCATACAATGTATTATTAATATGGTTTATTAATTATATTAAGTAATCAAGAATAATCCTATATTTATATAAACTTTTTTTTATTTTAATTCTTAGCTTTAATTGAAAATAAAAAGTTTTCTCTGCATTAATAACCTCTGCTTTGTTTAAAAATACTCTGTAATGATATTCAGTTATACACAAGGAAAAATATAGTTGTACTTTTCAATTTAGAGCAATTTAAAGATGAGTAGATTAGCTTTGTGTGAGAGAAAACATAAATGTTTCAGTTCAAATTTATAGAAAATTACTGTTCCAGTCATATTTTTCTTATTTTTTCTTGAAATGTTAAAAATATTGAAATCATCGAATTTGATCAATCATTTACATTTCCCCAAACTACGAGTTAATTAAGTTTTTTTTCTTTTTTTTTTTTTTTTTTTTTTTCTTTTGCCTTCCATCCCATATAGAAATTTAAAATGACAGAACAGTAAATACAAACAGAAAGGAAAAAAAAAAAAAAAAAAAAAAAAAAAAAACATCATGTAAACGAACTGTTTCATGAGAAATGGTTTAAATAATTTACATTTGAATAATTAAAAAAAAAAAAAAAAATCCCATTGTTAAACGTTGAGTTTTGTCTCTGCATGTTACATCTTATAAAATTCTGAATGTTTAGAAATAGTCAATTGTAAGTATTTATCAAAGTAGTGTAGGTTGGTTGTGGAGATTAAGACCCATTCTTTTCTAGGATCCTAGAGCTCAAGTGCCCTCCGTGGGGTGTCTTTCTAAGGTGCCCTAACACAAGTTTACGCAAGTTTCGGAGAAAAATACGGAAATGTCCGAACGGCTACGACGACGAGCGCGACCTGTGATCGAACTCGGCGCCTCACGTCTAGCAGCTTTGAGCGCAGAACAGCTCGGTCGCTGGTGGGCCCAAAGTAGTATAGATATGAAATTCTGAGATATAATAACGGATTAAACCCATTAGAACTTTGTAGCTTAAGCGTTTGTTGCAATTGTCGGTTACAGGAAACTTTGTTGTTTGTATGTTTTCGGACGTATTGAACGAAAATACTTTTCGTTTGCCCATTCAAGTCGTAAACGAACATGAACGTTTCAATTCTCGAAGTTGAGTTATTTTTCCTTGATTACGATTTGAATAAAATAAAATTAAAAAAAAAAAAAAAAAAAAAAAAAAAAAAATGATATTTTCTCTATACTAATTATCAAAATAGCGCACTAGGTTTCTGAAAGTAATTGATTCCAGATAAATTGGACCGATGTTCCCTGTGAAATGAATGTTTTCGTTTTCAATGTGCAAAATGAGCTGTTAATTAAGATGCCATTCACTGCACTGTTCTTCGGTCGAATTTTGTTTGGAATTTCACATTTTCTGTGCATGCAGCCGAAATGTAAATTCCCGTTTCTGTGCAATAAGTTTTAATTGTGTAGATTTTATTTTTCTTTTAATCCAAATTTAAAGAATTCAGGAAAGATATATGCTATGTTGACTAAGTTTCAGAAATATTAATCTGAGTTTTAATCTCGATGGTTTTAAACTTCACTATGTCGTATTGGAGTTCCCATTCAATAATATATGTTTATATTATTTTATAATATTTTTTCAGCCGTATGGCCAGGTCTAATTAGCCCGTAGAATGACAAAATCACACTAAAATTAGTCTAGTCGTTTGGAAGCTGCATTGCTGTATACAAACTCACACGCAGACAAAGTTCTTAAAAAAAAATATGCTTCATTCAAAAACCACCTCTTTATTTTTTTTATTATTTATTTATTTATTTATTTATTTATTTATTTTTATTTATTTATTTATTTATTTTTATTTATTTATTTATTTAATTAATTTTTGGCAGGGCAATTTTGTTCATAATTCCATAATGCTTTTGAAAGGAAATCAACTTTATTGTTTTTATAAATTCCAATATTTACCTTTTTACATATGCAGGCGTACATGCACAAAATCCCATATCTATATTTTTACATATAGAAGGAAATAGGAAGAAGAAAAAAAAATTCTGAATAATTTTTTTTTTTTTTTTTTTTTTTTTTTTTTTTTTTAATCATTAGACCAATTTAAATGGAAATATAAATATTAAAATTGATACTGTTTATGCTTTAATTCAAGAAAATTCCATTTTTTCCCCTCTCACAATAAAAACTAATAAAACAGTTTCGAAACGTTAAAGAAAAAAATTTCGTCTTTCCTAAGATAGAAAAAAAAAAAGGAAGATTTATAATAAAAAATACCATTTCTATCTAAGTAGCTAATAAAATGAAAAGATATTCATGAAAAAATAAATGAATCCCATAAAAACAATAATTTTAACAAGCTATGTGAACTCCTTCCTATTTTACGGCTTCTTTTTTGTAATATTTGAAAATTCTTATGCATAAATAAAGTTTCAGACCGGAAAATTTTCCACATATTTAAATTCTTTAAAGGATTTTATCTAAAAGATAAGAGAAGAGGTAGTGCGTAATCACTGTAAATATAAATGTTTTATTTTATGAAAAGAAAAATAAAGTAGAATAGTTTATAAGTACATAAAATTTTATTTTTATTTTATTTTTTTAGCTACTGTTTTATTTTACATTAAATGTTATTCCCTAAAAGCAATATAGTAAATTCAATATATAGCCTAATCAGGCGTTATGTTTTCTATTTATTTATTATGTTAAGTAATTTAAATAAATATTTACATATTGTGTGTTTTACGTAATAACTAGACGGGATTTACATACTTAACACATAACACAATACTTCTTAAAATAGGTAAATATGGGAATTTATTTAGAGTTTCGGTACAGAAATTTTGATTTATATTACATGTAAAGTAATACGTAAAATACCAATTATTTGACATTTCCTGTCACAGAACTGTAGATAATATTGTTTTGTTTATTCGAAAGCGTCAGATAAAATGTCAATAGGTATCCAGAAAGAATATATTTATTTCTATCTACTGACGTTTAATTTCGACAATTATTTCAGCATCTAAAAATAACCTGTATCCTTGGAAACAGTGTTCATTTTCTCTAAATTTTCAGATAGCGTACGTGCTTCATTGCTCCTCCCCTCCCCGCGAAGTCTATGCGTACAAAATATATTCAAAATCATATATTGTTAATGGGTATTCTATTCAATAGAAGGCTAAACAATTAATCGCATTTCCGAGTTTACAGTGTACAGAAGAAGTTTTTGCACAACGTGAATCTTGTTACAATTCAACTTTACAATAAATCTCAAAATATTTTGTACTTTAAAACAGATGAAAGACGAATCACATTTTGAGCACATGTAGAACAATATAGAGAAACGGACTCTGATAATATGGTGAATGTAATTTCTCCCGAGGTTTATTCTATTATTCGTTTTAGTCCTTTTCCCCGCAAAACTCTCAACTTCAAAGTCACTTTATATTTAGTAGTTATCTCTTTCAATCTCTGCATAGTCTCTAAATATAGCCTCCTAAACTAGAGGCCCGTTGCGTTGCTCGAAAACTTGGCAACAGTTGAAGCGGTAGACACCACCTGGTACAGATTGTGCAACTTTTTTATTCAACAGCCTCCAAAATTTTTTTTAATTGCGTTATGATATACATAAAAGGCGAATAGAGTCGAAGAAAAGTCGATTATATATATATATATATATATATCATATGTCACTTCTTAAAATTATTGGTGATAGTTGAATAAAAAAAGTCGCGCAATCTATACCAGATGGCGTTGTCTACCGCTTCAGCTGCTGTCAAGTTTTCGAGCAACGCGGCAGGCATCTAGTTTAGGAGGCTATGCTCTAAATTACCCTGGCATAGTAGCTTTTTCATAAGCCTTTCAAGCATCGGTATTCACGCAGCATAGCCTCTTAAAGTAGATGCCCGTCTCGTGGCTCAAAAACTTGGCAGCAGTTCAAGCAGTAGACAGCGCCACCTGGTACTGATTGCGTGACATTTTATTCAACTGTCACCAATAATTTTAAGAAGCGATGTATAATTACATAATCGACTTTACCTCGATTCTATTCACCTTTTATGTATATCAAATACCACATTAAAAAATTTTTGGTGGCTGTTCAATAAAAAAGTCGCGCAATCTGTACCAGGCGGCGTTGTCTACCGCTTGAACTGTTGACAAGTTTCTGAGCAACGCGATAGGCATCTAGTTTAAGAGGACATGCACGCGGTGTAAATGAAAAATTATTGCCGTGAGGCAACTTGATTATTAAAGCTGATTTTTATTATTTTTTAACGCATGGTGAAGAAAGATTATGGAACACTGACTACTCGCTTTTTATAGCGCTCTAAAATTCTATAGTATTTTTTTCTATACTGCATGAAAAGCGCCATACATATATTGAATATTGAACTGCTAATTTCTATTGTAAATAATTTTTCTCCGTAGTCCATATAATATATATACGGAAAACAAAATAAAGAACTGATTTTACTTAGTTCTAAAATGAGTAATTATAGTTAAATCTAACGATACATATCTCGGGGTAGTTAATCAACAGATATAATTGAGACTTTTTGAATTAAATTTCTGAAAATTTTCAAACAAATCTGTTTTTATATATTGGAATAAACTAGAGAGAAAAAATATAATATACAAACGAACTTTATTAGTTCGATATACAGTTTTTATGCGTGCATAGATTTATCCAAATAAGTTCATAAATAGCAGGGTTTGTGCCAAGACAGAATTTGAATGAAAATATATATTTAAAAAATTGTCTATTTAAAAAAAAAAAAAAAAAACTGATTTTAAATAGTATTGATTTTTTATTGTAGGATATAGAATATGCGTATATTTATATTTATAAACAAATTCCACTTTTTAACATATCACGACTGTCAGGATGAATATCTAAATCCCATTAAGATTTTCAAACAACCAAATCCCTTTCTTTGTGATTTACAGAATCAATGAACCAAGCGCATTTTCACCATTGCTTGGCACTTTATGACGATTACAAGACGGCGAGATGCTGGCAAGCTAAAGAAATCATAAAGCAATTACACTGGTCTTTTTTTTTTTTTTTTTTTTTTTTAATTCGTGGCTTACAACTCCTTTTTTTTTTTTTTGTATTTTTTTCTTTTATATTTTATAATAATTATCTATATATTAATAGGTAAGCATGAAGTTCGTGGTACGTATTTAACATATTAATTATGGGAGCAGAGAGTTGAAAGGATATCTTCGAAAGATATGATTAGCCAGATTTGCAGAATACAAAAATATTTTTCTTACGATGTTATAAAGATATTTAAAAAGACTTTTATTTTTTATGCATTTTTTCATCTTGTACACGCTTATAAAAAAATACCAAAAGTAGAAAGTTGTTAAATCTGGCAATTTCTTAGATTTCAAATAAAACTATAGACATAGTAATTTGTATAATGTAGCATCACTATACTCTCCACTACACATTTTTTATTATAAGAGAAAACAGGCATTAGTATGGTAGAAATTAGAGTAAATAAGTGGTAGATCGAAAGTTTATGCTGTTGTAAATATATGAAAATTAAAAAAGTATTTGATTTACGAAAGTTCTAATATTTTTCTAATTTTTTGTGATCTAATTTTTCTTTTCTTTTCTTTAATTCTTTATTTATTTATTTATTTATTTATTTTTTCGTGATTTACTCCAACTCTAATTGAAGACATATTTTTAAGCAAAAACATAATGTATTCCAATTAACGGAAATCCCAACTACGTATTTTTTTTTTTTTTAATGGATTTATTATTCAAGCGACGGGATGACGTCACTGTCAACGGAGTCAAATAAAAGGTTTCCTATGTTAATCGTCTTTTTTTTTAAATCTTAAACTGTAAGGATAATTACGATAATTAAGGATATTTAAGTTGCGATTTCCTCTACTTTCAGGAAAGGCTCAGCATCTACAATGTACCCAACTTAGAGAAATATATTAAGTAAAACTCTGATGATTTACTTTAAATGCATATCTACAAACAACTGACGAAGCTGTGTTAGAATTTAATTCCGTTTACGAGAAAGCATTTATTTTGCTTTGTTTGCTTTCCAAAAAAGTGGTCGAGATTCGACTACTGCGCGAAACTAGTACATATAAATCTATCATATCAAGCATACTCTAATTGATTTCATTCAGAAAATCATATACTTCATGTTAAATGCAAGGTATAATTCAAATGTGATTATGTATGTATATAATTCAGGGAACACATTCTTCGTCTTTTTTTTATTTATTTATTTATTTTTACGGGATGATTAAAGGATGATGAATTTTCGTTTTTTTTTTTTTTTTTTTTTTTTTTGCAACCGCAATTTTTGTGGAAAGATCTCCATCCTGCTTAATCATGAAAAATTACTACAAAAATGCCATTAAAAAAAAATTCACCATAAAAGTACTAGTGGTAAAAAAGCCTGAAATTTTTCATCCATGAAAGAGCCCTAAAAAAGATTCGGAATGCGATCCTTGTGCATTAAAGTCAAAACAAAATTTCAAATAAATATGTGTGTGTATGTGTGTGATTGTGCCCGACCGATTTAAGTAGTTTAATTTTACCTTTTGGTAGAAATATTAAAAATAAATTAAATTTTTCAATAAACGCGGCTCATATTTCTTTTGTACACTTATTAAAGATCAGTATTTCAGGCATTAATGTTTAAAATATGACAAAACAATGAAAAGTAATAACAAAAGGAAGATTGGTTTGAGGGAATTCAAAGGTACTTGGCACATAAGTGTTTTTATTTATATTTTAGTACTTTATGAATAACATCCTTATTGAAACGCTGTGTGGCAGGGTTTTCACCTGTTTTTTTTGCTGCGCTTAACGACAGTATTTAAGGATCGATCTTAAGGGTGGTTCTGGATGAAATCCAGTACATTTCTTTTCTGGAGGGACCTAACTCATTCCCTGAAGATCGATTCTCAGATAGAAGGACATTGTTATTAAGATGAAAGAAGAGGGAAAAAATTTCATTCAATTCGAATCTGAAAAGAAAGGTAATTTTTCCCTCTAGAAGTATAAAATGGATTCCGTGAAGTGAAATGTCCGTATGTTCCAAATTCATTAAGTTTCCTTCTCATAGTTTGTTGTTATTTAAATGTACGTTGCGATCCAGTCTTTTAGCTGTAATGCATTAGCTGATTTCAAGCATAATTACTGGATGAGTTGAAACAAAAAAAACTTATGGGAAAATAGAAGTGATTACTAAGATTATTTTAATTAGAGTTTATAATCTATGTATATAACCGAATAATAATTTTCATTATCTACCATTGACCATTATTTGGTATTTTTAAGATGATACAATAGAAATTATTTTTCTTAACAACGTATTTAAAATAAAAAAAAATTTCAAAGCAATTTGATTTTTAAAAAGTTTTATTCGAAAACATACTCTACACTTAAAAAATAATAATAATAATAATAAATATAATAATTAAATTAATTTAATATAGTGTGGAGAAGGGTATGAGTAATCAGTTTTTGGCTTAGTTAGACCTTATTTTGCTCAGCTGCCATACCACTTACAGTTCTGCGTTTTTTAGACATAAGTTACAACTGACTGACATTTTTAAAGAAAACGATGTTTATAATTTTACAATATACCACTTTAAACTGAATTATGAAAATTTTTGTCCCCTTTGTCCAGGGACAAATGCATTCTCGGCTTATTAAACACATATATAGTACAATTATATTCCACGTAAATGTTCGTATAGTGAATATTTTTACAAATCTGTCCCTTTCTTATTATTCTTATTCTTATTCTTATTTATCTCAAATCATTACAACTTTAAGAACACCTTTTCCGTACGCCTTTGTAAGATATATTAGAAGATTTGATAATAATGTATAACAACAATATTCATCTAAAAAATAAAACTTATTACAGAATGAATTATTTACATTCTGCATTTCATAGGTAGAATTTTGTAAATTCTTATTTATTTATTTATTTATTTATTTAGCATTTTGATTCGATTTTAAATGTAAGATATTTAATTGAGGTAAGCATTAAAAAAATCAGAAGAAAGTAATATTCATTTGACAAAAATGTTCTTTAATTGGATAGTGTGTATAATAAGTTCGGGGAGTATTTTTGAGAGTTTAGATATAAACTTGTTGATATTCAAATCTTTTTTGTTATTGCAATTTCTTTATCAATGTATAAAACACCACGATTTGTTTTCCTTACACATTTTGAAACTAATTTAATATCTATATAGATCAAGCTATTGGCTTTGATTGAAAATTAAAAGAAAGAACTGAAAATATAAAGCGCAAAAGTGTAAAATGTTTGGCACAAGTGAAAACAAGCTGCCCACACTTCCCACAAATATAAAGATACATTTTTCGTAATTACAAATTTTCTGGAGTAAGTATAATTATGTAAGTTCAAACCAAAACCTTGTTATGTAAAACAAATCTAAAATTATATTGAAAATCTACAGAAAGAATTTTGATTGCTTACTTCATTGTAGCTTTAACTTCATAAGTACGAGAATGGAAAATTTCCGAATTTTTCCATGATACTCTGTAAGAAAGTAAAATTAAGGCATTTTTTAAACTTTAAAAATTATCCCTAGTTTATGTTTTATTTGATTTGCTGAGGTTCAAAATAACAGAGATAGGTCCAAACAATCAGTTAGGATTATAATTATATTCAAATTCTACTTATAAATTAAAGTAATAAGGAGTAGTTACACTAAACCTGTGCTTACACTTATATCACCACTCCACACCTGTTAGAATTTCATGAGGTATAAAAATATTCAAAAATGGACTTCTTGCTTTGATACTGAACGCATAAATTTTGCTTCCAATTGCTTAAATTTTATGACCTGAAAGAAATATTCAGAATTTTAATTATTTATATAGTTTTTCATAACGTTTTTACGCATCACTACCGTCACCAGTATTGCTGCACATTTTGTAGCAATTATCACAAAACTTTACAAATGCATAATACAGTCGGCAGCAAAAGCATCAGAGCACTAGCAAAAATTCCTATAGGAAAAGTTTACACTTAATGCTATTTTGCTAAATAAATCCTGGTCGAATCGTGTTCTTAAACTGACTAAGCACAGGATTCTACAAGGATTTATTTAACAAAACTACATTAAATGTACTTTTTTACATAGGAATTTTTGCTAGTGCTCAATAATTTTGCTACCGACTGCATGTCCTATAGCCAGGAGTTTTTTTTATTTATTTATTTTATTTTATTTATTTTTTAAATAAAATATAAATGTCGATTTAACTTGCATTCATTATGAACAACTCGAAAAAGATTTATCATAACGAAAAAGATTTATCATAAACAGCTGTAAAGTTACGAAAAAGTGTTTAATTCGAAGACATAAATAATATATTTCTGTAATGACAAAATTAGGCTTACAAAATTGAAGTAAAATGAGATTCTTAAGTCGAAAACATAAAAATGTATTTCTCTTAATTGAAAATTAGTCTTTGAAATCTGGACACTATTACTGCATATATTTGATTTGTTTTGTGCTCTTGCACCAATGATACAAATCTCTCAAAAAGCTCATTTTCATGACAGAAAGAAAAAAATCATATATTATTGTGCGTACACATGCATAAAAATTATTTCTCATATGACACATCTTACTTCTAAGACTATGTTAGGACGTCCTGAAGATGGGGATATGTACCTAGGACTTACGACAGGAAATAATGAAAAAAGATGGACCGTAATTGTAAATAGAATAAAAAGTGGTTAATAATGCCGGTTTATATTTATCTTTGCTATACTTAAACTTTTAATGATATTATAATTTTTAAGCATCCTAAAAATCATACAAAATGTAAATATCAATCAGAAATTTCCAAAGTTGTTTTTTGTTATTTGAGGAAAATTATTCTAACAGTAAAAAAAAAAAAAAAACTGTGTTCTACTCATGAATTTCAAATTTGTAGTGAAATATTTTATTATTATTATTATTATTATTATTATAACGTTTATAATTTCATTGGATTAATTAATTCGATTTTAACATGCGTCTGTTTATCTTTGTTGTACTCTAAAAACTAGTTGGCATAGGTGGACTCTGCTCAGTTCCCCATCATATGTATGTTCTCATAAATTTCTTGTACAGGACATATTATATTCATGTTAAGAGAAATGAATTTGACCAAACGCTTGACACAATGACAGAACGAAATCCTCACCTAATAGGCTACCCACCATTCAGTTCAACATATTTATCTTATTCTAATCTATTAATTTATTTTTTTGGATCAATTTCGTAGTTTATTTTTCATGCTAATATTTCCAATGCAACAATCCCAAAAATGCATATTTATATGAAATATCGCAACATTTTGCTATGTTGATAAAATCTTAAATTTCGAATAACTTACGAAATTTTCCCATTAGAATATTTGTAGTCAATCATGTTCATTCAAGTATCATAAATGTTATTTTGAAATTGTCTGATATATTTATGATCCTCAAAATGGACGTTTGTGCTCGATTTTGCCTTATTCTGCCATTTTAAGTAAATCGTAAATTCCAAATAACTTACGATTTTTTTAAATTGGAAAATTCATACTCTATGGTATTTATGTAAGTATCCTACATAATATTTCAAAAGTGGTTTGACATCTTTACGATGAAAATATCCCTCAAGATTTGACGTTTGTGTAAAATTTTGCCCTATTCTATTGTGATAAGAAATTCGTAAATTTCCAATAACTTACGAAATTTTTATATTGGAAAATTCATAGTCATCCATATTCATGCCAGTGTCCTAAATAATATTTCAAAAGCAGTCTGACATCTTTACGATGAAAATATCTCTCAAAATTGACGTTTATGTGAAATTTCGCCCTATACCACCATGTTAAGAAATTCGTAAATTTCCAATAACTTGCGAAATTTTCAAAGAAGCATATTTATAGTTACTGATGTTCATTCCGGCATCAAAACTGATATTTTAAAACTGGTCTGACAATTTTACAGCAAAAAGTTTCCATTTAATGCACGTTTAAGTGAATTTTTGTCCTATTCTCCCATGTTAAGAAAATCGTAAATTTCTAATAACTTGCGAAGTTTTTAAAATCGAATGTTGCAAATGAATAGGGTCTTGTCAGTATCGAAAGTAATATTTTAAAACTGATCTGACCTCTCTGCGACAATTTGTTCTTGAGATATCGTGTACACAGACTAACAAACTAACGAACTAACGGACTAACGGACTAACAGACACCCTACAGACAGACACCATACAAATTTTGTCATTTTCGGATTCCTCATACCTGAAAACGTGTAGAAAAGTAAAAAAACCGAGGTCGAAAATTTTCACGATTACCTAAGTTCCCCATACGTATAGTATGATGGGGAACTGAAACATAACATAAGATAGAAGAAATTGATTACAACATTAATTTTACTAAAACATTAATTTTACTTGAATGAATCATTCATGAAACTTGATTAAAACACTTTTTAATTCCCTATTAATATTTTAATGTTAAATTGTGTTTAATAGATATTTTTCAGTATTTTTGTTCTTTTACATGTATTTTTAATGTATATACTTGGTAAGAAATATAAGCTGTTTTTTACAAATGTTGTGTTACCCTAAGCAAAAAAGTGTTTAGTCTCATATATTTTATTAAACTGTGAAATTGCAATGAACAATTACATACTTACTTCTTTGAAACAGCTGTATATTTTAATATACATTGAAACAAATCCCTTACAAACAACATGAAATGGAAAAAATTTCCAATTGTGTATATTATTAATAAAATATTATCTATATTCTTTTAATGAAAAATATCTCCTTTATCATTTTAAACAATTATTTATCAACATAATTGAACTATAAAAACCATACTATTCCTTTATTAAACATGGCTTGCCATAATTGTTTTCTAAACTATTTAAAACATACTTACTCGTCTTATCATAAAATTTTACTTTAAACATTTATAATAGTCTTCAGCAGAAAATATAAAAATAATTTAGATGACATAATACTTTCAATAATTAATTAAACACTAATCCACTTTTTAAATGATAATTCCTTAAGCTTCTGAAATAGTTATTTTTTAATTAAATATCTTATTAGTGGTGATTTTAGCAGAAAAAATTATGTTTTAAAATAACATTTCCTAATATTTTATGTTTCCGTAAATTTATCAACATTATATCCAATACTTGTCTATGAGACGCAAAATTATGCCATTAAACCTAGTTATAAAATGTATTTACTGCTCAGTTAATCCTACTCATAAAACTTCTGGAACACTATCTGTTTGACGATGCGAGATTGAAAGTAATAATCCAGCGCATCCTTATTCCATAAAATACAAATTGGTTTAAAAAAAAAAAAAAAAAAAAAAAAAAAAAAGTAAAAAAAACGTTGTAAAATTAGATTTTGTGTAATGAATCGTCGCTGAGTATATTTTTGTAATTTGGAAAAAATATATCCAAAATTTATTTATTTATTTATTTTATGCAATAGTTGTCTAGAAAAGAAACTATCAACAAGATATTTTTTTAATCTAAGAAAATGGGTGTAATTAACCATTAAATTAAAAGTAGTTTTTAAAAAAATAAGATTTAAGCCGATATTTTATGTTTATGATCTAGTACGTAAAGCAGTTTATTAGTCATTTATTTTTATGTATTTATTTTATATGTGCATTTTTATTTATACAAAATATCAGAAATTTAGACAAAAACAAGTTTTCCACCGGTAATTAATGTATGCATATACATATCCAAGAAATAATTTTTAGAAATCCGTTTAGTTCTTTATGATTGTGATTGTTAAAAGAAATCTGAACTTTTTCAAAGAATATTTGTTTTATGAATTGATTTCATAGTGTTATTTCTCCTCTAAAAATAAAGTTTTTGAAATAGTGTAATAATATATCAACAATAAGAATAAAAACACCACATTTTTTTTTTCTTTTTGAATCTCTGTTGGATTATTCTAAAAGTATTTTATTGGTCGCCGTTGAAAAATCGAGTTAGTTCTCGGTGGTGTGATACATATACCATACCTCTAAAATTCACATTTAGTTTAATATGCAATATACAACTGTAAATACATCCTCACTATAGATACAATCATTTCAAATTTACATTTGGGTGTGGTATTAAGATTATAGATATATTTTAAATTCTAAATAGATTTTAAATTTTAAATATATTTAGAAGCCGACACAGTATAAATATTTTGAATAACGTCTTATCAACTTTATTAAAATATACACCCTGACTATTTATTTCATGGCATATGCCTTGACATACGCTTGTTATTATTTGAAAATATTTGTTGAGAATTTGCTCGTGCAGTTTGCTGTATTTTTGTTGTAGCAGTTTATCGGTCTTCATTTAAATGAAATCCTGTTATTTTATTCGTAAATGATTATGAAGGTATGGTTTACATGGATGTTTCAAACCGTGAACCATTTGTATAATTATATTTATGTATATTTATATATCTGTATATATATATAAATTACGTGTCACGATGTTTGTCCGGGGTAAACTCCTAAACTAAGGAACCGATTTTAATGAAATTTTGCACACTGTGTGCAGTTTGGTCCAACTTGAGAGATAGGATAGTTTTTATCTCAATTTATTGTCACAATATTGTTTTATTGCAAATATTTGTTAATTATAGACCTTTATTAAAGTTGCTCCAAATTATCTGTGAGTTCCATAAGTTTAATTGTTGCCAAAAAGAAAAAATACGAGTTCATTTTCTTTCGACATAAAAGTAAATCACGGAGTATTACTCCGTGAAGTAAATACATTTAATCAAACGTGAACGTTAAAAAATTATAAAAAGTTAAATTATACATCTCACGAAAATTGACGTCATAATCAATTTAAAGATTTTATTCGCATTGATAAAGTATGTAGTAGTAGTTATACACAAGCGAAGTGTGACGTCACTGACAGTCTGTGAAATCAAGAAAAAGATTTCTTATGTTAATGGCCCATTGTATTTTTTGTAAAAAAAATATTAAAAACGAGGAAAATTATTTCCGGATTTTAATCCCCATATTTTTGTATACATATGTATTATTTATCATGTGCATACGTTAGATTGAGTTATTTTGCTGTTAAATTGACAAAATTTTAATTTTAAATTTCAAAGCTCTGTCGTCCTTGGAGTTTTTCGTATTTGGCGATCAAAAACGTAACACGAAAATATACAAGCTAGATGTATATTTTCGTAATATGTATTGTGTGAAATATTGTTTTATATTATTCATTACTCTCTTAATATAAGTTGTTAAAATAACCATGATTTTTGAAAGGAATTAAATGTGTGCGCCAGATAATTTGGCGATATTATTTTCTTTCCGCCAAGGATGATAGATATGAAATTTATTCCGCTGCAACATGTTAATATCTTATATCAGATACATTATGTATATGCTACAATTCATTTCACGTGACACGTGTGTTAAAAATTTATTTACGACATAACCTTGCTTTTTCAATTTTTGTTGCATTATTCTAATCTGTATCACTTCGTTTTCTTTAAGAAATTTGTGATCTATACATAACGTTCTAAATAAAAAGTAACCATTTCAATATTTTAAAACTTATTTAAAAGTCTGTTTTATTTAACATTAAATTTTAAAACTTAATTTAAAACTTATTTAAAAGTCTGGAAGAGTTTAAGTCTGTTTATTTGTTTTGTAACGCTAATCTATATGATCGATGTTCGAAACTTTAATTAATTATTTCTCTTATTTTTCTTTACTTTTTCTTTAATAACCTACCAATTTAACGTTACTGATTAAATTTGTGATTTATATATGTATTTTGCATTAAATTTTGACTCATATTTATTGCTGAAAATGCGATCTTAAAATCTTGCAATTTTCTTATCTTAATCCTCAATGCTTTCCTTCTTGATTAACTTGAATTTACTATTAAAATTTTAACATACTCAGAATCTTCTCACCACTTCGTTAAAATATATTAATCTTTTCAGTAATATATTAATCAGTATATCCCCACAACGATATTTGGCAATTTTTTGTTGGCGATTATGGCTAAATCATAAATCTATAAATGATAAATGATAATCTAAATCATAAATCAAAAACATAAATTAATAAATCCAAAATAAACAACATATAGGCTGCCATATTATATCACAAACAGTCCAGAGCGACATCGTTATCGTTCAAAACGGCGCGAAAGAAAAATCGCCAAATTCAGCTGTAGGGATATACTGATACTGAAGTTATAATTATCCGAATATAATTAATGAAGTTATATTATAAGTTATAGTTGTGGGAAACAACTATAGTATTTCCCCACAACTGGATTTGGCGATTATGGCTAAATCATAAATCTAAAAATCATAAATGATAAAATCATAAGCTAAATCATAAATCTAAAATAAAAGCATGCAGGTTACCGTATTTTATTGCAAAGAATCCAGAACGACTTCGTTATCGTTCGAAAAGGCGCAAAAAAAAAAAAAAAAAAAATCGCCAAATCCAGTTGTGGGGAAATACTATATACCTTATCAAATTATCAACGTATTACTTAGCCGCAGCAACGCGTGGCCGGGTCTGCTAGTATTTCTATATATATATATTTCTATACATATATTTGTATATGTTTATATATATCTGTATATTTATTTATATTTGTATATATTTATATATATTTGTATATTTATTTATATTTGTATATATTTATATAACATATTTGCATCATTGGTAAGTCATCATTACTCATAAGATTAAAAATGTATACCTGAGAAAACAATAATAAAATAAAACAGTTTACAATCATTTTTACAAACTTTTTTGTTTTTAAATTTTAAATTTTTCAGTATTATAAGATTTAATGCATGTTTTTAATTTTGTTTCACACTGCTAAGGATATTTCTTTATTACATAAAATATTTAAAATATGTTATAAGAATTAATGTATTTTTTATTTCCTCCTATATGTATATTTGGAGAAGGTATCGCATTTGTGAAAAACTCCAGTTTTCGATGGATTTAGACGTTTTGGGATGTCCTGGACACGATTTGACTGATTTTAGAAAAGGTCTGTCTGTGTGTGTATGTGTATCACAAATTGTGCGGACGCTCTATCTCACGAACCGATGAACGAAAATTAACCATACTTGGTATTTAGATGGACCATGGCATACACGTTTTCTGATTAGATTTTGGGAACCATTTCTCAAGAGGTGGCGCTGGGATCGCATTTTTTTCCTAAATTTTTAAGATGACAGTATAGGACAAAATTTCGTATACATGTACATAATGAGAGTAATTTTAATCATATGATTGTAAAACTAATATGAATTATTGATAATAGTAGTCGTTAACTAGGGAAAAAATTGTGCATGTGGGAGCGTCGCTTCATAGTAAATTTTTAATATGGGTATCTTTCGAAAGATCTCGTCAAAATCTTTAAAACGAATGGTTGAACAATAGATCTGTGATAATTTAAAACGAAGTTATCGTTTTTTTTTAATCTTTTAAAGGAAAAAAAAAACTGAAAAGAAAATCTTATTTATCCTGGTTTGCAAAAAATTGACATATTTCGTCATTTATAGTGATAATGTAATTCTGTCAGATTAAAATCGTCTTATTTATAATGGAAAATAATTTGAAAATTTAATAAATAATTCGTATTGAATAAATTTTGGGTAAAATTATATAGAAGAAAAGTCATGTGGTGCCCACATCATACTAGTTTTATTTGAGTTGAAGTTTCAAATTTGCTTCTAGGCGGCCTATGTTTGTCATTGACCTATTTTGTAATTCGGGGTGTTAAATGTGAAGAATTGCTTGGGAAGTTTAAAAATTCTGAACTGAGTATTTAGTGATAAAAATTCTTTATGTTGACAATACAATTTTTACTTTCTCTTAACAATAAGGTAGAGAAAGTATTGTTTTTGGCTCAAATTTTCGAACGCGAGATTTTGTTATATTTACATGTTTTGAGGTTCCCCGAATACGAAAATCATGTTTTTTGCAAATGGTCTGTGTGTCTGTGTGTCTCTGTGTGTGTGTGACTGTGTGTCTGTCTGTTATCAGCATATCTCAAAAACAAATTATGGCAGAAAGTTCAAAATTGGTATACTAAATGTGTATCATATAGGGATGCTACAGTAAGCTTTTCGTTAAGATCAAGCAAATGGTTCGTGTACAGGAACAATCAAGAGAATTCTAATACATTACGTCTATGGGGGAAATTGCAGGAAAATAGAGTTTAACGTCTATAGACAGCACTAAACCAAATGAAACAAATATATATTTTTTGTAATAGAGACAGTTAACTGGGAAAAATTTTTTGTGTATCTAGGAGCCTCGCCTCCCCCTCAGGGGGGGAAGTCCCCCCTCGAGGGGAGTAAATTTTCATGATGGGTATCTTTCAAAAGAGCTCGAGAATACCTTTAAAACGAATGGTTGAACCATCGATCTGCGATAATTTAAAACAAAATTATCGATTTTTTTTTTACTTTTAACGAAAAAAATCGTACTTTTTTTTTTTTTTTTTTTTTTTTTTTTTTTAAATATTGAGAATAAAATGGACTTTTTTTGGATATTTGGTGTTAAACTACTTCTCTAATATGGAAATCGTCTGCCTTATCATAAAAGATAATTTTTTAAAATAATAATTTTAATAAATTATTTTTTAAAAAGAAAATATTTTTTAATAACCGAATTAAATTCTATATAAATGTAGGTGCATTAATGAAACGGGGGTTTGAGGGGGGCGGTAGCCCCCCTCACACAGAACTAATTATCATATAAAACTCTTCAGAAGCCTAATATGAATTGTTTAACATAGGTTTACATAACAGTACTCGTTATCTTACCTATTAATCTGCAACCTGTATTTATAGTATTAAATTTCAGGGTAAGAGAAAGTCGTGTGAGTGACACACCAGATTATTTTATTCAGAAAAAATAAAGAAGAAGAAATTTAAGGATATTTGAAAATGTATTTAAAAATTACACCCTTATTCCTCTTTAATAATAATAAAAAAAAAAAAAAAGAAAAGAAAAGAAAAAAGAAACAGTCAAACTTCCCTTCATTCTAAAAGAAAACTGCGGCTTAATGATCAAGAGCTATTTCATCTGATATAATGCCTCGAGTGGGAAAAGTTTATTTCAAAAATCTTCGTGTTTTGCACGCTATGCACTTTGGTAAATCAATAGACATACACGAAGATTCTGTATCCTAGTTTATCCCTCTACGTGTACGACCAATCATTCCTTCAAAGGAAAAGAGGGACTCCATGACACGTGATCATTTCTGTTACATTTATAATTTAAAGAAAAAGTTTTACAAAATTAGAGGAAATGACCATAAAATTCAAATTTATTATAATATTACGATTTTACTATAGAAATCAATGTGAGTGCAGTTAAATATAATGAATTACATTCCAAAAATTCGAAATATTATTTCTGATGTTATAGTTGGTATATATTATAAACTTTTTTATTACTAAATGACTTTCAATGGGCTTTAAATAGCAACCGTTTTAAAATTACAAATTTATATTAAATATGCATAGAAATAAAATTAAAAGAGCATATCATTAAAATAAAATGACAAATATGTTACTCTGTTTTATTCTGCTAACATTCTATTTTATTTTGATATGTCATCAGCCCAAAAAGTCATAATCTCCATGTTATCAACATGCTAAAAACACAGCTGTTAAGCAGTACAGGTTTTACAAAAATTCTAGATAAAATTTTTCATATTATTTAAATAATAAAAGCTGTTGTAAAACTTATAAATATTTCTATAAAAAGGAACGAGTATTCAAAAAAAAATGTTGTTATTGGCAGCTATGTGAAGATCTTCAAATTTGATTTTATAATCTGACCATTTTAAAAAATATAATAAATGAGCTGTGTTACATATTATTTTTCAATTAAAACTATGAAAATAAGTTAAATTATTAATACGTAGATTTTTTTTTCTTTTTTTATGTTTTTGTCAAAAGCTTATTATCTCATAGCGAAACTATTTTAAAGACTAAATGAAAATTTTTGATTTAATTCTGCCTAATTTGTAGAATAAACGTGTAAAAATTATATTCTACAGCATCCACAAAGAATAGTTACCTAAAATAATATACTTTCAGAAATTCTCATTAAAATATGATAGCTTCTTTTCTGAGAACGTTTTTTTGGAAATTTACACAATTTAATGCATCGAGTGTTATATTATTTATATATTTTTTCGCCATCTATAATTTAAATTTAAGAGTCAGATGTATAAAAATAATAAATAAAAAAAAAGAAATATAAAATCATAAAATTTATTTTGAAACTAATATTTTTTAATATGTTTTGAATTAAGAAGTGATATAAAAATATAAACATTTTTGTTTTTTAAGCAAATTGGAAATTTTATTAGGGTATACATAAAATGAATTACAATAATTTGATATTTATGAAACATTACGCGATTTTAAAACGAACCGAAGATTAATAGTACCTAATAAGGTAACAAGAATAACAATGAAAATTTGTTATTATTAAATTTTCTGAGTTATGAGCTAAATACGACAAAATAATATTAATAATAATAATAATAATAATAATAATCTGGAGTGACTCCACTCGATTTTCCGAACATTGAATGTTTAACAGTTTTGTAGATAAAGTAAAGAAAGTGGAGTTGTTAAACAAACAAAAACGAGATATTTCTTATAATTTTTCTAAGACTGATTCTAGATTCTTCCGATAATATAGGAATTTTATATAACAAACGTGAAGATGATGCAAAGTGCCAAGCAAAAACAGCGATGGTACTCTATAAAATCATTTCTCAAATAAAAACGGCTTTTTTTTAACCTATTAATGGTACTTTAAACTGCCTTCAGTGTGGAATGAGTATCTAGTTTATCGAAAAGATTGTGTTCTTCTTAATGTATTCTCCGGAGTATGTTATGAGAATCCATAGTCTGTTAGGTTTTTATATTTTGTGTGATTGTATGCAAACTGATTTTCCAGTATTTGTATTTAGCCAGTAAAAGAGTTAAATGCTATTACGAGGAAATCAGTTTGAATATCATGACATACTAACATGAAAACCTTGCAGACTATAAATTCCTGAAACATACTTCTGACCCCTGTGGCAGAAATTTATTATGCTTTCTGCGACAAGCTTCATCAGCACCAAAATCTTTCTGCAGGAATAGTTTGTGAAGTTAATATTTACGAATTCAAAATAAATTATTTTTAAATAGTAAATAACATTCAGTATAACCAATGTATTTAAATAACTAGGCACAAATGCATATATCTGCACTATTGCAAGAAAATACTCTCTCTCTCTCTCTTTTTTTTTTTTTTAAGAAAGGTGAAAACAAATCTATTGAACTTAATTGCTTCAGATTTTTTGTTGACATTAATATACAATATTGTTTATAAAATATTCCATGAATTCAAACGATAAAATGCAGTAACACATAAAAAATAATCTGTAATTTTTTTTAAGGCATTTAAATCATGAAATGTCTAAATTAAACAAATGTTACAAATACTTTTAAAATTTCATTACTTTTTTTTAATATTAAATATATATATTTAAATACACAAATGCACATATTTCATAAGGTGCAAACCAAACAACATAAAGTATAATACAGAACTCAAAATTAAAATACAACAAATTAAAAGTAAAAATTAATATAGAATACTGAATATCATAATAAAATATAAATAATTTACAACATTTATAATTTTTGAGATTATTAGAAAGTTGCACGATAACATTCTAATACACAAGAATAATTTTTTGTATTATATACAAATAGCATAAAGATGTGTATTTAAAATCTAAAAAATGTGATTTGACATTAAAGAATTCAGAATGTATAATTATACCATCATTTAAATACATAAATTAAAACAGAATACAAGATCTAAGTAACACAATTATAAACAAAGCATAGTCGAAATATTTTCATAAAGATTGAGGCAAGTGAAATATTTAATTTTTAAGGAAATGTTGAAATCAAAAATGTAACAGATTTCATGGATAAAATCTATAATAGAAAGTAATGATTACAGATGAATGAAATAAATAGAAATCAATCAAAAGTAATATTTGACATTGATATCTATACGAATATGTAAATAAAAATAAATAAATAAAAGCATTTTCTGTTTAATTAGTATTTATTCAAAACAACTACTATTAGATAAAATTCCTTTTGCTTACAATATATATTTATGTATATATATTCAAAAAAACCTTTGGTTTGATTTTTATTGAAAATAACTATTTAATTTGCAATATTTCAATTTAAAAAAAAATCTGGAGTGACTCCACTCGACTTTCCGAACATTGCGTAATTAACAGTTTTTCAGATAAAGTAAAGAAAGAAGAGTTGTTAAACAAACAAAGGAGAGAAAACCATAATAATAGAGTGTTTGGGTATTTTTCTCCATATATTACACGATGTTTTATTTAACGCTATTGAACTTTGAGTCATTAAGATCATAATGATAAAGAATTTTTCTTTGTGTCCCTGTAAATAAACTATAAGTGCTAGATTCACAAAAATCTATAGGGTTCGTACTATGGTGACTTACAATATACGTACCAACTTTCAGCTTATTCGAACAAAGAGTTTAGACGCTAGCGTGTTCACTCACATACATACACACATACAGACAGACATACATACACACACACATACATACATCATCGTAAAAATAATGGAAACTGTCTCGGGGGACCTCGAAACGTATAGAAACATGAAAATCTCAAATTTGGATTTTTGACATGATTACAATACTTTCCTCACTATACTTAATAATAAACAGTTATCTTTCTGTAGAATAATTGAAATTGTATTATGATAGATTCATAAAAATTAGACAAATTTTATCAAATGATATAAATCACAGTTAATTTGAATTTTGAGATTTATGACAATAAAAAAACCTTCAGAAATTTTCATATAATAATATATCGATATTTTAAATGAACAATTATGACTTCGATAAATAATTACAAATAAATTATAAAATTTGTCACAAAAACAAACTACAAAATCTCCTAGAGAAAAAATTCGCTGTTTCTTCTTCTTCTTCTTCTTCTTCTCCTTTTTTTCTTTTTTTTTTTTTTTTTTAGTTATTTTAGTTGTTTTAGTTCTGCATGTTTTGACATAATGAAAATATGAATAAGTAACTGTATTTTTGAGGAAATTAGAAACACTAGCTTTTCCCGCACATAACATTTCCATGATAATACCTACATTCCTAAAATAACTTTCAGAAAAATCTCGTAAATAAAATATTTTTCTTTTTTCTCTTTTTTTTCTTTTCTTTATATATATATATATATATATATATATATATATATATATAAGAGATCTAAATATTTTATATTTCCATTATAATTTCAAATTTAGAAATAATTTTTTTCCGCTGCTAATTTAAAATTTCTTAAAATTAAATTAAATTATTATTATATTAAAAATCAAATATTTCATGAAAATTGACATAATTAAATTACCATATTACTATACATAACAGAAATTCTATAGATATTAAACGTATCTACAAAATAAACAAATAAAGAAAAAGAAAAAAAAAATGTATATTCTCTTTATAGCGGAGAAAAAAATCTATAAAAATAAATAAATAAATAAAAAAAAAAAACTATATATAATTTTAGTTTTCAAAAATTTGTTTCTTAATAAGATGATTTCGATTTCAATTAATAGATGGCACCTCCATCGCTCTGCCGAACAGTCAACCATGAATTTTAAACTGAACTATTTTTAAATTCTTCAACTATAGTAAAAAATATGAGATTTCGTGCATATATTTCAGTATTTTTTCAGTTTACATTATTTTCAGTTTCCTTGTGAAGATGTGCATTCCAAATGTATTAGATTAAGTTATTGTGGCCGATATCTGAAGAATGATCAAAGCATAAATTCGGCTGATAATCTCGATTTTCCAATCAGACAACACCTTAAGTCGCTATCTTATCATTTTCCCAAGATTCATTCGTTTTTGTTCCACGTTGGAGAAATATTATGTAGATTATTTTAATAGATACTTAAAAATAAATCTAGAATTTAATAACTGATGCATAACACAAAAGAAAATATAGATGTTTTTTTAAAAATCGTCATAATTTTTTAAGAAGAACCAACGCATTTCGAAACAAAACATTATTTTTATCAAGTGGAGAAATTATAACAAAAGAATATTTTATCTCTTCAAAGGCAGAAATCATTCCATATCAATGACTCATTATCATGTGATTAAAGGCTTTGTTTTTTGCGTATTATACAGAAATAAATTCCCTTTTTAAACGGACGCTATTTGCCCTCATATTAATACAAAATAACTTTTCAAAAAATCACTGTTTATATTTGGAACAAAATTTTTAAGAAATTGGACAGTCTTTTAATTAAAAAAATAATAATAATAAATAATATTGATAATATTAATCAAATTATCGATTCCATATTAAACTAGTATGTTGTGGCCACCACAAGACTTTCTTCTATATTTTCCTATACATATTCAATCAGTAACAATATTAAAAAAAAAAAGATTTTTTTTTTTTTTTTTTCTTTTTCTTTCTTTTTTTTTTTTTTTTTTTTTTTTTTTTTTGTGAAAATTAATACATATTCAATCACTAACAATAATTAAAAAAAAAAAAAAAAAAAAAAAAAAAAAATCGAATTTTTTTTCTAAGTTTTTTTTTTTTTTTTTTTTTTTTTGTTAAAAGTAAAAAAAATCGATAACTTTGTTTTAAATTATCACAGATTTATGGTTCAACCATTCGTTTTAAAGGTATTGACGAGATCTTTCGAATGATACCCATCTTCAAAATTTAACCCTCCCGGGGGGGTACTTCCCCCCCAGGGGGGGAACCGATGCCCCCCCATGCACAATTTTTTTTTCCTAGTTAACTACTACTATCATCAATAATTCAAATTAATTTTACAATCACAAGTTTAAAATAACTCTCATTATGCCCATTTATACGGAATTTTGTTCTATGCTGCCATGTTAAAAATTTGCATAAAATGCGATTACAGCGCCACCTGTTGAGCTATTGATCCCCAAATCTAATGGGCACCAGTTCATGTCGGGGTGCAACTAAATACCAAGTTTGGTTAAATTTCATTCATATGTTCGTGAGATACAGCGTCCACAAAAAAATGATACAGACAGACAGACAGACAGACACACAGACAGACAGACAGACAGACAGACACACAGACAGACATTTTCTAAAAACTATCAATTCGTGTTCAGGACATCCCAAAACGTGTAGATCCGTCAAAAAACGGAGGTCGAAAATTTTCGCGAATCCAATACTTTCTCTATATTACATATAGAAGAAAGTAATAACGATTAATTCTTAAAAAAAAAAAAAAAAAAAAAAAACCTGTTAAATCATATTCTTCAAAATTAAAGCATGTATCAATTGTAAACAATCCTTGTAAACAAATCCTTGTAAATCCTTATAAGCAATCCTTGTTTCTTTAAAAGAATAAGTACATTATTATTGTATTAAAAAACATTTTGCTACGCATTTATACGTATTGAAAACATTTTGCTTTTTTAAAAACCTTTCACGAACACTTCAGGTTAAGAAGAAATATCTAGACTTCAAATGCAAATGATTTTTCAGTACCTAATATTTTTAATAAAACATTGATAAACAAGTTTTATTATTTTTATATTATTACTATTATTCATGTAATTAAATTATACTCTTGAGAATTAAAGCAAGTAAAAATTGTAAACAATAGGTCCTTATCCTTAAAAAAAAAAAAAAAAAACGGACGTAAATATTTTAGCTGTAAAAATACAAACCTTTTCCTTAACAAAATCTTCAGGTTATGAAGAAAAATCTGAACTTCAAATGCAACTGTTTTCGAGTATCCGATATTTATATAACAGTGAGAAACAAGTTTTATTTATTTTTTAAATTTCATTCATATAATTAAATTAAGTTTTTCAAAATTAATGTAATAAAAATTATCAACAATATGTCCTTGTTCCTATAAAACAAAACGCAAGTAATTAATTTTACTATGAAAATATGAAGCTTTTACTCTATAAAAACCATTTTCAAACACTCCAGATTGTGAAGAAAATCTGGCTTCAAATGCAACTGTTTTCTCGTATCCAATATTTTTAATAAAACAGCGAGAAACAAGTTTTATTTCTTTATTTTTTAATTTCGTTCAGTATCGGTCCCCCTCTTTCAAAGCTTCTATCCATCCCCCTCTTTCAAAGCTTCTATCCAAAGCTTTTCTCCTGCCTGTATTTGCTTCCCTTTACAAGCTTGAAAATAAGGTAATGAAAATACTTTGCATCAAGATATTGATCTAAGATGAAATCTCACGAGCTCTTATGTTTACCACCCTTTTATGTTTTAGGTGTAACTTAGACAAATATTAAAGGAAATTATGCCAACAGTAAATGCTATTAATTATTATTTTTACAGTAGTTATGCGCGTGGTTTTGTATTCTCTGCTTTATATGTATATATATATTAATTTATTTACTTGATTATTTATTTTTTTTAATAAAAACAAATGTTAAAAATATTGAAATAGTTAAATGGTATTGAAAGTTTTTAGTGTTTATACTGGATTTTTCTTAATAATTGTAAATTATAAAACAGGAACTTTTTTTCTCTCTCTAAGAGTTGTAAAATGAAAAAGTAAATTAATACATAAAAATGCGTTTTATCTTTATTTATTTATTTATTTATTTATTTATTTATTTTGAGATTGAAAAGGATAAAATAAACATATACATATTTTATGTGTTAAATATTTAACATTTTATCAACGTAAACCACTGCTACCAACCGTCCTGACTTTTAGACATTGCATATTTTTTTTATTAAAAAAAAAAAAAAAAAAAAAAAAAAAAAAAGTTATTTATTTATGTAATATTGTTCCAATAGTTTATAATAAAAAAAAAAAAAATCTATAAAAAATTACAGGTATTAGAAATCGTAAAAGTTGCCTACTATGCTTAAATAAACTACTATGCTCTTAAAAGATTTAAAATAGATAAAAGTTCAAATAATTGATTGTGTTGCACGTACTAAATCCCATTTATACCAAACAAATTAGGAGATGAAGTTGCATCCAAAAGAAAATTATTCAGCCCTTAATAAAAGCGTAATAAATTGTGGTGGGAATAAAAATAAAGCTGCTTTAAGCTAAATTTGAAGATTTTAATTGGTAAAGTTTTAAATAATGCAAATGAATTTACGGTATTTAATTCGATATTTAGAAAAGTCATACACTACTTAATTTTGAATTTCTTTTCTGCAAAAAAAAAAATAAAATAAAATAAAATAAAAATCAGAATGATATAAAACAACATAAAATCAATAGATTCTGATAAATAATAAAAATAAAATAAAATAAAATAAATAAAATCAGATGTGTATATTTTTTTTATGTTAACGAAATATGACGTAAATAAAAATATACGTAGAGGAATTATTTAGGATGCAGATAAAATAGAGAATTACTGTAAAAATTAAGTGGTGTAGAAAATGAGGTGGCTGCTAACAGTACTACAGAATATTAATTAGGATGTTCGCAGCTATGGTTTTAGTATAAATCATTAAAAAGCAGGACCACTCTCGTGATCATATTCAAATCTAAATTGTCAACATTTTTTCAACAATTTATTTTATGCCTTTTACATTAACCACCCATACAGCGCAGAATGTTTCAGTTACGTTGCAAAAAGCTTACAGTCTTTCATTATCGCAACACATTTAACACTAAACCTACCACGACGGGTCAAATGACCCATTTTAAATTTAATAAATAAGCAAATTGTTATTTCAAAAAAAAAAAATGTTTTATTCATGTACCAAATTGTGCTTAATAATATATTTTTCGCTATACATTGTAATATATATAACATTTTAAAGACAGGTGACTTGACCTTTACGTGGTAGGAATAGGTATACATGAAGTATCGGTAGGTTTAGTGTTAATGCACAGTCGGTAACAAAAGTGTCCGAACACTAGCAAAAATTCCTATGTAAAAAATGTACACTTCATACAGTTCTGTTAAATAATTCCTTATCGAAACTTGTTCTTACACTGACTAAAAACAAGATTCGACAAGGATTCATTTAACAAAACCGTATGTAGTGTACTTTTTTTACATAGGAATTTTTGCTAGTGTTCGGACACTTTTGTTACCGACTGTATGCTCTAAGATACCTTTCTAAAATATTCGTACTTTTTGATGTTCTATCTGTTAAGTGATTGAAACATTTCTATTACTTATACGATTTTTTATATCGATTGCGGATATTTCTACGCTTTTGAAACTAAACGGTTAGCAAACTGAACGTTTCGAAACGTTTCTAAAATATATTTACGATGTTTCGATATTACATGATTGTTATGTTTCTGGGACATTTTATGCTGTTAGGGAATTAATATACGCGTAAAATTAGGTCCTTTACAAATACCTACAGATCTTTGAAAAGAAATGTAAGAAAAAAGAAATTTTCAAATCTGACAGCAATTATTCTTAATTTTTACTCAACGATTTCAAATATTTAATTAAAAGAAACTCTTTCAGTTTATTACATTTTCGATTATATATATATATATATATATTCCATTTCCTTTAAAACTAATACCTTCTAGATTAATTTCACTAATTCAGGCATTGCAGGGTTACTAAACTTTTACTGCGGTTTTATTATATTGCCACCACTATCCCCACTAAGAAAGTTTTTTTACAATATTTTAAGGTAAAACATGTGTAAACTTTATGCGAAAAAGTGTTATTTTATAATACTTGTAACAATATAAATGAAATTAGCTTAAAATATTAAGAACGTTGTGGGTCATGTTCATTGGTCGTAGACTGGAATAAGTCTATGCAGATAAAGTAACTTTTATAATATATTTTTTTCTATTTTTTTTTAATTGTATTTTCCGTTAAATTACTTTTTTACCTATCATGTTTTGTTTTATATTGTTTAAAAGTCCACGTTTAAATGCACGTATGCATTATTTTCTACAACAGATATCGTAACATCATAATCAACCTTTATAAATAACAGGCTGAAGCTATGTAATAATTTCAGAGTTAATTATAAGCTGTTTTGCTAAAAATCACTGACAACCTGCTTACTTTTGACATCATATTCATTATTAATCTGCAATATTTTTCCAACAATTTGTTTTATGTCAGTAATTTTACATTTATTATTAATATACACGTAAAATTACTTCTTTTAGCGATATCTATTAATTTTCAAAAAAAGAAAATATATATATATATATATATATATATATATATATATATATATATAATAGATAACGTAATAAAATTTAATCTAAATTAAATTAAAACAAAGAATAAATAAATATTAATTAAAATCTTAGAGGAAACCAAAGTAATAACATGAAATAATCAGAGTAACCACATGGAAAACAGTTAACACAAACTGGAAAAATGGTTGATGCCAAAACCTAAATTGAAGTTAAAATAATAGCTCGACAGATATCGATTAATCGAAAATACTTCAGAACAATTACATTAAAGATAAAATACACAGAGTAAATATTAAATGATAATGTTAAAATTAATACTAGTAGAGTTAAATTAAATCGTACCAAAAATATTAATAATTAAATCATTTAAGATAAGGACTGAAGAATGAAGGTATACTACTGAGTACAAGCGCCATCTTTCGGTTAGCTATAAAAACATTAAGTCAGTTAAATAAGATGTATTGACTGAAAGATTAAGATAATTTAGAAGTATTAACAGCAAGATTAAGATAATTTTTAAGATTTTTATTGAAGGACAAATTATTAACAGCAAGATTAAGATAATTTTTAAGATTTTTATTGTGAAGTCAAATTATTAAGTGTTAAGTTTTAAGAAGACATAATTACAAGCAATAATGCCAAAGAGCACACATATAAGGATAAGCATTATAATGCGGTCATCAATAATAATTAAAATTAAAAATTAAAATAAAAATATTTTTTAAGAAAGGAAAAGAAAGAAAAAAAAAAAAGAAAAAAGAACGCATTGAATCCGATGCCAGTTTTCCTAATTTTTACTCTAAGATTTGAAATATTTAATTAAATGAAACTCTTTCAGTTTATTACATTTCCTATATTTAAAAAGTATATATATTCAATTTTCATTAAAAATAATACCTTCCAGATCAAAAACGAAACATTTTTTTATTAACTTTAGCACCCTCTCCTTTAAAAAACACTGTGCGAGAATTATTTTTTCTTCCTAAGTTAAGTTCATGGAAGAAAGAAATACTGTTAAACCATGTGTTAAATCAGGTTAGTTTTATTTCTATAGAATTCAGCCGCAAAGTAATTTCGTTTAATAGTCTTTTCTTCTTGTAAGACTCTTTTTTTTTTTTTTTTTTTTTTTCGAATACGAGAATCAATTCATTACTGATAAAAACGTCACATTGAAAGAATAAAGCGATAAATTTTTTGGATATCTGAAGAATTTTTACGCTCCATTTTATAAATGTATAAAGCAAATGTATTAAATCTAGGTGGAATTTAAGTCATACTTTCGTTTAAAAAAAGCAAATATATAATATTTGTTTAATCGATTAAAGATTTAGAGGATATAATTAATAGAATAAAGCACTTGAATAAAGAATGTGGAATCACATGTTTGGGTCCGAATCAAAAATTCTTATAATGTTTTGAAAGTTACATAAATATGTTAAATAGACTAAATTGTTAATTTTTAGAAAAATTAACTTTTATATCTAATCTTTATTACAGATATTTTGGATAATTAATATCCTACAACAATTCATAAATAATTTAGTAATGTTTTATTTTCGCATACTTTAATTTAAAAAAAATTATTTTATGTAGGATTAAATAATTTTAGTACATGATAAAAATCTTAATATGAACTTAATTATAGTGTGTTATCTAGAAGTCAGTCTTTAATGTACTTATTAACAAAGTTGTAATTTTGCTTAATCTATGTATATTGCTCATTATGTATATATTCATTATAGCTAGTATTTGCTAGTATAAAAGTTATATTTTAACTATTGTTACTTAATCTTTCTATCTATATACATATCGTTGCTCAATCTATTTATCTAACTATATATTTCTCAATAAATTTATACTCATTATAACTAGTATACATTCTAGTATATAAGTTATGGTCTATCAAGTCACAAAAGCAATGGAAATTGATTATGTTCTACCAAGTCAGTTTTATCAAATCACAAAACCAAATTATATAATAGAATAAGCTGTTGAATCTTCATATTAATGAAATTATAAGTTTAAGATAGTGTTTACACTTCTATTTCTCCCTTTAAAGAGCATTTTGTTTGTTTTTTAATAATTATTATTTTTTTTTTTAAAGTAGTCCTTAACGTACAGAAATCCCTATCATAATATACCATTATATGTATTTTTAATCAATAGAAAGCGTATTTAGATAATTCTTTTTTGTCCGATTCAAACTAAATTAAATAAAAAATAATTTTAAATAAACTAATTTTACTTTCAACTTAAAACGATATATATATCGTTAATATTAATTTAATGTTGTTCTAATAACTTATTTGACTAAAAGTACAAAATTTATATTCCATTGAAATTTATATTCCGTTAGTTTAAAATAAATATTCCGTTGTAAAAAAAATGTATAAACTCACAAAGAATTGAGCCACAACTACAAAACGCAACATGGAAATTTATTATGACAAACTCTACAAAGGAATAAACTTGCAGCACCAATACTCATTGTAGAGCTGTAAAACGCGTCTCTGAAGTGCACAGCTGGAAGAAAATAAAAAGACACATGCGATGATTGTCGAGAATTTACAACTGCTCTAGCAACAAGGAAAATTACCATGAAGACTTACTTCACTGCTTGAAGTTGTCAGACTTCGAGAGTGGTCGCATCCCTAACGTATAAAAAAGTGGTTGGTCAAACAATCGATGCAGCCACCATATTGGTCGAAACAATTTGATTGTTGGAATCACTGAATGAGCGAAACTAGTCAATAAATCAGCAGCCGTAATGGCTCGGGATACCAACAGATAATGCACGGGATGATTACGCAAACGGAAGAGCTGCGACGTTCGCACCAATAGTTACGCTATCATCGATTCAACGCGATTTTCCAGCACGCCGGGATCTCGAGATATACAGGGATACGATTTGCAGAAAAAAAGGTTAGGCTGGTCATATTTCATGACAACCATTCCGAAGTTTGCTATTAATTTGCCATTGACACGCTACTATCAGCATTGCCGTCTTGAATGAAGCCGCTCTCGGCTCTCGGACAAACTTGAAAATGGAAAACTGGAAAAGGGACTGTTTTTTGGGCAAACTGCAACAGTTCCGAATGAATAAATATTGTCTTCGGAGAAGAATACCACTTTTCTTTCAATGATGATAACCGCCGCATACGCGTCTGGAGATGGAGAGGTGAGAGGCTCAGTGTGCCATTTTCTACCCAGCGGCACACAATCAGAACAGATGGTGTGACAGTCCGATGCGGGATGAGCTGGAGAGCCGTTTACCAATAATCGTGCTGCAAGGCAATCAGACCTACTGCAGGTAGATTTACGATATTTTGTCTCCAATTGCACTCTCTGCGCTAAACATTGTCCAGGTTTTATTTTCCTTCAGAACAAATCTCGGCTACATAAGCACGACTTGTCTAACAATTTTTTGTCTAGTCTACTGAACTGACAGGTCTCTAGTACCAGTCGCCTATAGACATGTTTGAGAAATGTTGAGCATGCAATTTCTTCCGTATATAAATACATCTCAACTCGCTGACTAGTTGCTCCATTTGAGTCATAATCTACCACAAAGAAATATCGACAATTTAACAGACTTCATGTCCAAACGAGTATCGGCTTATACGGCTGCCACGGATGGCCTTGTCACCTACTTCTTTTCTCATTATTTGTGTTGGTACTCGTAAATAAAACGACTTTTTTCATCCGAAATTTTGATAAGTGATTTATCTACTCGAACACTCTAATACTGCCGAATTTCGCAATTGTGGCTGAATACTTTCTGAGTGCGTATAAAGAGACGGTAAGGAAAAGGGCATTGTCGGCTAAAGTGGAATATATCACATATACGGTGCTACAATCTCTCACAAGCAAGTCAAACGATTTCACTGGACTGTAAATATGAACGGTAGTTGAATTTGTGTTAGGGAAAAGAACAGTTTTTGTGCTATACAACTCCTTTGCATTATCAAGATTCAGACCTTTTTTGGAGGTAAGTAATTCAATTACTTTGTTGAATTTTGTAATTAATTTACAAAACAGTAAAACGAATGACAAACCTAGTGTCATTCCGGGAGGGAAGTTGAGGTAGTTAGTAGTCTGATTCCCATGAACTTATTTCTACCAACAGGTGGTTGAGGTTGATTTATTCTCGAAAATGGCGATTTAGGAGGTATAGCATATTATTTCAGTTTTCCATATTATCATTAATCCATTATACACTGAGAAAAAAAATATACCGCCTTAATCTAGAATGAATAATTGGTCATTTTCTAAATCCCTTAACTAGAAATATATATTTCCGAGCTATACGCATAAGGCACGACAATAAACTGAATAGACAAAATGATCGAAAATTTCTGGTCTCGTCATTTCTAGATGGTGAAACAGTATTCTGAATCTTTTGTATTGCGAGAAATTTTCGCTCGATTTTCTAGAATTTGGTCATAAACCAAGATTATTGTTGTTGAAACTCGCCAATAGTATTCGCATTTATTTGCAGAGATTTTTAAAAATCTTAGCCTTCGAGAATATAGGCAAACATTCTAGAATTCTAATAGGGGTTTTTAGAATTCGCTTTCAAAGAGGACTAGAATTTATAAGGATGACATGGAGCTATTTTTACAGAGCCACAATTTAGATTCTAGATGTCAGTTACAAAACTTTTTCTCGGTTTATCACAATTCTATATTATTTACGATTTTTGTAAAACTTGAATTTTTTATAAATTTTTTAAATAATGTTTATTTTTAATGATAATTTTGAAATAAAATGATTATATTATAATTATTCCTATAAAATAATAATAATAATAATAATGAAAAAAAAATCCACCCTATTCTATATTTTTCTTTAAAAAAAATTGCTATTTCACATTTCCTTTCATAAATATTACATATTACCCGCTTGGTCAATATTACCCCAAAAACAGCTTTTCTATTTATTAACTAAAAATTTTGTATTTAAACTCTACTTTTTCTAACATATAACCATAAAAACGCATTAACAACGCTTAAAAGTTTGTAATTGTCGAATTCACAATGATCCAATATACTTCATTTGATTATGGTGAGTTCAAATTCAAATTGTATTACGTATTTATCTACTTCCCTCTGTTTCTTTGTAATAGAGTGTATTTTAGTTGGATATTTTAAATTTTCATATTGTTCCAATATATTGTAACCATACAAATATGTGTATATATATATATATATATGTATTATCCAGTCGATTGTGGGCTTTTAAGAACAAAAAAATACTAATTCGATTAATTACCAATTACTTAAAATTTAATAAAGAAAGTTAAGGTTTTATACAATATTTACAGGAATGCTAATGAGCATTAAAATTGCTTATCAAAAGTGAGTTTAACAGTTCGTCAAGTTATTCATAATTCGTGGCACAAATAAATCACTTAGTACTTCACCAATTTCGTCGAAACACGAAAACGAAATTTATAAAAAAACAAGCAGTACACACGTCTAGTGTGTATGCCTCGTCAAATCTTCGTCGAATCTGAACTTTTCTCCTCAAAACGCTGTTAGCTGCGGCGCGTCCCGGAAGTGGCGTCACTCTCGTCATAGGCACGAACTTCCTCTAATATTCTGCTCTCTCTCTGTCGGAGCTCACACGGGAAAACTTAGCTGCTTTGGATTCCAGGAACGGCAAAGAGAAACCAAATAGCTTTAGATTCCAATGTTCGGGGAAGCAAAGGCTTGTCACTACAAGCTCGGCCGTCCTGCATCGTCTGGACCTCCAGGCGGTGCGGTCACACTGAAAAATACAAAAAAAAAAAAAAAAAAAAAAAAAAAAAAACACAAAAGCAACACAAAATAATAACATACTTATTTACATTTTATGAGAATTTTCATATTTTTGCTCTTAAGCTAAGTGATCCGATGTCTGAGGATCTTAGCATGAGTAGGTGTGCAATAGGAGCCTTCATGGCGTCCATTTCTAATTTTTTCATCATTTTTTTCATTTTTAATTTTCACCGTTTTATAATCATAAAAGTACATCACTTTTTGTTTAATGGCAACTTGGTCACCTACAGTAACAGTTTTTGGTGTTTGTCTACTCAACTTACATTTTGCATTATTTTTCTTTTTAACTTTGGAACATTGTTTATTGTCAAGATTACGCAAATCTTTACTTTGGGACTCGAAGTTATTTTGGCACTCGAACTCGAGAACCACTAATTGATCATTTTTAGTTTTAATGTCTTTTAAAGTCTCTGCAGCATCTTGTTCAGTCATAAAGTCTATAATGGCAGTCTTATATGCAGGGAAAACTTCTAATTGTATTTGCACAGCTTTAGGAAATAATACAGCTACTTCACTAATTGTGGTCGTCAATGGAAGTGATGGAATGAACAACTTTCTCAAATTTATACTGGCAGTCTCTTATTTTGGCAAATTCTGTCTTTTACACTCAGTGGAATCTATTGTCGATATCTTTTTTCTTCATTTCTTTCTTTTAAGGACTTTGGAATTATCGTCAACTTTTTCTTTTAACTCTTTCAACTCTTCGGCTAACTGTGAAATTTTTTCAAGTAGAACTTGTTTCTCGTCTTTCTTCAAATAAGTGTTTTCTTGCTTTAGCGACTTCATTCGGGAAACATTCATCTGACTTCGTCCCTTTCGGCGCGGCTCCTCCTCTTCCTCACTATCATCATCGTCTGGAAAATACTCGTCTGACTTTGTTTCTGTCGTCGAGGCTCCTCCTCTTCCTCACTGTCATTATCTACACTATTATCGTCCTTCAAAAGCATCTTATCGTCATCACTTTCGTCATTTTCGTCATCATCGTCATTTTCACTTACGCCTTTTTCGGAAGATACTAATGATTTTTTTGACAGCATAATAGGTTGAGGGGTTACATTTTTACACTTTTTAACACTATTCAATGTTTCATTTATTTCTGGGGATTTCTCAAGAATTTTGTTCTTACAGTTAATAGGGGCATCAATAACAACATTCGACTTAATTTCTTTCTTATATGCATTTACTGGAAGTACTGTTACTAAATTTACCTCGAGAGAATTACATATATTTTTCACAAAAATGCCTTTTTCATTAATCTTTGTTTCACTTAACATTAACACGTTCATGCCAAGGATTATATCATAGGGTATCACATCATTTTTTACAACATAAATATAAGTTTTACTTTTAAAATCATCAACTTTAAGATCGGCGTCGAATGAGCCTAACGGCTTTATTGAACTTTTCCAGATCCGCTTCAAAGTAGTACTCATAGAATTTAATTTATTCACATTCAATTTTGCAAAAGCATTTTTACGCAACAATGATGCTTCACTTCCCGTATCGATTATGCCTATGAAATTTATATCATTTACTTGTATAATTTTACTCATATTTTTATTTACACCAATACACAATGCCTCAACTTCTGGTTTCGAACCTGGGCACTCCGAACTTTCATGCCCAAACTGTTTGCATGTGAAACACTTAAAACCCTTCATTCTGTGGGGGCAATCTCTAGATAAGTGGTTTTTATCACCACAATTATAGCACAGTTTATTTACTTCAATTTTAGGACTAAATTTTTCATGTAAGTTATAGGCTATGTGCTTCGGTTTTACATTATAATCTACTTTCAATTTTGCATTATCAATTCTATCAAATTTAAATTTACTTTTCTCATTATCTCTTTTATACATTTCGTACAATTTATTTTTCTCTTTGAATTCGCGAAGATTTTTTGCACCATATAAAATTACTTTGTTTTCACTTTTATCATTAATTCCTTGGATCACGTAGTGCATTATTGCGGCGTCATCAATGTGCCCATTCTTACTAAACTCTCTTATTTTAAAAAAAATACTCTGTAACAGTTTCATTGGCTTTCCTTTTCTTTTTACTCAGTATTTCGTGCAAAGAGGCAGAATTTATCTATTATTAATTCGTTGATGAGTGCATTTTTTAATTTTTTGTATGTCAATAATCCTTTTTCGGATTTAATGAAGAGAAGAGCGTTTCCGCTCAACGATCTGTTACAGAAAACATTTTTTTGTAATTCGCTCAAATTAAACATTATTGACAATTCTTCAAATTCGGAAAAAAATCCAATAATATTTTCATGCGGCTCGCCGCTAAATTTAGAAATGGTATTTTCAAAATCATTGAAAGAAAAAGTTGCACCAAGTGATCCATTATTACTACAATTTGCACTTTTTTTAATTTTGCCATACTCATAATCACTTTCATTGTCATTATTTTTATAGCATTTATCACTATTATTTATATGACATTCATTATCACTATTTATATGGCATTGTACAGAGGAGTCAGTTTTCTCGACGTCATTATCACTGTTCTCAGAATCTTCCTTATCTGAATTAGTCTCGGAATTTTTTCTGTGTCACACAATTTTAATAAGTCTATCTCGCAATTCGTTTTTACTCCCATCAAAAGGGACATTTAATATATTACAAATAATAATTAGTTCGTTCAAAGAAAAGTTGTCATCAATTATTTTTTGTTTTTCAAGGTATTTTTCGTCGCCAATGGCGAAAATGAATCCTGTGAATTTTTTTATTCTGCATCTGTTCCTACGATCACCGTCGTCATTGTATAAAAAGCGATGCAGAATTCTAATTTTACTGTATTTCTCAGTCCTCAGTGCAGCGCCAATTTTGGGAATATCCCCAAGAGATACCATTATACAATAAAACAAAATTACACGTACCTTTGTAGAACCAAAACAGCAGGTGTTCTGAATTCTTGTTCAAATCTTTATCCAGTCGATTTGTCGTTTTTTAATCCTTGAACACTTTGAAGAACATATTTCACATTTTATCACTCATTTATCCACATAGTTGTCGAATGTCACTCCATAAATATCAATAGAGAGAAAACATTTATAATTCACCACTTATCATAGTTCAGCTGTTCAACAACAGTTTTTAAAATAAATAAATAGTTCAGTCCATAAAAAAGTTTATTTTAATTAAAGTTTGTAGTTCATCAAAAATTTATTTTATATTAAAATTTGCGTTCAATCCGAAGTCTAAGTTAAATTAAAATTTACGATTTATCCTTTATCCCACTTCTGATGTATTATCCAGTCGATTGTGGGCTTTTAAGAACAAAAAAATACTAATTCGATTAATTACTAATTACTTAAAATTTAATAAAGAAAGTTAAGGTTGTATACAATATTTACAGGAATGCTAATGAGCATTAAAATTGCTTATCAAAAGTGAGTTTAACAGTTCGTCAAATTATTCATAATTCGTGGCACAAATAAATCACTTAGTACTTCACCAATTTCGTCGAAACACGAAAACGAAATTTATAAAAAAAAAAAAACAAGCAGTACACCCGTCTAGTGTGTATGCCTCGTCAAATCTTCGTCGAATCTGAACTTTTCTCCTCAAAACGCCGTTAGCTGCGGCGCGTTCCGGAAGTGGCGTCACTCTCGTCATAGGCACGAACTTCCTCTAATATTCTGCTCTTTCTCTGTCGGAGCTCACATCGGTACGGGAAAATTTAGCTGCTTTGGATTCCAGGAACGGCAAAGAGAAACCAAATAGCTTTAGATTCCAATGTTCGGGGAAGCAAGGTTAGGGGAAGCAAGGGCTTGTCACTACATATATATATATATATATATATATATATATATATATATATATATATTAAGTATATAATTTTATTTTTAATGCCATATAATTGTGATGAATGTACTGGAATAATGTTTTGCTAAATTATCGACTGCCGAATGAAATTTGTACTTGTTATTTTATGCATAATAACTAATTAAATTAATGATTTTTAGTTTAAACTTCATTTAAAACTGAAAACATATTGACACAATTTTATAGTTAAAATGAAGTGATGTTATTATCAATTTCAAGAATTTAGATATCCAAAACAACAATTAACTGTCAATTCATATATACAGGGTGGTTATAATTAAACTTCCCCTATAAACAACATCCTACAGCGCAAACGGGTGAACGTAATACAATGAAATTTGGTATATAGACAATACACGACATGCGCTCACGAGATTTCGAAAAAAAAAAAAGTTTCAAAATGTCCACCAGAGGGCGCCTTTTTGGAATAAAAACATTAGATTTAACACAATAAACGACCAAAACGGAATACAGAAACAATAGTAACAAACCAGAACAAAAATTATGAGTAATAAAATGTGAAACTGGTAAAAGCTATCAGTTCTAGGAAAAAAATATCGAGATTTGCATGCTTGCGAATAAGAGGAAGCTTTATGCAAAACAGGTATCACTTAATGTGGTTCGAGGACAAGGTGATCAGAAACTAGTCAATAAATGTTAATATTGTTTCTGTATTCCGTTTTGGTCGCTTATTGTGTTAAATTTAATGTTTTTTTCTGGAAAAGGAGCCCTCTGGTTAACATTTTGAAACTTTTTTTTTTTCGAATTTTCGTGAGCGCATCTCATGTATAATCTATACACCAAATTTCGTTGCATTCCTTTCACCCGTTTGCATTGTAGGAATTTGTATATAGGGGAAGTTTTATTATAACTACCCTGTATATAACTCAATGTTTATTAAAAATCCTTTTTACTTGCCAAAGATTTATTTATTATCATCAGAAAATACTGAAAAATTTAGACATATATTAGGATTTAAACGTATACATACTATGTACATCTAAAGCAAAGTAAAACATCTTTCTACTAACGATAAATTGATTATATCTAATGATAAATATTTCCCCCAAACCCTTGGCAACCGTCATTTTCAGTTAAATTTAAAATCAACTCTCTCTTATTTCCAGTGATTGATTTCGCTTCCATCATGTAATAAATGGTTTATAAGGGAACACAAACTCATTTTCCAATTTATTGAGTAAAACTGAAATTATGGAAGCCCACATCAATTATTTATAAATGTTATATTCGTATTTAACGTATGTTATAGAATTATAAACTTTATAAACTTCTTTTAACTTAACAACATGGGGTTAACTTTCGTACATTATTAGAAACTGAAATTCTCACAAAATCAAATTAAACACTGATGTACAGCATGCGTAAATTATTTTGCCCCCAGGTACCTTAAACATCTAACAAGATTAGGCATTTTTAAAAGAAAATGAAAATCTGAAACATATTCTTGTATAAAATATAACTCCTTAAAAATACCTCAATATATTTTAAAGCACATGGTGACATAAATCACAGTTGTGATATAAAAAAAAAAAAAAACGTAAATAGGATAGAAATTTTTTTAAGTGGTACATTTATTGTAATGTGCGTACATATACAGCATATATTTTATATACTAAAAATAATAAGTACTGCAATAAATCCTAATATATTAAATAATAGCATTTATTTTTCAATAGTCATTCAATTACTTTAATTTTAATTTAATTTAAATTTTTTTTTAATTTTTTAATTTTTTAATTTTCTTTATTTTTAGAATAAAGTAAAAAGATTTTTGAAAAAAAAAAATAATAATAATAATAATACACCTTTAAAACACCTTTAAAACACATTTATTGCTTAAAAATCTTTAACGTTCATTATACACTTTACTGAGAAAAAATTATTCGACTGACAAGCAGAATCTAAATTTTGGCTCTAGAAAAAAATCGTTCCTTGTCTGGCTTATAAATTCTAGTTCCTTTCACTAGCGAGCTTTAAAAACCCCAATTACAATTCTAGACTTTTTTTCCTATATTATACTGGTCAAACTCATTTAAAAATCTCTTTAAATAAATAAATAAATAATTAAATGAGTTTTGTTAACTATAATTTTGTTTTATAACCCAATTCTACCAAATAAACGAGAATTTCTCGCAATACAAAGGAATCATAACGTTCATAATATTCCGAATTTTGTTTCAGTGTCTAGAAAAATGTAGCCTAGAAATCATTGACCATTTCTCTTATCCAGATTATTTGTTTACCATATACGCATAACGCAGAAATCTATATTTCTCGTTAAGGGATTTTGAAGTGGCTACTTATTAGTTCTAGATGAAAGCAGTATATTTACTTTCTTTTACACATAGGGTCGAGTAAGTATTGTTTTAGAGCCAAATTTTCGAACTTGCGTTTTTGTAATATTTACATGTTCTGAGGTCCCTTGAATGCGAAAATCATGTTTTTAGCGAATGGTCTGTCTGTCCGTCTGTTTGTCTGTGTGGATGTCATCAGCATATCTCAAGAACAAATAGTAGCAGAAATTTCAAATTCGGTATTCTAATTGTGTATCATATAGGGATGCTACAGTAAGCTTTTCGTTGAGGTAAAGCAAATGGTTCGTGTACAAGGACACTCAAAAGTACTTAAATACATTACGTCTATGGTAGAAATTGCAGTTAAGTATAGTTTAACATCTATAGACTACACTAAACCATATAAAACGAATATATATATATATATATTGTAATAGAAATAGTCAACTGGGATTTTTTTTTTTTTTTTTTTTTTTTTTTTTTTTTTGTGTGTGTGTGTATGTAGGAGCCTCGCCTTCGAGGGGAGTAAATTTTCATGATGGGTATCTTTCAAAAGAGCTCCCCGATAACTTTAAAACCAATGGTTGAACCATCGATCTGCGATAATTTAAAATAAAGTTATCGATTTTTTCATTTTTAAGAAAAAAAAAAAAAATAATAAAATAAAATATATATATATATATATATATATATTTATTTATTTTTGTTTAATAATTTTAATAAATTATTCTTTAAAAACAGAATTATTTTTTAATAACCAAATTAAATTCTGTATAAATGTAGGTTCAACAATAAAATGGGGGGTTGAGGAGGGCGGTAGCCCCCCTCACACAGAACCAAGTATCATATAAAACTCTTCCGAAGCCTAATTTGAATTGTTTAACATAGGTTTACATAACAGTACTCGTTATCTTACTTCTTAATCTCTGAATAAATTCTAAAAATGTCAATTTAATCAAATATCTTTGCAAAAAAACTCTATAAATTACAAAAGTTTGCAACAGATTTTTCGCTTCAAATAGACTCTTTATCAAATGAAAAAAACTAGACACAGCTGCATTATCAAAGCAGCAACGTTCACTCACGCCTACTTAGAAATTTAAAGTGATTTCGGCCCATGGCATCCTCTGAAACATAATTTGTTAAATTTCAAAGTAGGAATGGTAGTTACCGAACCAAAAAAAAAAAAAAAAAAAAAAAAAAAAAAAAAAAGTTAAAACCTCTATAAAACATAAACAAAATATTGAAAGATTTGTTGCATAAGAAAATTTTAAATGTTTGTTTCAGGACGAATTCAATGGACGTTAAAGTGTAAAGGCGATTTTTTATGTAAACAAAAAGAATGTGATATATATTTTTACTGAAAATTGTTGTACATTACAATTATGCAAATTTAAACTTTTCGTCAAAAATTAATATCTACAACCTTTTTTTTTTTTTTTTTTTTTTAACGTTATAAAAACGTCATTATTTTGTTTTGAATCATTTTTTGAAATTTAAATATCATGTCTTAAAAGAAAACTTTTAAAAAGGAAAATTTTAAATTTGAAGCTAACTTTACAACAAAATCATGAAACTTCTAGTTTTTATTTTTATCATAAAATAAACGTTAAATTTACAAAATCATTTCTTATTGTGTATTCGAAAATTTATCTTACCAGAAATTCGAAAATGAATATTAATAAAAACTTTAATGCTCTTTATAACAAAATAGACTTTATTTACACATTAATCTGCTGTATTTTAGCAGATTGTCAAATACAATTTATTACGTCAGAGAAAAGAAATTATTCAATAAAATGATAATATTTATTTGTCGACTGATTAATCGCAATATAAAATATGAATATGTTTATATATTTGCTTGTAAACTTGAAATGAGATCTCACGACATTCTGTTTTTACGGAAAGCACACGTCTTCTTTATTTGAAAGCGTTGTATGTCAAATGAGGTGTAGTAATGTTGCACTGAGAAAGAATTCTGTAACTGATATCTAGAATGTAAATTGTGGGTCAAGAAACAATAGTTCCATGCCATCCTTATAAATTCTAGTCCCCTTTGAAAGCGAGTGCTAGAAACCCCTGTTGGAATTCTAGAGAGTTTTTCTATATTATCGAGGTCAAACCTATTTGAAAATATATCTAAATAAATGCGAACACAAGAGGCGAGTTTCAGCAACTATAATCTTGGTTTATGACCCAATTCTAGATAATTAAGCGAGAATTTCTCGCCATGCAAAAGATTCAGCGTATTCAGAATATTATTTCACCATCTAGAAACATGTAGACTAGAAATTCTCGATCATTTAGACAATTCAGTTTACTGGCGAGCCTTATGCACATAGCTCGGAAATCTATATTTCATAGTTAAAGGATTTATAAAAAGGCCACTTATTCATTCTAGATGAAGGCGGTATATATTTTTTTTTTTCGCAGTGTATATCTCAAAGGTTTTTAACGCTAAAACGTTCGAATTTTGTACATGATTTTATTAGTTTCATGAAAATACATCTCCCATTGTATTTATTTTATAGACACTGCCCATAAAAATTAAACTTAATAATGTTTAAAAGATTATTTCTTTAAATTTTTAATTAAATTTATAGAATTTGTGCACCATCGTTTACGCAGTTTTGCAATTTGTAGTTCACAGCACTCAAGAATTGAACTGGAAGACTGGTGTTGAAAACTCGAAACAGTTGTTTCGTCTTGAAATGATTTCATGGCCCTTCACCAAGCGACAAAGTAAGCATGAATGCCGAAAACAACGAAGCAATGGCAGGAATGCACACACGACAAAGAATAAAATAAAAAAAATAACATGCATTGTCTCATTGTTTGCTGCAACTATTATTTTTACTCGTAACAAGTGCTACGATATTATCTCAATTTATGGTGGTTACATATATATTAAAACCCGAATGAACTACTACGTCAGAAACGCCAAAGAAAAATACTTGAGATGCATACAGCTGTTTCGGTAGCCTTAAGCGTACCGTCTTCAGTGCAAAAAGAATTCTGAATCTGGAGAAGTGCGCGTATAAATAGGAGAGGGACCGAATTTAGTTCAACCAATAGGATTACTGAAAAACGAGCAGAGTAGGAGCACTTCTCCAGATTCAGAATTCTTTTTGCCCTGAAGACGGTACGCTTAAGGCTTCCGAAACAGCTGTATGCATCTCAAGTATTTTTCTTTGGCGTTTCTGACGTATTAGTTTATTCGGGTTTTAATATTCCAACGCCAAGTCTCCTGTTATTACATATATATGTATATATATATATAAATTTATAGTTTAAATTTATGATCAACACTATCAAAATCCACTGTAGCTATTAAACTTTTAAAATGTATTATTAGCGCAGGACTACCACAGATGACTTTTTTTATTTATATTTATTTTTACCACTATTCCCCAAAAAATATTTTTTAATATATTTTCGCAGGTAAATCTGCGCTTTGCTCGTACAAATTTATTATAAATTTTACGTTATGGAAATAATGGTACAGAAGTTATTAAAAAAAAAATAGTCGCATGTAGCAGTCTTGAATAACCGTTCACAAAAAGTTTATAGAAATGCATTTACCATTATTTTATTATTTAACCATATAACGATAAACAGTAAATACATATCGATTCATAGAAGCATTTTAACTGCAAATGAACAATATTATATTATGCATTACTTAGCTGAATAAATCATGAATCAGACAACTTCTAATACAATTTTATACAATTTTCATTTCCAATAACCATAGAAGTTTCACTAAGCCTCTGTACATCAGTGGAAGTATTCACGTGACATGGAAAACCTCCCCCTTCATTGCCACAAATGATTAGTCCCAGAGCTCAAATGGATAAAACTAGCGTGCACTGGCTTCGTATAAAGCTATTGATTTTAAGAAGTGGAAAGCAGGCAAAGTAGGAAAATATTTGAAATAAATTTATACTATTTGAAGTCCATAGTTTTATGAAAGTATTATAAATTATTAAAATTTAATCTAAAATAAAATATTAATAATTTTACACCAGTAACTAAAGCATACGCATGTATACCTATATTTCGAAGAAATACATATATAGACTCGTGCTGTTACGTAACAGATTACAATCATTTCTTGTAAAATGAAATTTTCGCTTCCTTTATACTTAGAAAATATATAAACAGCTTTCATCTAGAACAAATAAGTGGTCAGGTTCTAAATCCCTTAACTAGAAATATAGATTTCTGAGCTATGCCTATAAGGCTTGCCAATAAGCTGAATAGACAAAATGGTCGACTATCTCTAGTCTATACATATCTAGATGTTGAAACAATATTCTGAATATTCTAAACATTCTGAATCCTTCGCATTACGAAAAATTCTCGTTTGATTTTCTGGAATTGGGTCATAAACCAAGAATATAGTTTCTAGAACTCACCTCATGTGTACACATTTATTTGCAGAGATTTTTAACCCTTTCATTTCCAATATTTTGCCCTTCTTTAAGCAATAATTCTTATATTTAGTCATTTAATTTACTTCAAAGGTAATATATATAATAAAACAAAATAGGAGTAATTGCAGAGTATGAATTAATATAGCTAACAAAGAAGCTGAGAGGTGTTTATTTATGTTTAATATAACCACTGATGCCATTTGAAATAATAACTTTTAATTAAATAAAAATATCAAAATGTTGGTAGAAATACATATTACAATTAATTAAAATACAAATTATAAACATTAAAAATAAAAAAAAAAATATTTCAAACAGTTAATTTACTTAAATTGCCCAAAACAGGAAACTGATTACGATATAATTATCAGAATAGAGAAAAATATACTTTTAATTATCAACAAGGATAGTGATATCATCTAAAATATATATTTATCGATGAGAAAATGCATATAGATTTTAATATTGTTCATTCTGTATCAGCGAGAGTGTTAGATGCTAACAAAGAAAATACGAAATGTTTTGATTCCAATTGCCATCACGGGGAATGAAAGGGTTAAATAAGTTTGATCTCGGTTATATAGACAAACGTTACAGAATCCTAATAACGGTTTCTAAAACACGCTTTCAAAGGTGACTAGAATTGATAAGGATGACAAGGAACTATTTTTGCTAGAGTCACAAATAAGATTCTAGATTTCAGTTTCAGATTTTTTTCTCAGTGTAGTTTCTTACTACATAAAAAAATTATATTAGTGATATCTAGAAACTAAATCGTTGCTCATGCAATAATAGTTCCATTTCATCTTTATAAATTCTAGTTCAATTTGCTAGCGAGTTCTAAAAACTCCTGTTAGAATTCTCGAGTGTTTTCCTGTATTATTGTAGTTAGTCTCATTTAAAAATCTCTGGAAATAAATGCGAACAAAAGATCGAGTTTTAGTAACTATAATTTTGTTTTATGACCAGATTCTAGGAAATCAAGCGAGAATTTCTCGCAGTACGAATAATTAATAATATTCATAATATTGTTTTACCACCTAGAAAAGTGTAGACTACAAATTCTCGATCATTTCGTCTATTTAGGTTATTTGTTTTCCTTATACGCATAACTCAGAAATCTATATTTCTAGTTAAGGGATTCAGAAAATGATTACTTATTCGTTCTAGATGAAGGCAGTGTATATATATATATTCTCAGTGTAGCGAGTAGTTTTTCTTTGAAAAGTATTTAAAGACTAATATGTTGTGGAAATCACAAAACTTTCTTATACATTTTCCCTAAATAAACGCATGGAAAATCATTTATTAAAATTATTTTACATGGTAAGTGCAGACTACTTTTATCTCAGAAAAGTATTATACTAAATGTCGAAAGACAGCCCAATTTCGGGACCTAAAGCCGATTTCTTAGAAAAAGTTTTTTTTTTTTAAATAATCGATGCCTTTATTCTAAATTTTAGTTAAATAACTTGTTTAAGAGGTATTGACGAGTTATTTTGAAAAATACTCAGAATAAAAATGTTCATACCTCGGTTGGGACAATTTTTCCCTCGGGAGGTAGAAACGAATTTCATAAATATACAATATATTTATTTTTTATACTGGTTCAGTATTACATTTATACGAAATTTTGGCCTGATTCTGCAGCTTTATTGTAAAGCTTTGAAAAAAAAAATATCTTTACCACTTGTTGAGTAAAATGTACCAAAATTTAATCAGCACCAATTTAAGTCAAAATCCAAAAGTATAACTTATATTAAACTATAACTTATATTAAAGTATAACTTATACTAAATTCCATTCATTGTTTCATTTGATACCTTTAAATTTTTGGATAGACACACAGGCAGACGATTTTTAAAAACGATAAAATCGTGTTCAGGACGTCTCAAAACTTGTCAATCCATCAAACGCCGGGGATCGATAATTTTGACGAATCCAATAAATTGTCTTGTGTATGGAGTAAACATAATTAAATGTGACATATATTTATATACACTGCTCGGCATGAACATTGCCCCCCCCCCAACTTCATTTTTGCAAATTCTTATATAAAATGACCTCCTGATTTCGAATATGATGCCTATTCTGTCCTATCACCCACCGTTTTTTTTTTTTTTTTTTTTTTTTTTTTGAGAAGGTCTCCTATTTTTATAACTTTTTGGTGATTTTATGGCTATGAATTTGATTTTTAAGTGAGGGGAGAGAATTATTTTAACTCTAAAATATCTTCTGAGGGACTGCAGAGTTGTCAAGTTCTAAAACATGAACATTTGCGGCGAGGGGGAAATTTTAGAGGGGGGGGGTTGACACTGAAATTATGTATTATATTTATTATATTTTTTTTAATCTATTATTAATGTTATTTATTAAACTTCATATATTTTGTGTTTTTAGGTGTAAATTAATTCTTTTTCATTCATGAAATCAATTCCATGGTCATAAAATTATCGAACAGCGAGAAACATTGAGGGAGGGGGTGGCGTTTCTAAAAACGGTTGGTGACTGTGCATAATGGGAGTCATATTCGGATTCAGGAGGTCATTTTACAAAATAATCAGCAAGAATAGTATCAGTGCTCGTTTTTTTTTTTTTTTTTTTTTTTTTTTTTTTTTGGAAGCGCAGTGTTATGTGCATAAGTCAAAGCTTAAGTAAAAATCCAAAAATATAAACTTATAATTACATTTCATACATTGGTTCGTGAGATAGGGCATTCATGAAACTTGGATGCACACGCAGATAGTAATTTCTTTTAAAAGGTAAAATCGTGTTTTGGACATTTTAAAACGTGTAACCCGATCAAATGCAGGAGGTCGATAATTTTCAGGAATCCAACATTTTGTTCTGATATACGGTGGAATTATAATAAAATATTATGTGTATTTAATTATATACACTGTTCGACATTGAAAATGCAACGCCAAGAAGGAATGATAATCACGGAATGAAATTTGTTGTACGCATACATTATAGTAGGAAGAACAATTGATTAAATTTCAGGAAATTTGGAGTAATATGTACTGAGAAAACAGTACATAAAGCAGCGACCTCTGTGAGCAATAACAGCACATATCTGCCTAGGCATTGAATCGAACAGCGATTGGATGACATGTACGGGTAGACCATTTCATGAAGCTTCAACACGATGCCACAATTCATCGATCGAAGTCACTGGTGAGTGGTGGGGGGCAGTCTCTTTTCAATGATTAAACAGTCATTTTCATTGGTGCGAGAGCAGGAGAACGCGCTGGCCAGAGCAACAGTCGAACACATTCTGTATCAAAGAAAGTCCGGACAATATGGACAACTTGCGGTTGTGCATTTTCCTGCTTAAATGTTGCGCTAAGTAGGACTCGAATACAGGGCAGAGAGACGGGCCTTAACTCATCATAAATTTAATGGCCGCTGTTCAGAGTGCAAGGAATACTAACATGAAATAACTGAGACGTATATCCAATGGGAACCCATAACATCATTGCAAATGATGGACAGTATGATGATGTCGAATCTCAGCTGGCAATGTGCATTATTCATAATACCGTTAAATACGAATAAGGCAATTTTGATGCTGTAAACAGGATTGTGATTTGTCTGAAAAGTGACTTCACGCCATTCCTGCGTCCAGGTTCATCGTTGATCACACATTAATGGCGCCCATATCAGTGATGCAGTTTTGAGGGTAATCAGAATTTTGGTAGCCGCATACTGAGTCACCACCTGGATTGATGGTATGTTGTACCATTGGATACACGTCCCGGACACCTCTTGTTTTCATTCCCGCCACTCTGAATACCAGTCATTACATTTCTGACGAGTTAAGGCCCATAGCTCTGCCCTATGTTCAAGGCCTCCGAAGCGCAACATTTAAGCAGGAAAATGCACGACCGCAAGTTGTCCATATTGTCTGGACCTTCATTGATGCCGAATGTGTTCGACTGTTGCTCTGGCCAGCGCGTTCTCCTGATCTCGCACCAATGAAAATGACTGTTTAATCGTTGAAAAGCGACTGGCCCCCCACCACTCACCAGTAACTTCGATCGATGAATTGTGGCATCGTGTTAAAACTTCATGAAATGCTCTACCCGTACATGTCATCCAATCGCTGTTCTATTTAGTGCCTATTCAGATATGTGCTGTTATTGCTCACAGAGGTCGCTGCTTTATGTACTGTTTTCTCAGTACATATTACTCCAAATTTAATGAAATTTTAATCAATTGTTTTCCTTACTATAAGTTATGTGTCCAACAAATTTCATTCCGTTATTATCATTCCTTCTTGGTGTTGCATTTTCAATGTCGAGCAGTGTATATCAGCATGAACATAAGACAAGATTTAAAAATAAAAACTTAAATGTCATCCATTGACTAGTGAGATAAAGCATCTAAAAGTTTTTTTTATACACACACAGAGAGAGACATTTTCTAAAAATCATAAAATTTGCGTTCAGTACATCTTCAAACGTGTAACTCTATCAAAAGCCGGAAGTCTATAATTTTAACGAATCCAGTTTTTTTTTTCTTTCTTTCTTATTTATATGTAAAAGACGGTTATCTATATATATAATAAAATTAGACATGTTGTGTATGTTTGTATGTGTGTGTTTATGGCGCTTTTTAGAAAAACAGGTGATTCCAGAGCTACACAAATTTGCTTGTATTTTCCTACTGACTACTCATGATGCACCTCGAAGCCCGATTTTGAAATTTTTGATTTTTTAAAATTATTAATTAAATTATGAAATTAATAACCTTATAATGTAGCTTATAAATTAACTATAATTTTTTTTTATTTAAATTATTTAAAGCCATTATAATAGCTTAAAAATTAGCCATATAAATATTAGCTTTAAATTTAATTGTTTTTAAAACAAACAAACAACAACAACAAAAAAAAGTTTACGAGTTCAATTTTTTTTTTCGACATAAGATATATATTTTCGCACGGATGATATATATATATATAATTAAATTTGCTTTTGTGTATGAGAAAATGGCGTCGTAATTTTAAAATTAAATATTAATAAAAATTACGTTATAATAATATACATATAGAAAATCGTTGGTATTTTTTTTTAATTTTGACGTTGAAGTTGACGGGATATTTTTCACCAAGGACTCTACTTTCACGACAGCCATTTAAGCCAAGTAGCGCAACAAAAATAGAAATAAATTATAAAATTAAAAATATTTATGAATTATAAATTGGAAAAAAAAAAGAGTAATAAACAATAATCGCATAAATTACTACCTATTTTTGAATCACTGTATCAGTTTATAGAAAAATCTGAAATGGCAATTAAAATTCAAACGTCTCCAAAGAGAGTTATAATAAAACCACCATGATCCGGTTTACATATTTATCTTTTTATTTTTCTATATACCAACCACTTTTAACACACCATAAAATATTTAAAGTGGAAAATATAAATAATCATAAAAAAAAAAAAAAAAAAAAATAGTAGTCTCAATTGATGTAGAGCTCATAGCAAATTGTGAAATTATTATTGGCATGAAATTGCTGTCATTTTATGGTCGACTGGATAAATGAAATACAATATGTGAAATGACGTGAAAGTAAATATTATATTAACTGTTCTTATATAATTGGAATTCAAAAATAAAAGGGTTACTTCATTTTTTTTTCCTTTTTTTTTTATAATGTCCGTTTTGAAACTATCATCCGATAAGACCCCCAAATTGTAGCCCAGGGGTAAGGCGTTGTCGCAGGCAATGGGGATACGTACCTGAAATTTTGCGCTTGTGTAATACGCTGCCGATGTCAATGATGTTTCGAAGCTAGTTTTCAAACAATTTAAATGGATTTTCTTTTTCTTTTTTGCTTGAAAATTGGTATGGAAAAGAGTTATTCTGTTTTTAATTCCTTTAAATATAGTGACCAAAGAAGCGGGCAAAATCTGCTAGTAATTAAATTTTTAAAAATATTATTTTATATACAGAAGAAAGTTATAATAATTATAAAATACAAAATGCATTTTGTTATTTCTTGAAACGAAAATAAAACATTCAAACATGTCAGACAAAATGTGAATAACAATAAAAAAATTCTGAAGACCTCCTTAAAGAATTAACTTAAAAAAAAAAAAAAAAAATCTAAAATTCCTTTAACAAACTATTGAATAACGAAGCATAGTTTTAATAAAACCTTAACATTTCAAGAAAAATTACTTGTTTTGTTCTTTTAATAATTCTTTCCATTTATTTTTCTATACATTTGATGACCTCGGGCTTTCAAAGCTGTAAATTAAAAAAAACATATTTAATTTCACGAGCCAATCTTTTATAAAATTAAATTTTAAAAAAAGTTTAGGTTTATCCAGAAAAGATTTAGAAAGTTATTTTTATAAATATATTTTTCCCGGAAAAAGTGTGCATTCTTGTTAAAAAATAATAAATAAAATTAAATAATAAAAATCTGTATGTATTTTTAAGGGGATAGAAAATTGTTAATCATTCTAGAGAGTCAAAATGACCTTCTCTGATAACACAGTAAAATAAGGAGAACTTATAGATTCCTGTAATGGAAAATATCATTTGTTTTCTTTTAAAATCAGTGTGGAATGCAAACAACAATGAATATTTCTTTTGAGTATCAGATTGTTAGTGTAGCAGAAATGTCAGGAATAGGAGGTTATAAAATCTATTATCATTTTTACGCCGTGGTCCGTAAATTATGAAGTATTATGGCTGTACCAACCTTTAATCTTTCTACCAATTTTACTAGAATATAACCCTTCTTTTATATAATAAAAATAATAGAAATTTCAGATAAGAATAATTATAAACATTAGATTTCGAGATAGATACACCAGTTTTGATATGTCATAGATATTCACTTTATTCTGCCGATATTTCTCTTATGTATCGCAGGAAGGCGCCATATATAAGGACGTTTTTCTTAGTATAGCCGAAAATTGAAATAATATGATAATGAAAAAATACACCAAGCTCTTCAACGTTTAATTATTTAGGTATACTTATTATTTTTTCCCTGTCTGTACAGAACTGATAAATTTAATGTTAAATAAACTCGTGTAATTGTGCCATTTTCTCCCATATATAAGATGAACAAGCCACCAGTTATGAGGTATGATGCAACGTTACTGTAAATAAGAAAAATGAGACAAATATTGGAAACTTACCTGCGAATTAAGAATAACTATGGAGAAACAAACAAATTTGTAAACTGAATAAAACTAATAAAGGGAACAAAGGGGAATTTCAGCCAGCACAGTATTTAATTTAGTGCAAATAATCATTTTGCTACCATTTCTTGTATTTGATATGATTTAAATTTAATTAAACAAATCAATTAACCTATCAGTGTTTTCTTTTTTCTTTCTTTTTTTTTTATCTATATCTAACCTATTTATTCAATAATTGAAAAAAAAAAAATACTTATTGATTGTTTTATCTCATCCTTGTATTTAATTTAAATAAAATGAAAAAATCATTTCCACTTATTTTTGTCTTACAAAATACATAGATGTAAGTATAATGTAATCCAAATTTAAAGACGAAAATATATTGTAAAAAAATAGTTATTGTTGAGAAAATATTTGTCTTGTATATATTTTAACAGTATTTATATATATAACAAAAGAAATTAGTTATTACAAGTTTAATATCCAGGATTAGGGTATATTAACCCTAACTAATAATATGATTTTTATATATTGTTAATAAATTTTCGATACCTGATACAAAAATGCAATGATGAATTTTTTTCTTTTCTAAATATTTTAATAAACATTATGAAAAGAAAAATTACACACAAAATGGGGTTCTTGGTGACATAAAACAGAGCAATAAACTTACATTAATAATTAAACTTATAAACAAGCCGAATTCTTCCTAACTGGAAAAGACAAGACTACTCAAAGTAAAGTCATATTCAATTATTAACAAACTTTTATGAAAATGCTTTGTTATTAGAGCTTGTCAAAAGTTATTATGTAGAATTTTTACTCTGAAAGCCTCTTTGGTATTTTGCATCAGGGCATTTGATGAATAATTTGCATTATTCATAACATTACACTGAAAAATATGTAGAAGAAATAGCTTCCTAGGAAAGTTGACATTCCTTTCTGAAGTATAAATTCGAAATCACTGAAGTAATCTTTAGAAATTGCGCATTTAGATATTTTTAATTGAACTTTTTAAATGAAATAGGTGAATTTCAGTAGTATTTATGATATATTTTAAAATTAGAATTAGAAAAAAGAATGATTTTTATTTTATTTTTTAAAGTCAATATGCTTTCTTATAAATGCGACGTTTGAGTTTTTTTTTCAATTTATTAATTAACATTGATAAACTGTCTTATAAACCGATATTACTATTATATCAATTGCTTTTAAGTAATAAAGAAATTGTATTATTTCATAAAATATATTTTAATGCTACATGCTTAAAACTACTACTTAATATATTCATATCCTAGAAAAACCATTTTACATATATTTTACAAATTTAAATATCTCTTCGAATGCAACCATATTGTATAGCTAATTTGCATTGCATAGATGCATACAGTTGTAATAAATTAAGGAATAGCCATTAAGTACATCTAAATACTAAAAATTCTATGCCAAATATTGCTTTTAAAAAACAGAAGTAAAATAAGACAATCCAAATAATCCAAGTTATAGAAGAGTAATGATTACAATGCTACATGCTTAAAAATGCTGCTTAATATATTCATATCCTAGAAAACCACTTTACATATATTTTACAAGTTTAAATGTCTCTTCAAATACAACCATATTTTAAAGCTAATTTGCATTGAACAGATGCATACAGTTATTAATAAAAAAAGGAATCGCTATTATATAAGTACATCTAAAATTTAAAAAATGTGTACCAAATATTGCGTTTAAAAAGAGAAGTGAAATAAGACAATCCAAATAATCCAGGTTAAAGAAGCGTAATGATTACGAATGTAAAGTATTAAGAAAATCTTTTCAAATAATGTACAGGATGAAATGATATATATCATATAAAGAAGTGAAAAGATTGAATAAAATATAATGAGAAAGCAAATAATAAAACAATATACAATCAATACTTCGTCAGGGGCTTTGATTAAATGTTCTATGCAAAATTGGTGTATTTCTGTAAATCTTTAGGCATTTCAAATATTTACAGATTTCAAAGTAAGATAATACCTTTAAGGATGTTACAAATAAAAACCGGAAGCAAAATTTAAAACTGAAAAAAAAAAAAAAAAATCAAAGGAAGATGAAATAAAACTAAAAGGATAAAAATTAATATAAAGTTGAATCAAAATTGAAAAGATAAAAATACTCACATTCAGTAAATATGGAAATAAAATTTCAGCATAATTCATAAAACAATGATCCGTTAGCTTGCAATTTTAAAATTAAACAGTGTAAATTGAAGAATTGCAATTCTTAAAATAATTTCATTTAGACTTAAAAAGTGAAAGCAAATAAAATTTTAAATTACTAATTTTATAACTAATTTTATTACTAATTTTATAACTTAAGACAAGTTTTAAAATAGAGTTCTGAATATCTAATATAATGTTTGTAATTTTGTAACTAAGGATAATAAACATACTCCCAAAAAGTTGGCATTCATTTGAAACGAGATGGTGTGATTAGCTAAAGTTGAAAAAAATGAAGTAATGTCACCATAAAAAACAAAATTTTAAATAAACACCATAAAATACAATATAATAATTTCATGCAGAAATGTTTCTGGTACCTGGCATATTTAAAGTTATGTGCGATTATTATACAGGGTACATATTATTTTATTAAAATAGTGGTAGCAAATAAATTTGAAAATTTTACATTCATGAGAGTGTTCTGATAAAAAGGCGGAGAGTACGACCCCTGATATTCGGTATATTCTTGAGAAATAAATTATATTCAAACTTCGAAAGAAACGCCCACTGGCGTTGTTACAGATTTTCAAATGACGTGAATCGACACCAGCGGTCGCGAATGTGTTAACTATCGAGAACGTGCTCACGAGGGCAAACAATTTACACAACGAAAATCACGTTAGATTATGTCTTCTCAAATGAACATAATTTAATTTATTTCTATTATTACTCTATTCAGATGGTTTCCTGGTAAGAACAAAGTTTATACTTCCATCTGTGATCAAATTTAAGAAATATTTATACTGGCTATCTCTACCCTAGAGCAATGTTGCCAGATTTATCTGATTTTGTATTCAATAATCACCAATAATTTAGAGAAGTAATATCTGATATATATAATCGGCTATCAATCTTCGAAGTGATTACGCGAACGCTACAATTAAAGATTATTAGTGATTATTAGATAAAAAATCCTCCAGATCTGGCAACATTGCTCTATAGCCATCTATCCTAGATTTATCTTATTATTAATATATATATATATATATATATATATATATATTATTATTATTATTATTATTATTATTATTATTATTATTATTACTTATTATAATCAATTTACGTTTTTTTTTTACGTTTTTTTTTCTAATTTAATTAGATATTTTGACCATAATTTGGAAGTTTATAACAGTGGCCGAAAAATAAAATGATCAAATCACAAATTCGTGGTCCTTAAATATTATTGCATCTATTTTTTAAATTATCATTTAAGCATGTTTTATTTTTTTCAGATCACGGGTAAAATTTATTTATTTATTTATTTATTTATTTTCGATTCATTGTTGCAATTGTGATGCCTTTTCTTTTTTCTGCTAAATCACCCTTCCTTTATTTTGTTCATTCTTGTGAAACAAAGATAAAAATACATATATTTTCTTTTTTTCAATACATTGTTTTTGCGAGGGCATCAAACTAGACCATTAGTTTACAGAAACTTGGGCTTTCATTATTAGGAAGATAAACTTCTTAAACGCATGTGTTGTTTTATAACAAAAATTTCTTTTTAAATCTAGTGTTATGCAAGATTAAGGAACGTTAAACTCTTGTATATCTTCATACACAATCACACAGTGCGGACTGCCTAAATGAAATGCAGTTGGAATGTGGCCCTCAATATTTTTTTTGGCCTTGACAAGCTTGTTCTAGCTAACACCTAATAAAGAAACATGTGTCTTTAGTATAGGTTCTACGCATCTATGCTTGAAAAAGTGTTAATATTTTGTTATTTTTTGTGCTACAATCTAAAATTTATATTTTAATTTTAAATAAACAATAAACTTCCTTCAATAATTACTTAATAAGCATGACAATAATAAAATGTTATACACAAAATGCGATAGATATAATTGCACTTCAAAAAAGGTATGTATCACGGATAATCAATGAAATCCACAATATACTTCCACGTCATTTCATTTACGTTCTGTTTTGTTAAAAATAATATGCATCGAATTACTGTTTAAAAATTATAAAAAAAACACTTATTTACTTTGTTTTGTTAGCTTGTTTGTTTGATTTTTTAAATATTTCTATGAATATTTCTCGGAATTTTATTTTTTTTGCTCTTAAATACATCACCGAGATCGCTTAATTATATCATTTAATAAGTACTGTAACAAAAGTTAACTACATTCCTTTCTAAGAGATGGCGATATTCGTCATTCTGCTAATGCAATACAAAAGCTATTTAGCCGATTGCAAAATTCTGGTAAAATATCAAAGAGCTATTTAGCCAGTTAGAATGCTTTTCGTTTTGACTTGTTGAGTCAGTTGTAGTTGATGTTTTGAAATGTACTACAGAAATGTAGCTGTGCATGAAAATGTCTAAGTTTAAACTGTACACATGTAAATAATTTTTTACGTTAGTTAATAAATATTTTTTTGGAAAATTAAACAGTGTGGATTATAGTACAACGTATATTTTTAATATATTTATTCACTACATTTATATTTGATCAGCGCGCAGTTGACAACTTTTATACTTTTTGGCAACCGGACATTTTTTATAGTTTTTTTTTTTTTTTTCCTCTTTAAAAAAATCAGTGAAGAGTGTTAAAGAAGTATATAAAAAATTTCTATAAAAACTTTCCATTAGCCATAAAGCGTAAAAGTTGTCGCCTATGGTAGCAGAAAATATTTTATAAAATCTATTGCTATTTTATGAAAATTACACGGTTTACACTTAATATTAAACATACTGATTATATAGGACAAGAATATATAATGCTAATAATAACAATTTACTAGATACATGCTGCATGAGTAATCAATATAACACACTATATAAGTTTGTTTTATTTATTTTCTGTTTTAAAAAAATACATACATAAAATGCCTGTAAAAAATTAATCAGAAAAAATATTTAATCGTTGGATTTTCTTCTATCTATCTGAAGAATTTCAGGTAACTTTAACTTTTTATTTTCTTTACAGAAATCTCACTGATAGCTTTTAATCACATCATAACAGCTAGTAACGACAACATTTATCTTCACCGTATTGGTTCCATACATCTATGTTTGAACAGGGGGTACTAAAAAATCTAAGAATGAGCTAGTTACACCTAAAAATGAGCTAATACCCTATTAAAAGCCTTTTGCGCAAAGAATCTCTTTCCTGAAATTTTCATTCAACTAATACCATTAGAATCCCATGTGTAGCCGAGATAAGGGAGAAAAATCCCTTTTATGGCTTTTTTTTTTTTTTTTTTTTTTTTTAATCTTCTTTTCGACGCTTTTTTACTTATTATTTTATTATGCAGTTTAATAGAAGTAGATGGGGTAACGTGAGAGTACAAAATGATTTCTTATTAAATGAGAAATATATAAATGTGTAAATAATTTTTAATATTATCACGTAACATTTATTTTCAAAATTTAAAAGCAGAAATAAAAAATACACACTTTTGATGTATTTATCGTAATTTTAGAGTATTTAATTAATCAAAATGTTTCGAATTTTTTAATAATTTGTATTTTTATATTAATAAAATAAGGCACAAAATATCTACATTAAACAGTATGTAAGGCCCACAAAAATCCCCCCCCCCCCAATATATATATGTGTATATTCTTAGCAATAAAAGCTCGGGTTTTCTGCAACTAACTCTTGAAACTGATGTATTTACTTCAAAAATATATAAAAAAAAAAAAAAAAAAAAAAAAAAAAAAAAAATAGATTTTTTATCATTGGTTTGGGAGTTTGATTTATAAGAATATAAATAATGTCGCAGTTGTATAATATATTGAGAAAAAAATAAATTTTTCTGTGACTTGAAATAACTGAAGTAAGAACAGATGTTTAAAATAATAGATGTAATAACCTCATCTGTTTTCTTTTTCGATCACGCTAAAACCCTCCAAATTCTGATCAAAACAATAAATTAAAGGGAAAGAAATATATAGTTGAAATTATTATAATAAACAATTAATAATAACAGTATTTGGAAATATCGATTGATAGGCAGGTGAAAGCCAACTAGTGACGATAATAATAACTTTAGTAAGTAATAACTACATTATGAATAATTAGTTACTACATTATGAAAGAAAATTAAACCATCAGTTTCCACGTATAATATATATATATATATATATATATATATATATATATATATATATATATATATTATTTTATTTTATTGGATAGGATTGATTCTTGGTAGTAAGTACAACTGAAAATTTCTATGATGATAAATTGTTTCTTAATAATACGAATATTTTTTCTTTGTTCGTTAACGACATTCTAAAATCTTCCTCTGGTAATTCTTCTTCTAATGCTTGACATAAACAATTACAAAATTGCTAAGGAAGCAAACTTATTATTTTGCAGAAAGTATTCAAAGAAATTCTTTTAATACACTTCCTGATACTTTTTGGCAAGTATATGTTTAGGTTATATATGCTAGGTTCAAAGCGATTTCAGTCGATTTATATATATATCAAGGTTCCCACGGCCCAAATTGGACACTCACACCAATACTATCTAAAAATAAATTTAACCTTAAATGTACACTGTACTGTTAAAAAGAAATTTATTTTAAGATAATACTGGTGGAAGAGTCCCTGAAAATGTTTGAGCCGTGGGAACCCTGTATATATATAAAGTTATATTAAAATAATAATAATAATAATAATAATAATTATAATAATAATAATAATTATTATTATTATTATATTCCATTTAAATTTAGTGACTAGTAAACCGTGCAAAGCCTGCTAGTTCTACAATAAAATTATTTCAAAGAGGATAATTTCTTATGTTGATGTTAGATGTTGTGGTGATATAGGTATGCAGTTTAAGGCTAAAACTTTAAACTAGAAATCGTACCATGAGGGAAGGGGGATACCTTTTTTTTTCTGAGGATCTCATTTTGTCCTTTGATCATTTTCATTAATTTAAAAATTGGTTACTGAGAGCTTTAAGAACTTATTAAAATGTTATCATTTAAAATATTAATGTAACTTACCGAATTAGCGACAACGTGAAATAAACATAATTTAACCGAAATCATCCTTGAAAGTTTTACGTTGAACTAATAATAATTATCATTTATTGTTTAATATAATTTTTCTTTTTAAATTAGACATACATTTTTTTTTTTTTTACTATTATGCGTTTTGCCATTATTCTTTACTTTATGATATACTGATTTAATTATCATTTTCAATTTCACAGCTGCCAAAAAAAAAAAAAAAAAAAAAAAAGAGAGAGAGAGAGAGAGAGAGAGAAGTTTCTTTGTTCGGAGGTACTTTTATAAGTTTTCATTTAAATATACATATAAAATAATAATAATAAATAAATAAATAAATGAAAAATAACTAAGCCTGATTTTGTATTTAAGTAATAGAGATAAAATTCTGCACCATTTAAAAACAACATTTAATTTAGTACAAGAATACTTATTTTAATCTTATATGATTGGACTTATTTATATTCTTCCATACTTGCCAACATACTAATTAAGATTCCATAGTATTGTTAGCGCCGCCTTCCTTTTTACACCAGTGTCTTTTTAGAATATTTTTCTTTGTATTTAATAGTAATTGCATTTGGAGAATATCACTCTAAAAATATACTGGTGTGAAAAAAAAGGGAGGGACTAACAACACTACGGAATATTAATTAGGATGTTGGCATTTATGCTAAAGTCATGCAGTAACTGATATTTGTTGTTTTAAAGTTCTTTAGTGCATAAAATTTATTCTCGAAAGAAAAGCACAATACTATTTTTCAACCGATTTATTCCAATATCGATGAAAAATTCACATTTATTATACACACACACACATATATATCTTTATACATATATATATATATATATATATATATATATATATAACATTATGCCTATTTTTATTTTCTATGCAATAGGTATATAATTCTGCACAGAACATATATTTAATTTAGTACGACAGAACTTTTTTTAACTTACTCATCCACATAAAGGCATGAAGTAACTATGTTTCACTCCCTAGCACAGCTTACTGTATTCATTTCATAAGATTTCTTTAGTATAGATTATCACAGGATCCGCTTGGCGACTTTTAAATTTAAATTTTCATTTTTGGAATAAAATAAATTGGCTATCTCAATTACGTAAGTAAAGATCTTGGCGAAAAATGTCCGAACTACTTCGATAGAAAACTTCAAATTTCGCCAAGGGGTTCTACATTAAAGCTGTTCCGTTTCATAGCATATTTTTCTTTTTCAGTTTTATTTTAATTATTGTAAAAAACTGTTTACACGTTTACTTCTTTTCAACTTAGAAAGAAATGTATTTACTTATTTATTTATTTGCTATTAGCAACACCTAGTTTTTTTTTTTTTTTTCTTTTGTAATTTTAAAGTTAAAATGGATGTTTATTTAATATTTTTTGAACCAGTTATCCGACTGAACTGAAAAATTAGGCGTGAACTAGATTTTACCCTGATCAATAAGTGTACGAATTTTCAATAAAATCGAATAATCCGGACTAAAAATTAGGCCAGATGAAATGACAAGCTTTTATCCTTGTATATTTAGATAAAAACAAAATTTTTTGCATGTTCATTCAAGACGGTAGGTAAAAACTGTTAAAGACGAAAAAAATCTCTGTATAAATGAAATAATACTACATGATTTAATAAAAAAGAGAGGGGAAAAACTAGACTGAGGATTTTGTTTTCTTAGATATGTAATTAATCATTGCTGTAAATTACTAATAAGTAAATTCCCAAATATTGCATAATTTTTGTTGGAGATATATTATTGTAACAATCACATGCATACAGATAACTGTGAACACATAATAAAAAATGAAATATTCTATTGTAACAATCACAAATCACACGATATATTAAAAAGCAGATTTTGAATAAACGGTTTTGTTTGTATTGCACGCAATAATGCATCTGAAATTTCCAAATCTGAAATAACAACGTATTTTTTTCTTTTTCTCAAATTACAAAGTAACATTAGCGTAAAAATATAAAGAAATTTTATTTCAACATAACTATATCTCTTTGTGCAGCGTTCACAGAGTCCATTTTATCTTTCCAATAAAAAAGAATGTTCATCTTTTAAAACTTCGAATTGAATAGAATTTTTTACTCCCACTTTTGAACCTAATAATAGTGTGCTTCTATCTCAGAATCGATCAGGCAGGAGTAAGGGGAAGATTCTATGCTATTGAAAATTTCTGAGTTTCATTGAGAACAATTCTGAAGATCGATTGGCATCAAGAGGAAAAAGAAAAAAAAAATACTAAGGTGTTAGCTTGATTCTTGAGTTCAGATGTAGTGTTTTCAAAGAGAATCTGTGTAGAAGAGTATTTAATAAAATAATTTGAGAAAAACGAAAATATAAAACGTGCCCATTAAGTACACTAAGAAAGATTCTACATTGTAAGTTATAAGCACAGTTTTCGACAGAAAATACCGAATTTTGCTTTTCATTGCATCCAATGATTTTTTCTTAGATTTGAACTTAATAATAAAATATAAATGGCGGATTCTAATCAAACACAGATGTTGTAAGTTATAATTTTTCAAGAGATACAGATTAACAGAAAATCATTAAATATCAACAAATTCAGAATAAATTTCAGCAGGTAAAGGTTAAAGAAACAAGAATATTGTTTTGACATTTATCATTTTAGATGTTGATGTCGTATGAATTCCATACTTAGAAAGCTGATATTTAATTCTGCTTTATAAAATTATGCATATGCATTTGTTTATTTATAATTATAAAAATATAAGTACGTATGCGTCACCGATAAACTTAAGTTAGAGGTTATTTTCATCACAAAACATACTTTTGTGTCATTCTATATAGCAGCATCAAATACTGGTTAAGATACACAGGCGATTAATTATCTTCAAACGATTGGCATTTTATAAATTTTCATAGATGGATGCTGAAATATAGACATCTGGAAAATCACATTAATAATAATTAAAATGCCGTTTATTGGCTGATATGCACCCAAACTGAATCAGCAAAGCTATTCATAATACCTATTTCGGTTATGTATATATCATAGAAGATGAGATATTGCCTTTCCATAAACGGGATTAAATTGCAGTTTATTAACGTTATTTGTCAGCTGATGTGCGCTTAAACTGAATAATCATCGATTTACATCCTTCCAGTGTTGCCAGACATTATGACTTTTTTGTTCAATAGACACGAATAATTTTGAGAAGGTATATTTGATATACATAATAGACGAATCGAAGAATCGTCGATTATGTATATGAAATAAAGCTTATCATAATTATTGGTGGCTATTGAATAAAAATGTCGCAAAGTCTGGTAACACTGCATCCTTCTCAAACACCAAGTTTGGTGCATTTAAATTTTATAGAGGTTCGGCTGTAGACTATCTTAAAATGATCAAATTGGAGCATTGAAGTGATCCAAGTAAATATCACGTTTGGTTAAATGCAATCCTTGTCGTGAGTCTATAAAGTTTTGTGGATACAAATATAAAATGTAACATACACACGCATAGACAGTATTTTCTAAAAATAATGGAATCGAGCTCAGGACATCTCAAAACATGTAAATTCATTGAAAAAATGGAAGTCGAAATTTTTCACTCATTCATTAACTTCTTCGTAAATATATAGTAGAAGAAAGTAAATAGCGATTAAACGTTTATATTTTAAATTTATTCGTACCATAATTTTCAAATTATGGATGGAATTACGCTTCAGAAAGTTAAAGTTATCCCTAATATTAAAGTTTTTATTGTATATTATTGATTCTCCAGAATATGCTCCTTACTAATTTTTTTGGGAATAAAAACATTTTTCGTTGACTTCATTGAGAAAAAAATACATACCGCCTTCCTCTAGAATGAATAAGTGATCATTTTATAAATCCCTAAGCTAGAAATATAGATTTCCGAGCTATGCGCATAATGCACGTCAATAAGCTGAATAGACGAAAAGAACGAGAATTTCTAGTGTATACATTTATACATGTTAAACAATATTCTGAATATTCTGAATCCTTTGTATTGCGAGAATTTTTTTGCTTTATTAGCTAGAATTGGGTCATAAACCAAGATAATAGTTGCTAAAACTCTCCTCTTGTATTCTCATTTATTTGCAGAGATTTTTAAATAAGTTTGACCTCGATGATATAGACAAATGCTCTAGAATTACAATTGCTGTTGCTAGAACCAGCTTTCAAATGGTACTAGAATTTATAAGGATGACATGGAACGATTTTTTCTAAAGCCACAATTTAGATTCTACATGTCAGCTATAGAATTTTTTCTCTGTGAAAACTGAAACGTCCATGTTAAAAAACTTAACGAGTATTAGAAAATAAATTAGAAAATAAATTAGAAAATTCTTTTTCAATACACCGAGAAAAAAATGCATCGCTTCCATCTAGAACGAACTAGTAGTCATTTTGTGAAACTCTGAACTAGAAATATACATTTACAAGCTAAGCATATAAGGTAAACAAATGACCTAAACAGACGAAGTAAACAGAATTTCTAGTCTATACTTTTCTAGATGGTTAAACAATATTATGGATATTATGAATCCGTTGTATTGCAAGAAAATATCGCTTGATTTCCTAGAGTTGGTGATAAATCAAGATTATAGTTTCTGAAACTCGTCTTTTCAGTTCACATTCTTTTACAAAGATTTTTAAATAAGTTTGACCACGATAATATAGGAATACGATCTAGAAATTTAATAGGGGCTTTTAGAACTGGGTAGCGAAGGGAACTAGAATTTATAAGGATGTAATCTAACTATATTTACTATAGATATATTTTAGTTTCTAGATGTCAGTTGCAAATTTTTTTTCAGTGTATTATTGTTTTGAAGAATTTTATTAGTTACGAGGAAACTCATTCAAATGCTAATCACCGATATTCTTTAAAAAATATCTGGTATAATGCTTAATGAAGTGTAACATTTTCCGCAATTATTAGCTTCTATCGCAGGTTTTTTTTTTTTTTTTTTTGCATTTTTTTTTTCCCGACCTCTAAAATATTACCTATTCAAAAGTTAAAGATGTTGTTAGTTGTTAGTATGCACAATTTAATTTCTAGATGTCAGTCACAGAATTTTTTCTCAGGTGTATTATTGTTTTGAAGAATTTTATTAGTTACGAGGAAACTCATTCAAATGCTAATCACCGATATTCTTTAAAAAATATCTGGTATAATGCTTAATGAAGTGTAACATTTTCCGCAATTATTAGCTTCTATCGCAAGTTTTTTTTTTTTTTTTCGACCACTAAAATATTACCTATTCAAAAGTTAAACATGTTGTTAGTTGTAGGTATGCACTATTTAATTTCTAGATGTCAGTCACAGAATTTTTTCTCAGGTGTATAATTGTTTTGAAGAATTTTATCAGTCTCAAGGAAACTCATTCAAATGCTAATCACCGATATTCTTTAAAAAATATCTGTAATAATGCTTAATGAAGTGTAACATTTTCCGTAATTATTAGCTTCTATCGCAGGTTTTTTTTTTTTTTTTTTTTTTTTTTTTTTTTTTTTTTCCCGACTACTAAAATATTACCTATTCAAAAGTTAAAGATGTTGTTAGTTGTTAGTATGCACAATTTAATTTCTAGATGTCAGTCACAGAATTTTTTCTCAGGTGTATTATTGTTTTGAAGAATTTTATCAGTTACAACGATACTCATTCAAATGCTAATCACCGATATTCTTTAAAAAATATCTGGTATAATGCTTAATGAAGTGTAACATTTTCCGCAATTATTAGCTTCTATCGCAAGTTTTTTTTTTTTTTTTTCGACCACTAAAATATTACCTATTCAAAAGTTAAACATGTTGTTAGTTGTAGGTATGCACTATTTAATTTCTAGATATCAGTCACAGAATTTTTTCTCAGGTGTATAATTGTTTTGAAGAATTTTATCAGTCTCAAGGAAACTCATTCAAATGCTAATCACCGATATTCTTTAAAAAATATCTGTAATAATGCTTAATGAAGTGTAACATTTTCCGTAATTATTAGCTTCTATCGCAAGTTTTTTTTTTTTTTTTTTTTTTTTTTCGACCACTAAAGTATTACCTATTCAAACGTTAAAGATGGTGTTAGTTGTTAGTATGCACAATTTAGTTTCTAGATGTCAGTCACAAAATTTTTTCGCAGTGTATTATTGTTTTGAAGAATTTTGTCAGTTACGAGGAAACTCATTCAAATGCTAATCACCGATATTCTTTAAAAAATATCTGGTATAATGCTTAATGAAGTGTAACATTTTCCGTAATTATTAGCTTCTATCGCAGGTTTTTTTTTTTTTTTTTTTTTTTTTTTTCGACCACTAAAATATTACCTATTCAAAAGTTAAACATGTTGTTAGTTGTAGGTATGCACTATTTAATTTCTAGATGTCAGTCACAGAATTTTTTCTCAGGTGTATAATTGTTTTAAAGAATTTTATCAGTCTCAAGGAAACTCATTCAAATGCTAATCACCGATATTCTTTAAAAAATATCTGTAATAATGCTTAATGAAGTGTAACATTTTCCGTAATTATTAGCTTCTATCGCAAGTTTTTTTTTTTTTTTTTTTTTTTTTCGACCACTAAAGTATTACCTATTCAAACGTTAAAGATGGTGTTAGTTGTTAGTATGCACAATTTAGTTTCTAGATGTCAGTCACAAAATTTTTTCGCAGTGTATTATTGTTTTGAAGAATTTTGTCAGTTACGAGGAAACTCATTCAAATGCTAATCACTGATATTCTTTAAAAAATATCTGGTATAATGCTTTATGAAGTGTAACATTTTCCGTAATTATTAGCTTCTATCGTAAGTATTTTTTTTTCCGACCACTAAAATATTACCTATTTAAAAGTTAAAGATGTTGTTAGTTGTTAGTATGCACAATTTAATTTCTAGATGTCAGTCACAGAATTTTTTCTCAGGTGTATTATTGTTTTGAAGAATTTTATCAGTTACAACGATACTCATTCAAATGCTAATCACCGATATTCTTTAAAAAATTTCTCGCATAATGCTTAACCCTTCATATCCCAAGTTATTTTATTTTTTGGAAAAAAGAGTTTGAATCTTTTTTATATTATATTTATTTATGCATGAAAATCATTTCATATTAACACATTCGCGAAAGCATAATTTTGAATTTTTCACAGTAAGGTCCGCCTGCGGGCGTTATTCTCCTATGTTGCAATATTTCAGAACAAAATTTTCTGTATTTGCATTTATATTAGAAATGGATATACATTATAATTATATTCTTTCTAACCAAAGTATTTGTATCCATAGTATATTTCATTGTAAAAATGTGAATATTGGTTATATATTTAAGAAATAAATAGCATACAAATTGCGAAAGAAATACCCACTGGTGGAGTTACAGATTTTCAAATGACGTGAATCTACATCAACTGTCGCGAGAGTCTTAAATTTAGTTTAAACTATAGCTTAACCAGGGCCCGAAATTTCAACTCAGATTGCACTCGCCGAAACAAAAGTTTTACTCGCCACAAGATAGGGCTGCCATTTTTTTTTTCTTTTTTACTCATTTTGGGTTTTTTATTTTTTCTAACTATTTGGATGGCTTTTACAAATATTCCTAAAATTATATATACTAAAAGTGTGTCGTATATCACCATGTCTCATAATCATCTATAATTAAAAATCAACTTAATGTATTTGAGATTTGAAAAAGATTAAAATATCTAATAACATAAATGCAAAGAGTCATTAAAGAAAAAAAAAACTCTTTGACAAACAATATCCTGTGAAAATCTTTTTATTCTGAAAGATTAAGCTTCCTTATTTACATCTTTATTTATTTAACTTTATACATCAGAAATGTCTTTTTCATCCATTTTATTTTTGTAATAGACGGAATGTCGATGTGTATAACTTGTTCATTGTTGTCATTTTAAATAGCCATTTCGGAATAACTTTTTTGATAAAATCGTTTCTTACAAATCATTACAAGTGAAAATCATTGACGTTTCAGTAAAAAAACTGGAAAATATTAACTGTTTTTTGATCATTATTCAACGAAATAAACATAGGCAGTATCTTTAAAAAGGCTCGGGCTCATGACAATATTGCATAGGCAAACTTTCGAATATATTTTCCCCAGGATAGTGGGCGACGGGCAAAGAAGCTATCTGCTCATCTATTCTCACTCTGCTTGGGGAAATAACAGTAGGAGAAACAAAACAACCGAAGAGATCAAAACTTTTATGTATGCACTAAGCATTTTTAATTTCCCAGGCTGGGGCGATCTTGGGCCGCGCATACACAAACTTGGCTCTCCGAGAATCTAAAAAAAAAAGATAGGTTAAATGTGAAGTTATAAGATGGCAAGATTTTGCCATATTTAAATCTATAAAAAAATGTTTTCTGTCACCGTATCGTGTAAGAATTCTATCTATAACTTGACCAAATTTTTACTCGCCACAGTAAACATTCCACTCGCCAATGGCGATCTGGCGAGAGGAAATTTCGCGCCCTGGCTTAACCATAGGGAAAGCTTAAAGTATAGGGACTAAAGCTTAAACTATAGGGAGTAAAGCTTAATTATAGTCCCATTGAAATCCTGTTGTAAATTTAGGCTATATTGAGGAATATTTTTGATGGGACTTTAAAGTACCGGTAGGATACAAAGGGTTAATGGAATGTAACATTTTCTGTAATTATTCGTTTCTATCGCAAGTTTTAATGTTTTTTTACCACTAAAAATATCACGTATTCAAAAGTTAAGAATGTTATTAGTATTCATGAAAATCGATCTAAATAAAGACGTATTAATCAAAATATCATTTACTAAACACTTTAGATGTGACGATTTTACACTTGCTAACCTAACCCAGAAGATTGTTAGTTCCCGCCAGTTTTTGTACAACACTCATACTTGCCAACATCCTAATTAATATTCCGTAGTCTTGTTAGTCCCAACCTTTTTCTCACACCAATAAATTTTTAGAGTAATATTCTCTATATGCTATTACGATTAAATAAGATGAAAAATACACTAAAATGATACTTGTGTGAAAAAGAAGGCGGGGCTAACAATACTACGGAATATTAATTAGTATGTTGGCAAGTATGAACACTTAATTTTTAGAGTATTTTTCTTCAAATATAATTTGGATTAAATAAGAAGAAAAATACTCTAAAAAAGACTGGTGTGAAAAAATAGGCGGGAAGGGGCGGGACTAAAAATCTTCTGGGTTAGGTTGGCAAGTATGTGATTTGTAAAAGGCAAAAAAATCTCACACATATTAGTTTGTTCGTAATTCTAAATCGTCAAATCACCAGTATGTTTGTTTCTAAATGACGTTCAAAGTTTTTCCACATACTCAAGTGCTTTCTATTTTTGTTTTAAAAGGTACCCTTCTGTTTAACCACTTCACTGGCCACTGTACTATCAAAGCTTCCAATCTAATCCGGCGAACTGTTGGTACCGCCCATTTTTCTACGCCACTTAATTTTTAGAGTATTTGTTTTCTTAACTCATCGTAAATATATTTGAAGGGAATTACTCTAAAAATAAAGTGATGTAGAAAAATGGCCGGTACTAACAATTTGCCGGATTTGGTTGGCAGCTCTGTACTATGTGAAAGTTTTCCCCGGGTTATCTCGAGATGGCCAGCGAAGTGGTTAAAATATAAGATTATTTCACATAAATTTAATATTTATTGAAATATTTTGGTAAAATATATGCTTAAAATTTTAGAAGGAATATTACGTATATATTTGGAGTTCGGCGGTAGAGAAGAATTTTATACTTTCTTATTAAACCTCTAATATATATATATATATATATATATATATATATTATTTTATTAATTAGGCAAATTATTATTCTTGTTTATTATTATTTATTTATTTATTTATTTATTTATTTATTGGCTAAAAATATAAATTATGCAATATTTACTCTGAAATTTTTTTTTTTTTTACTAAGAACTAAAAATATGTATTTTTTTAGGCGCTTTTATTCTTTTTATCCATCTATAAAATGTACAGACCAATGATTCATTTTCTTCAACGCATGATTTTTCGAATATTCAATATTTACAGTCATGTTTTTAGATTCAAAATATTGATTTGAATTTTTTCATTTTCACGCTTTTTTTTTCTTTCCGTTTTCTTTCAAATGAATTTCTACATAGTGGAAAAGGATTTAATGTGAATTTCTTTCTTTATCTTCAATGAAAAATAGGTCGATCAAAATGCATTTTCAGCATATGTTACTATATTACATGAATTACTTTCTGTGCATTTTTTTCTTTCATAATATATCTATATTTGTGTTTTCAGATTATGTTGATGAAAAGAAACAAATTAAATATATATTTAATGTGGGAAACCTTAATAAAAATGAAATTATGCTGATAATTTAATGAAATATTTTCTATGTCAGTTGCAAAATATCTTAAAGTTCTTTTAACGTTTTCATTTAAAAAAACACAATAAAATTAAACACTTTAAAAAACACAATATGTAGAAAATATTTTACTAAATATTTATTCAAATTGAAAAAGGTAGAGTTGATTGACATTAAGTTGATTGACGTTGCTCTAGAACTGCCTATTAATCTAATGTTGATAGTCCTACAATCATCCTTTGTGTTGCTCCAGAGACGTGCCATCAAATTTTTTATCCTCCGTGGAGGGTGTGGCTTCAGTAATTACCAGATGTATTAGTTTTACATAGCTGCGAAGTTTTTTAATTTATTCCGGAATGTTGTTAGATCCGCCCTTTTTTCACACCGTAATCCTTTTAGAATAATTTTCTTCATATTTAATCATAATTATACATTAAACAAAATTTTTCTACAAATATTATGGTGTGAAAAAAGGGCGGGGCTAACAACATTCTGGAATAAATTAAAAACTTGGCAGCTATGCTTTTACAGTGCATGAAGGACATCACATCCATGAATGATTTCATGTGTACCAACTACATTAATATAAACCATCGGGAATGAAATCTGTCTGGAAGGAAATACACAAACCTCTGTCTAGAGCGCAATGTTCTGCCATTTTGGTTACAGCGTTCTAGATTTTATTTATGAAATAGTGTTTGTTAAAATGAATAAATATACTTGCATGATAACCTGTTAGATGGTTTGTCGAACTGTCAATTATCATATCTTTAATGGAAAGTTTGCAGCTTTAAAATTTAGCAGGAAACATCTATCCCAATGATGCACACAAGATTTTTTATTTATTTATTATTATTATTATTATTTTAAATCAAGGACATCTTAATTATTATTCAAAAGCTGTCTTCATTGCATTTTCTTCTTAAATACTGGTAACGAGTACATCCGTTTCTAAATATCACGAAATTTAATTCACATTTCATGAAATACTAAAAACTATGTACTTTGAAACTAATATTTTTACAACATATAAAGGAGTACGCCATTCTTTAGGATATTGAAAATTCGCTTCAGCCTTTTTTTCTGTTATTATAAAATGATAAGTAAGATATGGTTATTTTGAACTTTGCTTTTTTTAATAATGATCTAATATATATAAAGAATTATCAATTTTTCATGAAAAATTTTAATAGGTTTTCTTGGTTTCCATAAATTAAAGGTTCAAGAAGGAAAAAAAAATAGTAATTTACGTGTGGTTCACGTTTTTATCTATCATTTGATTATTATGAATTTCAGCATTATGCCCGCCATTTAAAGTCATGCAGTAGATTAAATGAATAACTAGGTTTAAAAAAATTCCGAAATATACTTTTCTTTTCCTTTTCGTACAAAAATATGATAATTAACCATTTACTGGTCCAATTTAATTTCACCCCTCTAATCAGTGTTGGCAAATTTAGTAGCATTTTTATTCAATATCCACCACTAAGTTTTAAATGTAACGGTTGTGTAATCAGGGCCTGATAAAGGGGGAAGCTCGCTCTTACCGGAATATTTTTACAATTATTTTTTACTTCATGTCATAGAAATTCCACGCTTTGACGAGGAAATATTTTTTATAAAAAATGAACGGTGTAAAACAATCCAATTTACTCACCGTTATTAGACACCAGAATTCTTTTAAAATAATTTTTTATGAAAATTTTCTGTTTATTATTGGAGGAAAGTATTTGTTAAAAAATAACGGTGTAAGTATAAATAATGTGTGAAGAGCGAGCTTCCCCCTTAATCAGGCTCTGTGTGTAATCACTTCGAAGGATATTCGTCATTTACGTATATCAAATATCCCTCCTAAAATATATTAGTGGTAGTTGAATAAATTTGTCAACACAATTTAGAGCGTTTTAGAGCGTTAGGTCCGGCAAAGAGCTCACTTCTGTATTTTTCAGTAAAGGATTTTCATATCCATAACTTGTATAGTTTTTATTTGGACAATAAAGAAACACACAAAACAGCGTAACACTACAAAATAATACTACTTTACTAAAAAGATAGGAATTAGAATAAAGATTAAATATAAAAAAATAAAATAAATAAAAAATAAAAAAAAATCCAAGAAAACACAACATTAAATAAATGGAGAATATTTAATAAATACATATATTCTAAAAGTTCATAACAGAACCTTATACGCACACTTTCAGTGTTATTGCTGAAATTTAGTTACAATAGCATAAATATATGCACGTTTTTCTATTAAGAAAGACTTGTCTTAAAAACTGTACTTGTGTACTTTATGTGTCTGAATATATTTTAAGAAACTGATAATGCGTTGCCTTAACAATATCTTTCTTCGGAATTTTTAATGAATCTAGGGAGTATTGAGCGATTTTTGAAGTTATTTTTTCCTTAAAATATATATATATCTATATATATAAGATAAAATTTTAATAAAGGATGGGGTAAAAGTTGAATTATTAAATATATAGAACTAGAACAAAGTTTTTATAAATCAATACGCAAACGCAGCAAAAGGAAATATAAAACTATAATAAATAAGCAAAATAATTAAAGCCAGATGAAAAATTAATACCAAAACACATGAGGGCCTTCATCAGGAGAGCTCCCCAATGTAGGGAAAGTAATATGAGAAGTTTCTGACGAAATGTTGGTAATTTAACCAAAAAACACGTTTCTAGCTCCCAATTTCTCACAGATGGAAGCAAGACCATACAGCAAACGAATTTTAATTAATAGTGTTACAAAATTGTAAATAATTGTGTTTATTTTTGTATAAATTTTCTCAAAGAGGCTTAGTAAGTTGATAAAGTGCTAATTTTATGCATTTCTTGTCGTTTTAGCGTTGAAATAGCCATATTTTCCCTTTACAACGCATTAAAAAGCCCCAATAAGGCAGGTAATGGATTTGGCGCCAAATTTGGCGACTTTTCCTCACCTTGGCGATTTTTTTGGCGACGTTGGCGAGAAAATCCTTAAAGGGATATACCAAATATGGAAGCTCTAATCTCATTGGCTGATGAGATACGGAAATTTCTGGAACCTTCCACACTTTTTTACAGGGGAACATAAGGAGAGTGTTCCCGCCAAGGCAGTCAGTCAGTCAGTTCAGTTCTCATTCAGCTTCCGCTAATGCTTGCATTGTTTTGAGCCTCTTTGAACGAGACTTGCTTCAAGTGTTATTGCTATACAGTTTATACTGTGGATTTGCTATTGACAGCTGTTATTTAAGCTGTGTTTACTGGTTGAATTGAAGCTGATACTTAGTTTATAGACCTGTATTTTTCTGGAACTTTCTGTGAATAAATTACTGAATTTTTGTAAGTTTGGCCTTTCATTCTCGGACAACTCACGAATCCCCAAGTACGCAACATTTCTTTTGTCAGAAGTGGGATTGTCTGTGAATGGTGATAACAAGAGCTATGGAACAAGAAATGAAAAAACTTCTAGAAGGTCTCACTGCTCAGATGAATAAGTTAAGATCTGGATTGATAGAGAAAATGGAAACAGGACAGGGAAAGATGGAAACATCGCAAAGAGAATTGAAAGACGGTTTGACTGAAGAAATGAAGGAAATGAAAGCAGTACAGGAGAAAATGGAAGCCAGTTTGATCGAAGAAATTAAATCTAATCAAGATGAGATGAAGAGAGAGCTTTCAACGGCGAAAGAATCAATAGTGGGTAAATTAACGGTGATGGAAAATAGAATGGATGTAATAGAAGAGAAAGTTAGGACAGTAGAAAGAAATTTTGAAGAGAGATTTATGAAGATAGAAGAGAATTTTGAGGAGAAAGTTAAAGAAAATTTTGATCAGGAACTGAAAGGAAGGTTTTCAGAGATAGAAGGTAAATTGAAGAGAATACGAGAAGATCTGGAGAGAAAAGTGGAGGAAAAGTTAGAATCCATGCCCCAGGAAACTGAAAAGAAAGAGAGAAGAATCCAGAATCAGGAATTTATTAAGCTATCTACCTACGACGGCAGTTCCTCCTGGCATGTATATAAGACGCAGTTTTCCATCGTAGCTGAAGCTAAAGGCTGGGACTCGATTGCCAAGTCAGTCCACTTAGCAGCAGCATTACGGGGAGATGCAGCTGAGATAATGAGAAATGTTTCTAAAGAAGAAAGGAACGACTTTGTGGCCCTGACTAGAGCATTGGAGTTACAGTTCGGAAAGAAATGTTCTAAGGACTAGAGTCGCCACCAGCTAAAATCCCGTTACCAGAAAACGGGCAAAAGTTTGCAAGAGCTGGCAGCGGACATTCAGAGACTGTCACACCTAGCATTGTCAGACTGTCATGCTGACACTCGAAACGACTTAGCTCTTCAGTACTTTATCGATGCTGTTCGTGATCCAGAAATTCAAAAAACGCTGAGACTCTCCAACATCAGAGAAGTAGAATCAGCTTTAGGCTATGCACTTAGGATAGAGGCAGCCCAACAAGCCTCCCATAAAGACCGCCATACCATAAGAACAGTCTCGTTAAAGATACGCCTGCTGATGAAAATGAAATGAAGAGAAGTCTCGCAGAGATTTTAAAGAGATTGCGCAGCCTGGAAAATAATAAGGAAATAAAGGATCGGAAGATAAAGTGCTGGGGCTGTGGAGGGGATTGTCATGTGAAGAGGAACTGCCCTGTACGACCAACTAAAGGAAATCCCCCGGCTTCACCATCACTGCAGGGAAACTAGGAGAAGGCCACCTCGCGGGGCGGAGGTTGCCTGAAGTTAAAGAGCCCCAGTTTACAGTATTTCATGTTTCATCGATGAGTGGCGGCGATAATGGACTTTACGTCTATGGCCAAGTTAACAACACAGCCTGCCGGATGATTCTGGACACGGGAGCGAACGTGACAATCATTAGAAAGCATTTGTCTCAAGAACTAAAAGAAAAGATCATTTGGACGCCGCCTTGTGTTAAACTCCAGACTGTGACCGGAGACGAAGTCAAAATATATGGAAAAATGAACTTGACCATCACTTTTGGAAATGCCAATTACCCTCATATGGCGTATGTGGCAGATATAAAAGATCCTCTAATCATTGGAATTGATTTCCTAAGAAAATTTAACTTCAAATTGGACTTCAAGAATAATGAACTGCATTCGAGTTCGGAAGACATAGCTGTGTTCAATACTGAAAATCAAGACATTCAGCAAATTTGCCAGATAACAGCCAAGTCTGAAATTTCCATCCCCCCACACACAGAGACAGTAGTTTCAGGAACACCTCCTACAAAGCAATACTTCCGCTACGGACTGATTGAATACTCGAATACAGACAATAGCCCAAGAGGAGTTCTGGTAGCTTCATCTCTAGTCGATCTCTCGAAGAGTACTATTGCTGTGAGAGTCGCAAACATCAGCGATAAGGTCCGAACAGTGAAGAAGGATGAGATGTTAGCAGCCTGCACTCCTGTAACATGTATAAACCGTCCCACACAATCAACCGAATCCAAGTCTTCTGAGCAATTAACAACGGAACTACTCAAGAATGCAGAATTAAGAAGGGAGCAGAGGTGTGCTGCGGATAAGCTACTCCAAGAATTTAAAGACATTTTTCTCGAACACCTGAAGACATCGGAAGAACGAACATTACGCAGCACAGAATTGATACAGGAAATCATCCTCCAATCAAACAACATCCAAGAAGACTTCCATTTGCTAAACAGGAAGAGGTCACTGGGCTTCTAAAGGAAATGCAACACAATGACATCATTGAGCCATCAACGAGTCCTTGGGCCTCTCCCATGGTACTGGTGCGAAAATAGGATGGTTCAACAAGATTTTGAGTGGATTATCGTCGTTTGAATGACGTCACAAAGAAAGACAGTTACCCTCTTCCCAGAATTGACGACACATTAGACACACTTGCTGGCATTGAATGGTTCTCGACTTTAGATCTGAAGAGCAGTTACTGGCAAGTAGAATTACATCCTGATGATCGTGAGAAGACTGCATTCACCACGGGACAAGGACTGTAGCAATTTAAAGTTATGCCATTCGGATTATGTAAGGCACCTGCCACCTTCGAACGCCTGATGGAGACAGTGCTAAAAGGACTTTCCTATGAAGCCTGTCTAGTGTATTTGGATGATATCATCATTGTGGGGCGCACCTTTGAAGACCATCTACGAAAGATCCGAAAGGTGCTAGAGAAACTCAGAATGGCTAACCTCAAATTGAATCCAGGCAAGGGTAACTTGTTCCGTCGTGAAGTGAGCTACCTCGGCCATATCATCTCTGCCGAAGGTGTGAGAACTGATCCTGAGAAGATCTCTGCAGTCGAGAACTGGAGTCGCCATGAAAATGTACACCAACTACGAAGTTTCCTGGGGTTATGCACTTACTACAGGAAGTTTGTCAAGGGTTTCTGAAATATTGCCAGACCACTCCACAAGCTGACGAAGTCAAACAGAAGTTCCTGTGGACAGATGAATTTGAAAAAGCGTTTAAGCGACTTAAAGAGGCCTTAACATCATCGCCTATCTTGTTGTATCCACAGCCCGACAGACAATTCATACTTGATACAGATGCCAGCCATGAGACTGTCGGTTCTGTTCTATCGCAGGAAGTTGATGGTCAAGAACATGTCATTGCCTGTTGGAGTAAATGCCTGTCTAAACCTGACCGAAATTACTGTACCACCAGGAAAGAGCTACTCGCCATCGTAAAAGCCATAGAACATTTCCATCATTACCTCTATGGCAGAAAATTCCTGCTACGGACTGACCATGCATCTTTAACGTGGTTGCTCCAGTTCAAAAACCCGGAAGGACAGATTGCCAGGTGGATACAACGCCTCCAGGAATATGACTTCGAGATACGTCATCGTAAAGGGACTCTACATGGTAATGCAGATGCCCTGTCACGGAAGCCCTGCTCGGAAAGCTGCAAGTACTGCTCTAGAGCCGAACAGAAATACCTGCCGATAAATCCGGTGGCCTGCCAAGTTACTGTCTCAACACCGTCAGAACAAGATCCCGATCCATGGAGTGACGAAGAACTTAGACATGCCCAGTTGGAAGATCCTGACATAAAGCCAAAATTACAGATGAAGGAGACAACCAGCAACAGACCTACATGGAAGGACATTTCCAGATTTAGTCCCATTACGAAAAGTTATTGGGCACTTTGGGACTCTCTTCATATCAGAAACGGTGTATTATACAGAAAGTGGGAATCTGATGACGGGAAAAGCTTCGGATGGCAGATTGTATTACCAAGATCAAAAATTCCAGATGTTTTAGAACAATTGCATAGTAGCTCTACCGGAGGCCATTTTGGGGTAATGAAGACTCTGCAGAAAGTTCGGGAACGCTTATACTGGTGCAAGGAAAGGGAGGACGTGGAGAAATGGTGTAAATCCTGTGATGCTTGTGCGGCACGTTAAGGCCCGCAGAAACGAAGTCGAGGAAGACTGCAACGGTATAATGTGGGAGCACCATTTGAACGGATTGCACTCGACATCTTGGGTCCTTTGCCACAGACCTCCAGTGGAAATAAATAAATCCTCATCGTAATACACTATTTCACCAAGTGGCCTGAGGCATATCCCATTCCCGATCAAGAGGCATGCACAGTGGCAGAGGTCCTAGTGCAGCAATGGGTGTCAAGGTATGGCACGCCCCTACAACTTCATACCGACCAAGGTAGGAACTTTACTTCTGCTGTTTTCAAAGGACTGTGTCAACTACTCGGCATAGACAAAACCCAGACAGCACCCTTACATCCCCAGTCGGACGGCATGGTCAAGAGGTTCAACCGTACCATCCTGAATAACCTCTCTCTTCTAGTATCAAGGAACCAGCAAGATTGGGTCTTGAAGTTGCCATTGTTCCTGCTGGCTTATCAAATTGCTGTCCATGAGACCGCCGGCTATACTCCAGCTCAGATGCTGTTTGGACGCGAACTTCGTCTCCCATGTGATCTCCTGTTTTGTTGTCCACCAGATGCGCCTTCATCGCCCGAGGAGTACATCCAAGATCTCCAGGCACGATTTGAAGACGTACACAACTTTGCTCGGGAGCGGATTCACATGGCAACAGAGAAAATGAAGACGAGGTACGATCTAAAGGCTACACAACATGAGTTCCAGGAAGGAGACAGGGTCTGTTTGTGGAATCCTGTTCGAAGTAAAGGACTCTCTCCCAAGTTACAGTGCAACTGGGACGGACCGTACACAGTCTTAAAAAGGCTGAATGGTGTAGTGGTGCGGATCACTAAAACACCTTCATCAAAACCGAAGGTGGTGCACTATAACAGGCTTGCCAAGTACCAAGATTTACGGTAATATTAAAATTTAAAATGTAAATACTGGTAAAATTTGCGCATGCGTAATGTAAATATTTGTATATAAATACTTGTACATATTTGTGAATTTTGTAAATATTTCTCACTTGATTTTTGTTTCTATTTTGTCGTTATATGCAATTTAGTTTTTGTATTTAAGATTGTGCAAATTTGGTTAGTTTCGCCTCTTAACCAAGGGTTGCACTGCCCGGCACGTGCAGTCCTTGGGAGGGGGGCAGTGTTACAAAATTGTTAATAATTGTGTTTATTTTTGTATAAATTCTCTCAAAGAGGCTTAGTAAGTTGATAAAGTGCTAATTTTATGCATTTCTAGTCGTTTTAGCGTTGAAATAGCCTTATTTTCCCTTAAAAACGCATTAAAAAGCCCCAATAAGACAGGTAATGGATTTGGCGCCAAATTTGGCGACTCTTTCCCACCTTGGCGATTTTTTGGCGACCTTGGTGAGAAAATCCTTATAAGGGATATACCAAATATGGAAACTCTAATCTCATTGGCTGATGAGATACGGAAATTTCTGAAACATTTCAGACTTTTCTACAGGGGGCCATAAGGAGAGTGTTCCCGCCAAGGCAGTCAGTCAGTTCAGTTCACCTTCAGCTTCCGCTAATGCTTGCATTTTTTTAGCCTCTTTGAAAGAGACTTGCTTCAAGTGTTATTGCTATACAGTTTGTACTGTGGATTTGCTATTGACAGCTGTTGTTTAACCTGTGTTTACTGGTTCAATTGAAGCTGATACTTAGTTTATAGACCTGTATTTTTCTGGAACTTTCTGTGAATAAATTACTGATTTTTTGTAAGTTTGGCCTTTCATTCTCGGACAACTCACGAACCCCCAAGTACGCAACAATATAAAACATAAAAAGCAATTAAATACAGGAATCAAGCACAAAATATATTAAATCAATATAAAATACAAGAATATAAATAATACAGGAATATATAAATACATACCTGGACAAACTCGAATAGTCATTAGAATATGGGAAATCCCCCCCCCCCCATTTCAATCATAGAACCCTCTTCAGCTAGTAGGGCCAGCACTTAAATATCGCCCAAAGTGGAACAACAAACCTTAAGTGGGATTGTGATCAAGAATACTGAAGTGTTTATTGATTTAAAAAAAAACAGGATAGCGGTTAACAGTTAGTACATTTTCGAGATTTTTCATTCAGGTCTAAATTGTTATTGCTAAGCATTTTAATTCTGTTTTTTTGGATGAACATAATATTTTTTAAAACTTTATGACTAATACAGGAGAACCAATTTGTTAAATTACAAACTTTAAAGTTAAAATCTTGCCTTTTATTATAAATCCCAACAAACCAGTTATCTTTTTTTTTTTTTTTTTAAATCCAGGAAAGAAATTTGATCTTCAGAGTCAGTACGGTTTAAGACAAGATCGGAGGGATAGATTTCAGCTGCATATTTTGCAACATCTACACAGTTTATTGCTATTACGTCATCAATATTGTAGTTGATGTTTAGGTGTCGTTAGGTGTCGTTTTATTGTATATTGATGACGGAATAGCAATAAACTCTGTAAACACCATAAAATGCAAAAAAACTCGCAACAATTGTTTCTGGTCGAAAAAACACACGACCCTTCATCAGGCGAACAAAGTAAGCACGAGTGCTGCAGTCAAAGCGGCAACGCGTTAATTATACACATAATAATTAATTATACACATATTAATTAATATTAATTATACACATATTTTTCTTCTCTACAACATATTCAAGAACGGCTGAATTTTTTGTTATATTTTTTAATCCAATAGAATTAATAATAATAAATGACCAAAAGGATAAAAATAAGACAGGAAATAAGATTATGTTATAATCATGTTGTGCGGCGCGATCATCATCATGTCATTAATCATGTACGGCGCGAGGTGCGTTGCCGCTTTGACTGCAGCACTCGTGCTTACTTTGTTCGCCTGATGAAGGGTCGTTGAGACAAATGATGAACAATTGTTGCGAGTTTTTTGCATTTTATGGTGTTTATTCAAAGTTTGTAAGTAATAATTTTTACAACGCCAGTTTTGTGATGCTTCTTTATTAAAAATAAACTGTGTAGATTTTGCAAAATATTCAGCTGAAATCTATCCCTCCGATCTTGTCTTAAACTGTACTGACTCTGAAGACCAAACTTTTTTCCTAGATTTAAAAAAAAAAAAAAAAACAGATAATAACTGGTTTATTGGGATTTATTATAAAAGGCAAGATTTTAACTTCAATGTTTGTAATTTAACAAATTTGTTTCTCCTGTATTAATCTTAAAGTTTTTAAAAATATTATGTTCACCCAAATAAACAGAATTTGCAATAACAATTTACACCTGAATCTGGCTATTAAAAATCTCAAAAACATACTATCTGTTAACCGCTATCCTGTTATTTTAATCAATAAACATTTCAGTATTCCTGATGACAATCCCACTTAAGGTTTGTTGTTCCATTTTGGGGACATTTAAGTGCTGGTAAGTGGCCCTACTAGGTGAAGCGGGTTCTATGTTTATAATGGGGGGGGGGGGTAAATTTTCAATATTCTAATGACTATACGAGTTTGTCCATGTACGTATTTATATATTCTTGTATTATTTATATTTTTGTATTTTATATTAATCTAATATATTTTGTGTTTGATTTCTGAATTTAATTGCTTTTTATGTTTATATTAATTAAAATTCGTTTGCTGTATGATCTTGCTTCCATCTGTGAGAAGTTGGGGGCTAGAAACGTGGTTTTTAATTAAATTCCCAGCGTTTCGTCAAAAACTTCTCATATTATTTTCCCTACATGGGGGAGCTCCCCTGATGAAGGCCCTCATGTGTTTTGGGATTAATTTTTCATTTGGCTTTAATTATTTTGCATATATATATATATATATATATATATATATATATAGTGACTGCATTTTAACTTTGGAAAAAAGTAGCCTAAATATATCTTTACATTTTTCATATTTTTTTCATATACGATGCACTAGCTATGGCCAAACTTTATAATTTCCAGGAAATCTATGAAGCAGAATAATAATAATAATAATAAATATATATATTTAAACCTCTTGAAATTTCTAACTGTTTCACCATTCCTGCATTGTTTCTGTCTTGCACTGAGGATATTTCCTGAAAGCGTTTTTGGTTTGGTATACATTTTAGTTTGAGCTTTCTCCCTTCTTTTATTTTTATATTATTTTTCCCCAGCATTAACTGTTACTTTATATATACTCTAAAAGCTTTATTTTAAAGTTTTCTGGACTAAAAATTATGGAAAATAATTTTGTGTATTTTGAGAAAAAAATTAATCGGTCGCTTGGTACAAATCGTTGAGAATTTCTAAATAATAAACTCTCAAATAATAGAATATTCTAATTCTCTTTATACACATTTATACAAAATTTTGTCCTATACCACAATATTAAAAATTTAGAAAAGCGGAATGGCAACGCAAGATGTTGGGCAAGTTTTAACAAAAGTAGATAGGTACTAATTTGTGTCAATGCGTAACTACATACCAATTTGTATGAAATTCTGTGCAGTAGTCCCTGAGACACAGTTGCCGCAAAATTTTGTCACACACACACACATACAGACAGACATTTTCTAAAAGTGCTCAAATCTTTTTCTACAGTTCTCAAAACGTGTAAATCCATCAAAAGCCCGAGGTCGAAAATTTTTACGGATCCCATACCTTCTTCTACGGAATATAGAAGAAAGTAAAAATAAATAAAAAATTCTCCATAGGCTCTAATGTTCCAAAATTCTTTTACGTGTCTCTGTAAACGAATCACAAACAATATATACACAAGTAAAAACTATTCAACTTATTCTATGATTTCCATGAATAATTGTTCGAAATTGGACATAATTTGGATGATTATGTTACATTGTCGGAACACTTTTGTAAGACCCTGTATATTAATTGCGAACCCTAAACACACATATATAAGCGTCTCAATAATGTACGCTTATTTTATTTTGTTGAATGCAGTGTAACGATGTTAAAATACATTTAAACGAAATTCATCCCATATGCCATAATGATAAGAAAAATTTTGGTGTGTCCCTGTACACGAAAAATAAACAATACGCAAAACAAAAATTATACAGTTATTTCTGTATAGTCCGCAAACATGTGTACCAATTTGCAAATCAATTGAAGAATTTTTAAGGCCGCTATTGCAAAGATACAGATTCTGTCGATAGGCCGTAATGATAAGAAAAAAATTGTCGTGTTCCTGTACGCGAACATTGAATACACACCCAAAACTGTAAATCTAATTTTGTGTGGCTCATTAACATGTGTATCAAATTTCAAGTCAGTAGCGTCTGTAGGACGCTGTCGCGAGACAGACATACAAACACAGACCGGAACCCAAACTATTTTTGAGTCTCCACATGGAGTACACCACTGACGTTTCGGAAATTATCACAGATCTATGTCTCAACCATTTTTTTTAAAGATAATGACGAGTTCTTTCGAAAGTTACCCATATTGAAAATTTATACCAACGTAGGGTATTCTCGTCCCCAGGGGAGCAATCCTCTTACATGCACACACATATTTTTCTAGTTCACTACTATATTTATAAGTAATTCATATGAATTTTACAATCACGCGTTAAAAATAACTTGCATTATGTACATCTCTACGAAATTAAAAAAAATAAGGATCTCAGCGCCACCTGTTGAGCAATTGGTACCCAAATGTAATCAGCCCTAGTTCAGGTCAGTGTCCAACTAAGTACCACGTTTGGTTAAATTTCGTTCCATGGTTCTTCAAACACAGCATCCCTAATTTTTGTGAAAAACACACACAAACGACAGACATTTTCTAAAAGCAGTCAAATCGTCTTCAGATCATCTCAAAATGTGAAAATATATCAAAAACTTGAGTTCGGAAATATTCACAAATACTTTCTTCATATATATATATATATATATATATATAGAGAGAGAGAGAGAGAGAGAGAGAGAGAGAGTGAGAGAAGAAAGTAAAATAAATATACATAATTTCTGAAGAAACTGAAAAGTAAATACGTTAAATAAATTGTAAACTATTCAAATAATAATAATAATGCAAATAGTAATAAAAGCATAGTAACATTTAGATTTGTTTAAGAAGTAAGTATTATAAAATGATTATTACAAGTAAATATTTGAACATTTACGGAAAGAAAAAAAAAACGTATGTGCGCAGTTTTTATAAAAGAAACATCTGACGTTAAAAGGATACGTGGAGGTGGCTAATCGTATGACAAATTTTGTTTATGATAAGGGATTTTAAAAATACCAATCCGGTGTGTCCCTCACACATCCTGCATTTCAATACTATAGATTGCACATTATTCGAAAGATCAATAATATAATATATTAATGTTCAATCTACTTTTAAAATAATGTAAAATAGGTTTAAGCACAGTTTTATTTAACATGCTGTTTTGCGTGAGGGAGGGGGGTGGGGTTACCGCCCCCTTAACCCCTTATTGAATTATAGATCCTACATTTATTAGAATAGAAATAAATTCAAGGCTGTAATTAATTTGCCTTCAAAATTGCCAATATTGATAACTGTCTTCAAGTCGTAACCTAATACGAATTATAAAATACGAAATTTAAATTTCCTGCACTTATTTGATTTTAAATTATGCTGATAACAGATATACATGCAAATTAACTGCTAAAGATCTCATATTTAGGGGACCTTAAAACGTGACATAATACAAAACACCGAATTTAAAATTGAGCATTAGAAAGTAATTTATTTGAAGTATGAGTATGAAAAAATTATTTTCCTTTCTGAACAGTATTCGTCGGCATAGTAAAATGTAGCAGAGTACTTCCATCAGCTTCAATCAATAGAAAAAAACGTTTTGATTTTGGGTAGCCGTGTATCTTGTGTATAAACTATATGTACATTACGTTCTGCACTTAATTTTATGTAATAAACACTTAACACAAAATGAAATAAACTTCCAGCAATTTCCAAGTATAGCTCCAATATATCTAAATGCTTTGGGTAGCCCTGTAAACGAGTGATGAATAATTTCTATAACACAATCTGCATGAAACATACTTTATGCATATATAAAAAAAAAAAAAAAATCATTTTGTTTATGGCAGCCTATAGTTGTTACACTATACTTACAAGAAATTTCCTCAATAGACGTAAAGTATTTGAGTTATCTTGGTTGTCCCTGTTCACGAACTCTTCGTTTGATCTCATCGATAAGTTTAATGTTGCACCACTATATGATACAGATTTAGAATACCGAGTTGGTGCCTGCTACTATTTGTTCGGGAGATATGCTTATAAAAGACACGCCTAAAAACCAATCACTAAAAACATGATTTTCGGATTCAGGAGACCTGAAAACGTGTAAATATAACAAAAATTCGAATTCGAAAGTTTAAACTAAAAATAATTTTTCTCTATCATATATATGTTACGAGGTAGTTAAAAAAAAAAAAAAATATGATGCAACGGGATAAAGTAGATTCTTTCAATATCTCAACTTATTGCGATATGAACTTAGAACTTTTAAAAAAACTAAATAATAGTTTTTTTTTTTTTTTTTTTTTTTTTTTTTTTTTTTTTCCGAACTGAGGGCCTATTAGTCTCAGACAGGGATTTTTGCGTTGTCGTTTCAGACAGTTGGACATTTGTCGAAATCATTTTTCGATAGTTGGACATTTGTCGAAATCATTTTTCGATAGTTGGACATTTATCATAATCTAAAATGAAAGCGATGTTATAATTGGGAAGAAAAAAAAACTAATAGCCCTCCGTCCTAAACTAAATTCTGCTTTTGCCAGAATTTCATCAAAACCTTTTTTTTTTTTTTTTTTTTTTTTTTTTTGAAAGATAAAGAAAGGAAAATTAATAATAATCAGTATCGTTACAAGATATATCGAAAACGTTTTTTTTTTAATAATTTTGAATTGGGAAATAAATAGTGCGCGTGCAATAAAATGAAATAAAAATAAATAAAAATATGAATTTAATGATTTGATTTTTATATAAAACACGATCGCGTGCTATCTTAAAAAGTAGATGTAAAATTTAAAGTTTAATTTTCTTGGCAACAATTATAAATTAAAATAAATAATTTAATGAAAGTTTGTTCTTTAGATATACGTCCGTGTAAGATGTCAAAAGATATACGACAAAGTCGTATCTCTATTTTATTTTATTTCATTTTTTTTTTTTTTTTTTTTTTTTTTTTTTGTTACTGAGATTTTTTTTCCTTCGTCTCGAGGACATCGTATATCGCGAATTATTAAAACGACATTTATTTCTTACATATATAAGAGCACAACAGTCATCCATGCTTTGCAAGGGATTCGAAGCCGAAACCTTTGTTTCAAAAGTAGGCTTCCTCCAGGGTAATTTAGTTGGCCAGTACAACGTCTGGTTTCATTTATTTTACCTTCTATTTAATTTCTAAATAATTTAAAGGGGTAGCCAACGGTTTATTCAATAGCAGCTGAACAATGGTAACTAAAAATATGTTTTCAACAATTAAAAACCAAATTATGTTGTTATAGAAGGATAATATTGTTGTGAAATGATAAAAAAATTACATACATTGTTGCAAGCGATAATCTTTGCATTTCAATTAATTTCAAAAGATTTTAATCGACTTTTGCTGCGACTATATAAAACCATATTTGATAAAGTTGACTTTATTTTTTCTCGAAAAAAAAGACTTAAAAATGTGCAAAGTTATGGAAAGTGAAAAGAATTTCGCTTCAAATATTGATTGCGATGATAATGGTCATGAAACTGCAAATGAAGAACCGTGGGAAGAATTTTACGATGACCGAATGATTGACCGAATGCCATATAAGGAACAACCTCCTGTTGTCAATTACTTTGACGATGAAAACTTCATGAAAATGTATGAAAAAGGACTATTAAAAGAGTATTATGAAGAAGATAAGTTAGCGCGTCTGTCATTGTCTTTGAAGGCTAACCAATTCAAAAGTACAGAGTTCCCGTTTACTGTTACTGAAAATATATGTGAGTCTTCATCCGAAAATGATGAAAGTGATGATTTTTTTTATGCAGATGAAAATAAATCTCTTCCTGTTCATTCAGGAAAAAGTGAATGTGAAGCTACATATGTAGCAAATTTGGACAAATTCCAAGAGCTGTTAAAAGAATGTCATGAAGAAAATAATTTAGCTAATGAATTCAAAGGTACACAGTCCTTATCTGCTATTAACGAAAATTCATCTTTTTCCGAAAATGATTTAAGTGTACCATCTGAATTGAACAATGAATATGAAATAAAAAGTGAAAAATCGAAGAAGTCTTGGAAAACACGAATATTTGACTTGTTTCCACCTGAAAAGAAATCTGCGTCATCAAAAAGTAAATCAGAATCGTTATCTCATCCCACGGAATGTAAAGCACCAAAACGTCAAAATTCTAAGAAAAAAGCTTGGAGAAAAACAATTTTTTTGCTGCGCTTCTGTGAAATTCGTTGATTAAATAAGAAATGACAAATATGTATTTCACAGTTTTATGAATTTTTTTTCAAGTTATCTCAAAGCGGTACAACTATAGTATTTCCCCTCAGCTGAATTTGGCGATTTTTCTTTGGCGCCGATTTGAACGATAACGATGTCGTTCTGGATACTTTGGGATATAATATGGCATCCTGCATGCTATTTATTTTGGATTTATGATTTTATGATTTATGATTTATAATTTAGCTTAAGATTTTATCATTTACGCTATATGATTTATGATTTTTAAATTTATGATTTAGCCATAATCGCCAACGAAAAATCGCCAAATCTAGCTGAGGGGAAATACTATAGTTGTTCCCTCAAAGCTGCATTTAAAATTTTGAATCAAAATTTGAAAGAACTATTTTTGTATTTAAAAACTTTTATTTTATTATTTTTATACCTATGGGAATCTCAAATTTAAATTATATGATGGATTATTTGCATTTTTCCTATTTTTTAATTATATCAGAATACCAAAAAAAACTAAAATATACTGAATGAATTACAAACAAACGTTACAGTATTAATCAATCCTTATAGAGTTCAAGATATCTCTTTCTTTTACAACTGTGATTGTTAAAAACGCCCTTATTGTCACTGCTAATTCAATGTTAATGCAATTTGACAATAATCTTCAACTTCCGTTGTCCTAAAAAACTTCTACCAGGTAGATTGTCTTGGCTGTCCATGTTTGTTTGAGTGCCATCGCTATTTGGAATTTGTGTCTTCTCATCTTCGTTGAAAACCGCTTACCATCTTGTTGGTATAGGTCTCTGCTAATGCAGAGACCTATACCAACCATTTACTATACCTATACCTATACCTATACCTATACCATTTACTATACCAACCTCTTGATCCTCCACCCATTAAGCCAAATAACACCTGACCAAATAACACACTCTTCTAAGTGTCTTCCTTGCTCTTCCACATCAAAAGCCGCTCAACATTGGGCTTGTGACTTCCGTTCCTTCTTCTTCCTCAAAAACGCTGTCACCTGTTTTGCTGCCTTGTTCTGAAAAGTGATGCTATGCGTCCTGCTGTGCTGCCTTCTTCTGCTTGCTGTGTGTCTCCTACTACTACCATCTTTACTCAACGCCAATAACACCTGGCGTGATGTCTTCTTCCTTTTACTTTTGTAGCTCCTTCATTTCCTTTAGTTCAATAAAACACATTAAATTATTTGTATACCTAGTCTTCATTGCGTAGAAATATCTATCAGTTCTAAAATAATGTTCCATATAAATATATATATATATATATATATATATATATATATATATATATATATATATATATATATATATATATATGTATATATGTTTTAATTTTTTTTTTGTTGTTGTTGCTGATTATTATGTAACAAATTAGCATTTATTATTATTATTATTGTTTGTTTAAATTAATAAACATGAAATTCTGTCAGATATTCAGTTTGAACAATTTTATGTATAAATAATGATAAAGCCTTTTAAAATTATTTGGTAAGAAACATTAAATTTTCATACAGTAAAATTTTCTTTCCCCAGAATTCTATAGAATAATTCCATATAGCAAATGTTCTTCCGCAGGAGCTCTCACGGTAAGTTCCGGATTTCCCATATTCCTCCCAGCATATTCCGTTGGAATTCAAAATTTCCGCCGTAGAGGCCTCCGTAGGAACATCGAGATTTCGTAGTTCCCTAGAACAACATTTGTCAAATCATTCGTAGAAATATCAAATTACATTTTCCCTCAGATTTTCCAAACATGTCCGTTCTTCCTCCGGGAAGAATCCGGGAGGTTCAGGATATTCCACGGAGCGATCTGGGAAGATCATTCTTATATGGGTATCTAATTATCAATTCTTTCACTTTTTCAATATAATAGTGCATTGTTTAAATTAATTTATCTAATAATATTGACGCAGAATATCTTTATTTTCAAACATTTGTATACGGTATCGGTTGGCTATATACATACATACAAGTGTTCTTAAATTCATTAGGTAAAATACGTATAAAGAAGCACTTTTTTTTTTTTTTTTTTTTTTTTTTTTTTGTATAGCAATATAGGGTCGGATATAAAAAATTTCGGTTATCCTTGAACCTACCCCTTTTTCTTGTCTGTTTGTACTTTATTCCTTTATTTCCGGATTGGTGTTAGTAATTTATTTCACGCCCTTGTGATTGTGCGTGTTTTTCTTTTTTATGCTTTTTTCTATGAATTCTTCACTTTCCTCCAGATTTTTCCCATTCTAAAATGGTGCACATTTCTTGATTTTCGCCGACACATTTCGTTTCTGACTTCATATTGCTATACAAAATATGCTTCTCTAAATGCGTTTTACCTACCCTAAAAGCTTATTCAATAAATTTAGGGACACCTTGTATATACAAATTTTTATTTTTAATTAATATAACCGCAAGTCTAATATTTATTTTTTTTACGTTTTTTTACATATGTAAGAAGAAAGTATTTGATTCGCGTAAATTCACAACATTCAGTTTTCGATGCATTTACCCGTTTTCAAATGTTCTGAAAGGGATTCGACCATTTTTTGAAAATCCCTGTCGGCTGGAATTTGTGTGTGTGCATGCAGTAGAAAAAAACTTTAGACGTTGAGAAACAATGAACGAAATTTCACCAAACTTGATATTTAGTTCAACCATGGCTGAAATTGGTCGTGATTAGCTTACAGTGAATCTGCTATTATGCAATTTTCTCCGTTTATAGGAAAACTATATCTCAGCTTATATGATATATAAACGCACCAAATTTGTTATGTGATGTGGATATCATAAAAAAATACGTTGGCTCAATTTCGGTGCATATTGGACGACAGGTGATATACTGCAATATTTCCTACCCAAATAAAAGCTATAACTCAGCTTTTATGATATATGAATGCATTAAACTTGGTATGTGAGATAGATAATGTGAAAAATTATGCTTAATAAATTTGAGTGTATATCTAACCACAGGTAGATAGTAAAACCCGAATGAACTACTACGTCAGAAACGCCAAAAGAAAAATATTTGCGATGCATACAGCTGTTTCGGTAGCCTTAAGCGTGCCGTCTTCAGTGCAAAACGAATTTTGAATCTGGAGAAGTGCTCGTATATATAGGAGAGAGACCGAATTTAGTTCAACCAATTGGACTACGGGAAAAGTGCGGAGTGGGGCCAATAGGAATTTAGGAATATTAGCTGTGTAAACAGTAGAAAAATTAAGAAAATGTGGACTAAATGTAAAATTTCCAACAATCAGACAAATAGGGAACAGCGAAATCACAATTTACAAGGTTTTTAAATTTTTTATGAATATGAAAAGCTTCAAAGAAATCGAGTTTATGAATGTATTTAGGTCTGCAAATTATTTTAGCTGAATTGAATTTAAAATCATGATTTTCCTCACAGCAATGTTTAAAAATAGCCGATTTATTGGTTTCTTGTTTGCGGACGTAATTCATATGTTCTTTTTGACGTTCAAATGTTCATTTTAACGTCTAAAAGAATTTGTTGAATGCTAAATGTTAATTTGTTTAATTAAATGCTACCGAAACAGCTGTATGCATCGCAAATATTTTTCTTTTCGCGTTTCTGGCGTAGTAGTTTATTCGGGTTTTAATATTCCAACGCCAATTCTCCTGTTATTATTCACAAGTAGATAGTTTATTAAATTTGAGTATGCTTATTAAATTTGAGTACATATCTAACCCCAGGTGCTGTTATCTACTTCCTGCAATTTTTCACATGGCTATATTTCAGCATCTATTTTTTAAAATTGCGTCAAATAGCATATTTAAACCTTTAAAATATACGAAGTCGTACTGATTTTGTATATGTATTAATCGGTAGATGGAGCTGTTATCTATAATGATATATATATCATTTATGATGGTCACAGCATTCTACACTGTAAAAAATAATGGTTCAACAATTCACTAAAAGAATAGCACTAAATAGATATTTTTAACTTCAACCGATAATCTGGTACTAAATTTCACCATTTGAGAGATGTTTTTCTACTGAAACGTGAAACATTGCACCAAAATGTTGATTGGAGCTAAGTAAAACCATCTTTCTGGTAAAATGTAGATATTTTAACAGTTTAGCTTATTGATGAATTAATAAACAAGACATTTTTTCAGATATTTTGTTTAAATACGCATAACTGTCTGAAAAGCTTAATATATAAATAAACAAGAACAAAAAAATGTGCGCTACACATTCATTATTAACACTTTCCAAATGTACGTAATTTTTGTATGGTATAACTTTTAATGCTCTTTGCCAACGTAATCACAAAAAGGACAGACAGTAGTTCTGAAAAGGCATACTGGTAGACTAATTAAATCTCTAATAATTCTTAAACACTAATAGAAAGTGTTAAAAATCCTTAACACAAAAGAAATCGTATCCCTTATATTTTAACTGCAGCCCTTAATGTACATGAATATTTTAGTGCAGCCCTCTAAATCTGAAAGTTAACAAAATCATATGCTATACAAAATATTACATTAACATATTAACAATAAATGTCACTTTCTTTATAATGTTTACAATAGAAATTCATTTAAATGTAATTTATAAAAATATCTGTCCTAAAATGCAATATATTGGTATTTTTTTGGGCGTCTCTGTACACAGCCAGTTGTACAGGATCTATTAATGACGTTTAAAATAGCGAACACTCTATAGTGAATTTGAATAACATATATAATTTTGCAAAAATACTGGAAAATATTTTGCGACTCAGGGGGCGGTCAGACGGACAGATAGGCAGATAGACAGTTGGACAGATAGATACGCAAATTGAAATCATATTAAAAGTTAAAAATTGTTGGAAAGAAATAAAAACGCTTAATGTAAACGAAAATGCAGTACCGGCAAATTTTCAATAAGAACTTTTAACGTAGCTGAATATTCTTGTGTGCCCTGTAAATCTAATGCTAATCATACTGTACACTATAGAAAGCATTCATTTCTGCGTATGAATAACATATTTCAATTTCATTAATATTTATATAAAGTAATAAAAATTTTGTTTATAGAAATATCTGTCATAAAACGCAATGCTTTAGAATACTTTCAGTTGTCCTGGTATACAAACCAGTGCTTGTATTTATTCCATTTTCTATAGAAAATATCCGATAGGGAACTTCAATAATATATTTCAATTTTATAAATATTTGTGTAACTTAAAGGTATTAAAATATGGTTTATAGAAATAACTCTCATGGAACACAATGCTTTAGAATACTTTCGAGTGTCCCTGTACATAGCTAGCAGAGGTATTCATTCCATTTTGAAGAAGGAAAATCCGAAATTGAACTCAAATAACATATATCAGTTTCAAAAAATTCCATGAATATTCACAAGAGTTAAAGTGCGGAGAGACAGACCGACAGAAAGACAGAAGGACAGATAAATAAATGGAAGTCCTTAACAAGTTTTCAACCTTGTTAGAAAATGTTAAACAGCCGAAATCAATAACACTTTTCAACCATGTTGGAAAGTTTAAAAAAGAAATAAAATGCGAAAATTTCACACAGTTCTGAAAATATTTAGGCACGCTGGAGGTGGACAGACGGGTAGATAGACAGATAGACAGTTGGACAGATAAGTATACAAATTGAAATCATATTCACACATAAAAATATTTAAAAATGTTAAATCACTTAATGTAAACGAAAATGCAAGTTCAGCAAATTTCCAAAAATGGCCTTCAATTAAACTGAATATTTTTGTGTGGCCCTGTAAATCTAATGCTAATCATACAATACATTTTGTAGAAAGCATTTTTTTGTGCATATGAATAACACATATTTCAATTTTATTAAAACCATTACAAAGTAAAGTTTTTAAAATTTGATATATAGAAATATCTCTCATGGAATGAATGCTTTGGAATACTTTAGAGTGTCCCTGTACACAAACCAGTGGTTGTATTTATTTCATTTTCTATAGCAAACATCCGATAGTGAACTTAAATAACATATTTCAATGAAATGAAATTTGTGTAAAGTAAAGGAATTAAAATATAGTTCATAAAATTTCCTCTCATAGAACACAATGCTTTGGAATAACTTTCGGTATTTCAGTACACAAGCCAGTAGAGATATTCACTCCATTTTCAATAAGGAACATCGATAGTGTATTTGGATATTATATATAAGTTTCAAGAAATTCCATGAATATTTAAGGGAGATAGAGTGCGGACAGACAGACAAACCGAAGTCATTAAAAATTTTTAACCTTGTTGGAAAGTGTTAAAAAATGATACGGTAAAGAAAAAAAAAAAAAAAAAATAGAACCTAATAATTAAATTTCATACAATATGTTCTCCCCCTCCCCACACTAGAATTTTAGAAGATAAAAACCATGAAAGTTGACAGTTGTGTATCGATGTAAATTTGGCACAATAATTGAATAATTTTATCTAAGAACATTAACAGAATATTTTTATTCTCAATTAATGTTACGACATATTTTCACCAAAGACGAAGTTAGCTGTAGTTCATGTAAAATATGAAGAAATATTACCGGAATACTACATAGGGTAATATTAAAGTCATAGAAGAAAATTTAAATCACAAAGTAAAAACCCTAAAAAAAAAAAAAATAAAAAAAAAAAAAAAAAAAAAAAAAAAAAATATCTGCTATGACATTTACATTACTTTTCTAGATTGTTTATAAATTATATACGAACTAAAGAATATACTCAAATTAGTACATAACTGAAAAAAAGAATATCATGTCTACATTATTTGAAATGTATTTTGAGATACTTCCAAAGACTGTACTAATGTACCAGAAATCTTTTATGTGGCCCTGTAAACGAAGGATAAATACTTTTCATACAGTATTTTATGTGAAACAAGTTTTTATACACACTAAGGAACAACAACACCAACAAAAAAAGAGTTATGTATATATATATATAAGCATAATTTGGCACCGAAGTAACGCGGACACTCGCAAAGGTCTTTACTAGCGCAATTATGATATCCGCATTTTAATTTATTAAAAACAATTTACAACAAAAAAGTTACTACATCAATGGCATCCTTAAATTACCAACTGAAATTCAAACATAATTACCTTGTTCCTTTTTTTTTTTGGTATTTTATTTTGCACGCGCGCTTTTTATTTCCTAATTCAAAATTATAAAAAAAAAAAAAAAAAAAAAAAAAAAAAAAAACTTTTTCGATAGTGTTTGTTTTGATACTGATTATTATTCTTTTAAAAAAATAAAAAATAAAATAAAAATAAAAATAAAATAAAATAAAATAATAATAATAATAATAATAATAATAATAATAATAATATTTTTGATGAAATTCAGGCAAAAGCAGAATTTAGTTAATAAGAATAAAAGAGTAGAATAATAGAATAACAGAAAACAATATTCAATTACTTTACACTGCGCTGAAAAAAGAAGAAAAAAAAAAATGAGCTCCGATATCATTCTTGAATGGAAAAGAATTATTTTAACACTTAAAAACAAAACACAATATATATATATATAATATATAATATATAATAAATAATAATACTTATTGATTAACAAAATTTGATAAATGTAATGTATAATTTCAGTGGCAAATCTCCCCACTCCCGCCCAAATTTTCTATTTTCTGCAAGTGTTCATGTTTTAGAATTTTCTAACTCTGTAGCACATCAGAAGATATTTAATAGTTAAAATGGTACCCCCCCCCCCTTCTAAACATCAAATTTATAGTCATGAAATTACAGAAAAGTGATAAAAATAGGGGAACGTCCCAAAATAACGGTGGGTGATAGGGCAAAATGTGCGTCATATTCGGATTCAGGAGGTCATTTTACACAAGAATTTGCAAATATTGTGTTGGAACCGATTTTTATGCAGAGCAATGTTGTTAATTACCAATTTTAGTTTAAATAATTTTGATTCCAATATTTTGATAAATGTCTAAAAAAAAGAAAGAAAGAGAAGAAAAGAAAATCTCAATCGCAGTTTTAAATATTCCTTTGGAAATCAAAATATAATTCTAACAAATGATAAATACTGATACCATACGTCATGCAATAAAGGAAAATTCGTAGAAGAAAAGTCTGTTTAATTAAACTTTCAATAACATACGAGGGTAAGTCAAAAATTATCCGTAATGTAGCTAATAACTTTTCTTACAGTGTTCATACGGAAGTCTGTCCTAGTTTATATTATTGTTATGATGTTGTGGTGCTGCAATGAAAGTTCAATCCTAATTCCTCCATTTGTCTTCCCATTGTTGCAGATAGATAATGGCCGCTCCATTAGAGGTTTGCACCAAAGAGGAACAACGAGCAGTGATCCGGACAGGTGCGACCATTTTTCAATTTGTCAATCCATTCGTAGACACTCCGATGTGGCAAGACACTAGTCCCGTAGTGTGCCGAAAGTCTTTGATGGATTGTGGCCCTTGATACACCTTCCGACCACAAAAACCGGATCACTGTTCGTTTTTCCTCTTTGGTGCAAACCTCTAATGGAATTAGGATCAAACTTTCATTGCAGGAACGCAACATCATAACAGTAATATAAATTAGGTCAGACTTGGGTATGAACACCGTAAGAAAAGTTGTTAGCTACACGACGGATAATTTTAGACTTACCCTCGTGTATTAGAATGAATTATGCGTTTCTTATAATTTATTTAAAAATTTGTTCTTCAATATACATAGCTGCCAACAATCTAATTAATATTCCCTAAAATTGTTATCACCCGCTCTTTTTTCCACACTACATTGTTTTAAGAATAACTTTCTCCAAATGTAAATACGATTAGATAAAAATAAAAATAAACTGAAGAAATAACTTTTGTAAAAAAAAAAAAAAAAAAAAAAAAAAAAAGACATGTATTAACAGTTTTACACAATATTAATTAAAATATTGACTGGTATGAATATATACATTGTTATATATTCCGAACGATATTTGACTCGTTTCTCCAAAATTTCTATGGAGTGCATCCACACGTGCTCCTTATCAAATTATAGGTGCGTGTTTAAAGCATAAATCAAATATACATACCTTAATATTCAAATGATTTATTGTGCATATTGCATTCAGTATTTTATCATGTCACCTTTACATTTTATTAACATCTGCAGCCATTTAGGCATGGATTCAGCTAGCCTGGCGTAATAGATGAGGCCCATAGTTACCCACAATCTCTTCAGCGTCTTCTGTAAGTCGTTTATGTTGCTGGACCGTGTCTCTTGAACCTTGTTTTTCAAGACATTCCAAGCATTTTCTATTGGGTTAAAGTCAGGTGCGTTACCTGGCCACTCAATAAGATCACTATTATAGTCATTGAGAAATTTGGTAACGGCCTTGGCATTGTTTCCAAGTGCATGAAAAAATCGTCCCAAAAATTAAGCAAATGCTATTGCAAAACATTAATATAAATACTTGCTTTCATTGTTACATTCTTCGGAAGTAAGTACAAACCTCCTCTGGCTTTGTGTCCACTCAATGCACCCCACACCATCAGACTGTAAGGTGTTCAACAGTCTTAATTGTAAATTCTGTGTCATATCATGATACGCTATTCGGCCGTCGCACAATATGTGACCCTTCTCTGACCAACCTGAAAATACTCTCATCATTAAACATCACTTCCATACACTGTTCAGGTGTCCATACTTGATATTTCTTACCGAATATGTCTTTTTTGTTGTTGTTGTTGTTGCTGTTAGCAAGGGCATCTTTGCAGCAGGGCGACTTGTTAGCCCTATAGACGTGCTAGTCCCCTGATGATGGTGACGTATTGTCCTAGATATGGCGTTCTGGAGGAGCTTAGGATATTTGATTTTAATCTAAAACCGGTTATAGAGGGATTTCACATCACTTCACGTTTCAAAAGCTTATCAGACCTTGGTGTAGTTTTCTTAGGTGCGTCAGAGCCTGATTTCACTGTGGTACCTTCCCGGGAGGCAATGCCATCAGTTGGCAAATTGCTTGTCTTGATACCGACAAATTTCTGGCTACGTTAATAGAAGGCTCCCCCTTTTCTAGCAGTGTCAAGGCACGGAAGTTTTCTTCTGACACATTTTGTGCATCGGAGAATACCGATGTAAGTTTTTAAACTTCCAACAAGTAAACAAAACATTGGCCGGCAGGAGATAAGGACATTCAACCGCAATGTACAAGTCCATGTGGCGAACTGACTGTTAGTTGGATGAGGAAAGTTTTTCTGTGACCGACTTACGCCACACGTTATCACTAGGCTCAGCTCACAGCTTTACGGCGGGTAACGCCAAATGAAATCATGACACGTAATTGACGTGTAAAGTTTTTTTTTTCTACACCTGTGTAAAGATTTCTTATGCCAGCAATGTAATAAAATTAGATATGTGTGTGCATGTCCGTCGCTTTGTAGACAAATGGATGATTGCAGAGCTAAATTATTTTACTGTTTTGACCTGTTCTGATTCACCTCGAATCCCGATTTCCGAATATCTTGATTATTATTTTTTTTTCATGTAATTAAATTTTTTTGCAGCCTGCAAGATCGTCTGGTGCTGCCATCTGTATTCATAAAGTGAAGATGTTCATCTGTCGAAGAAATGTCTGTCCAAAAAACGTAGTTCTTGAATAATAGCTGCGCCACTTATCGTTTATTTATCACTTTAACTGAAATTTCTGATAAAAGCGCCAGTGGGCACCCGGAACCGATATAGCGCAGGAGGGGAAAATATTGCCGAATATAGTAGGGTCCTGACGCCAGGTTTTAAGAGATTTTTTTTTTCACATTTTATTTTTTAAATATTTATGTTTGCGTTTATTTTCTGAGATTAAGGCAGATTCACTATATGAGAATACTATACCTAAGGTGATTACTTATAAAATTATTTTAAATACTCGATGAAGGTTTTTTTTTTTTTTTTTTTTTTTTTTTTTTTTTGTATTCCTTTAAGTAAAGTGACCTGTGAAGCAGGCAATGCCTGCTAGTTTTTTATAAAAGGATGTCACTATGTACTCACCAGTCACCATTCTAACGTATTTGATATCATTAAGCTTAATATATTAGATAATATTCATGATAATATATGTTTATTCAATTTTAATTACGATAACTCGCAAAAATTTGATCGTCCGATTGTATTACCTCTTAAAAATACCCGAAATGAAACAACATACTTATAGCGTAGAAACAGATCAACTTCTTATAAAAATCTCAATTGCAAAGAATATTATAATTGTGTGTTACTAATATTTATTAAAATAATAAAGTAAAGGTTTTTTTTTTTTTTTTTTTTTTTTTTTTTTAAGTTAATATATACGTTTTTTAAATAAGTAAATATATTTCTTTTTTATGTCAAAAAATAAATAAATAAATAAATAAATAAATAAATTAAATTAAATTAAATAAAGCAAATATTTTCTTAAAAATAATTAAAATAAATGAATAAAAATCATTCTAAAGAAATGGAAAATCTTCAGTATATAATCTCTTGGCAAAATTTGAAATTTAGTACCGAAGTAGTGCGGACGTTTCTCGACAAAATCTTCACTTATGCATTTCATATAGTCATTTTAATTTATCTGCCAAATGACAACAAAAATTTAAAAGCCTCGAAGGTCTTCTACGCTAAATATATATCAAAGAAATTTAAGATATTAATATAGTAACCGATGCTAGAAAATTTACCGCAGTTACTGCATAAAAAAATCTTACCGTACAAAATTAAATTCTGTTTTGTGTAGAATTTGTTATCTATTACTCGGACAACAAATATGGGCTTAGCATATTTGTATTTGTTATAATTATATTTTCTCTCTCTATATATATCCGTATTTTCAATAATGAACATATTGTCCTACATTTATTGTTACTAACCACTCTAAAATCAAAATAATTCGTAATATATACATATATATATTTCTATGCATTTCGTTTTTTTTTTTTTTTTTTTTTTCTACAGTAGCCTTTTTCTAATTTAATCTGAGGAAATTGTTATTTAGTTAACATACTTCGATATTTAAAATATGGGCCCGATACGGAGTGTTTTTTAATGCAGTTTCCTGCATTAAATTTAAGCGCAGCAGAACATTCTAAAAATAATACGAAATTCCTTTATTTAGTCATTCAACCATTAAATAATGAAAGAAATTAATCTACTATGTAAAAATAATTCATGCAAAATTAGTTTTTTGTTAAATTCAAAATACTTTTTCTAATAATCTTTTCAAGTAAAAAAAGTATTTTTTTTTTCTCTTTTTTGTTATTAGAGGATTATATGAATTTTCATAAACTCTAACAGTTTTTATTCTGACTAACCAGTATTGCGCAAATAAGTTTTCGATCCATTTACGTTATCTTTTTTTTTTTTTTTTTTAAGAATAAAAATATTTGCTAAAACTATTAAATACATTCTCGAATCTTAAAAACAGAATGTTTCTTATAAAATATAACACTGAATACTTTTTTTTTTTTTTTTTTTTTTTTATGTTTTAACAATATATTTTAGAAAAAAGTTTTTAGATACGTAAAATGCTGTTTTTATTTACAATAACAATATTTATTTTCAAAATTCCTTCTGGTATGAAATACAGTAACTTGTTTCAGATTATTGAAAATAATCCCAAACTCCTAAAACTTGTACTGAAAAAAATTAATTACGGCACTTCATCATGTGTACCGCCATAAAAATGTTATCTCGAAACATTGTGGATAACAGAAATAATACCTACCAGTGTAAATTCATGTTTTTTAATCTTTGTAATTATTAATGCTTCCTGAACCTAAGTATGTCAAACAATATAAATGTTATATTAGAGTATTAGATTATCCATGCACACTGGTCGAGCAGTGCTTGAAAAATTCAATAAAATACTCTGTTGTCATTTGGAGTAAAATTTTGTAGGCCGTCATGCAATGTCTCACACATAATCAAGCAGTAGATAAATATATTCTAGAAAATATTTCTCTTTAACATAATTATGTAATGCACTTGATAGCGTAATAAAATTAAATTTATTTCTTCGATAATTTTCAAATTCAAAATGCTGACAAAAGCAAAATTGCTGGAAATAAAATTGAACAAAAACTTGTCATTAAAATTGGACATTGCTTTGTCATTAAAAGTGGACAAAAACATTCAGAAGACAATAAAAGTGGACAATTTTATTTTTTTACCAAAAGATTTTCATAATTATACATATAACACTTGGATTAGGGAGCACACAAAAGTTGCTGATGGATTGCTTTGTCATTAAAATTGGACAAAAACATTCAAAAGACAATAAAATAGGACAACTTTATTTTTTTACCAAAACATATTCATAATTATACATATAACACTTGGATTAGGGAGCACACAAAAGTTGCTGATGGATTGCTTTGTCATTAAAATTGGACAAAAACATTCAAAAGACAATAAAAGTGGACAACTTTATTTTTTTACCAAAACATATTCATAATTATACATATAACACTTGGATTAGGGAGCACACAAAAGTTGCTGATGTTATTTCTAGAATTGAAAAGTTAAAATGGAGGTGGGCCGGTGGCCTTGCGAGAAGAAATGACGATAGTCGGACTACCAAAATCCTGTTTGGATATCGAGAGATAAGAAAAGACCAAGGAAGAGACAACTCTGTGTCGTTAGAGAGATGGAATTGTGATGTTTGGAGGAGCAGAACGGAGAACAATTGCAGAAAATAGGGCAGGTTGGCCTATTTTAGGCCTATTATGGTTGGCCTTAGAGAGGCCTTCACCCTGCAGTGGATTGTTAAAGGTTGAAATTAATGTTATATCATAGCATCCTAAACTAGATCCCTTCCGCGTGGCTCGGAAACTTGGCAACAGTTCAAGTGGTAGACAGCGCCACCTGGTACAGATTGCGCGACTTTTTTATTCAACTGTCACCGATAATTTTAGAAGTGATATATTATATGTATATAATCGACGTTTCTTCGATTCTATTCACCTTTTATGTATATAAAATCCCACTTTTAAAATTTTTGGCAGCTGTTGAATAAAAAAGGCGTGCAATCTGTACCAGGTGGCGCTGTCTACCGCCAAGTCTCCGAGACACGCGGAAGGCATCTAGTACAGGAGGCTATGGTTATATATATAAATCATTTAAAGATCACAGAAAAAATATTTGTATACATATAGATATAGATTTATAAATACATATTCACGTAAGATATGAAATGTTATTTGAAAGGAATTTTAAAGGCAAATTCATGGATATATTTCTCTATTTTTATTTAATAAATAGGACTAATTTTTTCCTTATTATTAAAATTGTTTTCGGAATTTTTTCTTATGCAAGATATGTAAATAAACAGAACCTTTGTTTTAAAGTATTCTATATACGCGGAAAATATTATTTATCATTTCATTTGTGGAATATGTGATATTTCATAAATTGCAATGTTTTGCAATATTTATGTATAGATAAATTATTTCCTAGACATTTCTATTACCCTTTAAATATAAAATTGCAAAAAGAATTATAGATAAGATAAAGGTATACATTTTAAAAATGTGTTTCCTTTGAATTTGGAAATTTAAAATTTTTCCTGTTCTTGGATATCTTTGAGTGTCGAAGTACTTTATAAATTATTTTATGATTTGATATATTTATTGTCGCATTTTAGATAACGTTATATGTAAAGTTATTGTTTAAAAAAGTCGATAAATTTATATTTTATTTGTTCTCTCTCTCTCTCTCTCTCTCTCTCTCTATATATATATATATATATATATGTTTTAAAATCAACACAACCACATAACCAAAGAGCGCAAATTGTTATCTTAAATAGTATTACACTATGCAATGATATATAAAAATATTTACAGGTCGAATTAATGGTACTGTAATTTTACTTGATAGCTGTAATTAAATATATAATTTTATCGAGCTATATTTTAACTTTCTCTTACACATAAGGTAGAGAAAATACTGTTTTGAGGTAAAATTTTCGAAAGAGAATTTTTGTTATATTTACACGTTTTGAGGTCCCCTGTATAAGAAAATCGTGTTTTTAGCGGTTGGTCTGTGTGTGTCTGTCTGTGTTTGTTACTGTTATCAGCATATTTCAAGAATAGATGGCAGCAGATATTCCAAACTTGGTATTCTAAATGTGCATCATATAGGAATGCTACACTAAGCTTTTCGTTGAGATGAAGCAAATCGTTCGTGTACAGGGACACTCAAGAGTATTTAAATATATTACGTCTATGGGGAAAATTGCAGATAAGTAGAGTTTAACATTTGTAGATTGCACTAAATCAAATGAAATGAATATATATTTTTTATATGCATAAAAACATACCTCATGTAGAATATGGCAGGAAAATCCTTCACTGTTCATTTACAGGGCTGCACAAAAGAACTAGATTACAGTGCGGCAATAGCTGAAAACTGATGGAAGTGCATTTCCGGTTGTGCCGTATATTACTACTATAGGTTTCTATTTAGGTGTACTATGTGGTTTGTACATATTCTTCAAAAGATATACAGGGTTGCAAATATATAAGCGATAACATTATTTTTCATTGTTAGTGGAAGAGCTTTACTATAATATTTTACCATGTCCAGGAATGCTCATTAGGAATGGAAATAAATTCCTCATAGACATATAATAAATAATGTATTTTTTTAAGCTAATTATTAATCGCTTGTTTTTTGTGTATTTTCACGTTTTCAGGCCTCCTGATTACAAAAGTTAAGTTTTTTAACGTTTGATCTTTGTTAGTGTCTATTAGAGTAACTTAAAAACGAATAATTTCAGGAGATCCAAAAGTTGAATTTTCAAATTAATATAAATTTGTTGCTGGAAAAGTTTGATCAAGACTGGTAAGTTTCAAGGAATGTTGCATGTGAAAGTTGTCTGAATAATTTTAAGTGAACTTTTAATTTTAACAACAGATTTAAATTCTATATAAATGTAGGTGCAGTAATGAAACGTTGGGATGAGAGTGGCTGCAGCCCCCCTCACACAGAACTAATTATCATATAAAACTTTTCCGAAGCCTAATTTGAATTGTTTTAACATAGATTTACATAACAGTACTCGTTATGTTACCTCTTAACTTCCAACCAGTATTTATAGTATTAAATGTTAGGATAAGAGAAAGTCGTGTGAGTGACGCACCAGATTATTTATTCATAAGCAGGGTTAGTGTAATATGAAAGTTGGTACTAGTGATAAATAATATAATATTAGGATTTTTATATATTATATATATGTAAAGATAGATGTTTTTAATTTTTTGTAATTATAAAAGAAACAATATCAAGTAATATATTTATTTATCATATAATATTTATGGTGTTGCCTTAATTTGAAACACGAAATTTTTCACTTTTTTTTCTTTTTTTTTTTTCTTTAGGATATTTTAACAGAATGTTTTTTTTTTTTTCAATTTCTTTTTTTTTTCTGGAGTGACTCTTGGATTTCTAGATATCTCTGATTTTCGGTCATATCTTTTCTTTGATGTGGGAGGTTTTGCTTTAGGTAAAGGTTTTGATTAGGTTCGTACCTGTTAAAGCATGACACACGAAAAGATGTTAGATGTTGAAGGTTTCGAAATTTCAACAGGACACGAAACAGACACATCCAGTTCAATCATTATTGGTTCACTTTCTTCCGGGAAAATCCTTTTTTTTTTTTTTTTTTTTTATGGAGGGATTTTGTCTTTCAGTCAGATTTTAACTTAAATATTCATCCTCAGTGAATGTGTTTTGATTCATTGGCTATATGCCGGAAACACGAAATCCTGATAGAATGTTTACAGAAGTAAAGGCCGACCGATAGGACTTGCCAACATTATCAGCAACGTCATATATGGTGATTGGTTTAACAGGGTTTGCCAGCATCCAATTACTATAGGCTGAATTGTGTTTCTTAACATTTTTTTCGACCGCTGCCGTAGATTCACGTCATCTGAAAATATGAAACTCCACCAGTGAGCGTTTCTTTTGCAATTTGTATGTTATTTGTTTCTAAAAATTATAGACAATATTCATATTTGTATAATCAGTATACTATGGATGCAAATACTTTGATTAGAGAGATAATATGATTACACTGCATATCCATTTGTAATATAAATGTGAATACGGAAAATTTTGTTTTGAAAAACTGTAAATTATAGGAAAAACGTTCACAGGCGGACTTTACTGTCAAAAAGACAAAAACATGCGGTCGCGAAAGCGTTAAAAGGTCCAAACACACTGGCCCTAGGTACAAGGCGATGTGGCCCTAGGTACAAGTTTTGGTAGCTTCATTCAAAATGCCTTCCACTAAAAAATCCACATGTAGATAGGACTAATTAATTATCTCATTTATTACTCAATATAACAAACAAAATTATACACTAAAAATAAATGAAATATATTTGACTTGCTTTTGTAAAATAGCAAAAGACATGAGCAGCAAAATTTTACTTCAGGCCATGTAAATTCGTTTTCTGCATGTAACTTGTCAAAACTTTCTCCTCAAAAATTCCAAAGTAGTTGTAAAAGTAGCAATTGTTGTTGTTACTCGCCCATTTGAATATTAAAACTTAAAATTAAATATTATTCAAATAAAGTGGGGTGGCCCTAGGTACATGATGGCCCTTGGTACACGGGTCTCCCCTATATATTTCTACAATGAAAGATGTCATTTTTTTAAAACAAATATTTTTTCGTAATATATAATAAAAACTATTTGAAATGCATACAATTATATAATACTTAAAACTTATGTAAATTGACAGCACCTTTTTTTTTTTTTTTTTTTTTTTTTTTAACATGATTTTTTACTAGATGGGAAACAGAAATTTATTCTAGTTGCAGTATTATATTTATTTTCATTTTTAGTCTACATTTAATCTCGGGGATTATCAACACTACTTATTTAAATGCATTGTTGATTTATAAATTTAACAATCTTTGTACGTGACTGGTCAGCACTTGGACAGTCAAGCCAGGTAAATTAACTATAAATGGTATCAACTTAAGCTGTAGGGAAGGTCTAATTTAATTATCTAGAAATAAGATTATCGAGTGACACCCCCCCCCCCCAAACCTAATCGCTTATTTAATTTAATTTAATTTAATTTTCGTTACATTTCCGTATTCAGAAAGAATGGTGCATAGTGTGTTACAAGGAATTTTCCTATTTTATAGAAAATTTATTATTAAAATAATTAAAAGATAAAAAGAACTTTTTACTCTCAAAGCTAATAGGCTAAGATAGTAGACGGAATGCCGGGTGTAAACCAAGCTCTTGCTCGCAGGTTATCTGTTTGGATTTTTCCGTAGTTTTCTTGGAAACTCGAGTAAATACCAACTATAACCTCTTAGAAAGTACTTCACGAATGGTATTTCTCCATTCCCAGAACATATGCAGTTACCTGGTCTTAATTTCTGCACCATCACTACACTAAATTGACACCATTCTTTTGGTTAAACGATGATTTATGTATTTATTACTTATTAACTATGTATTTATTAATCAGTGAAGGAATTCTGCAAAATGTAATACATAATTTATATATATATATATATATATATATATATATTTAACACGCTTTTATTAGCTTCACCTGTATGTTTGTAACCGCTCTGGGAGAAAACAAAAAATGTATATTGTAAAAAAAAAGACTTGTGAACGCTGTGGCTGTGAGGTAAAGCTCCGGGCTATGAACCTAAAGGTCTAACGTTCGAGCCCAGTCAGGAGATATTTTTAAAAATGGTTTTTGTTTTATTCTAAATTATTTAATTAAAGATTTAAGTGTATGTAAATATTATGGCGTGTTACTCACACGATTTCTCTTACCCTGCATTTTAATGCTAAGATAGATATTTTGTGCTTTTTTAGTTCACATTTCTATAAAAACGTGTTCTTTAATATTTTAAAAGTATCATTTTATTATGGTATAAAAATAGATATTTTAATGCAAAGAACCAGATATATTCTAATTGGCGTAAAATAAAAAATTATATAATTCATATTTATCTCCATTTTAATAAAATTTAAAATAATTGATATAAGACACTTTCTTATATCAATAATAATTTTAACTTTTCAAACGTGATCCTCAGAAAATAAATAAATAAATAAATAAAACCATATGAAATATATTGAATCTGATATAAAGGTTATCTGTAACTCTTCATTTTTTTCTCCCTAAATAATCACTCCAATGACTAATTTTTACTCTAATAGATTATGATAAAAATCAAGTTAATACTTATATATTTTTTTGCCAAATTACAGGCTAAAACATTAAATTACGTAATAATTTCCAGTAAAGACGACATTAATCGGTAACATATTGCTTTAGCACATCCTTGTTTGAAGTGCGGATGGTAAATTGCATCTAAAAATGAAATAGTGAGCTATTAAAAAGCTTTCTAGTAAAGATACTTTTCCCTGGAAATTTAGGTTAAAAAAATTCTAGAACTTATTTGTACTTTAGATAAGGAATATAAAAAAAAAATACTTTATAGCTGTTTATTTTGTTTTACTTTTTTCTACAAATATGTTATTTCAAAAAATGTTTTTTTCGCTCTCTCTCTCTCTCTCTTTTTTTTAATTTGATTTATGAGTTATTTTTTAGTTTTACGTTTGTATTTTTGCATAATATGATATGAAGATGCAGAAATTAATTTAAAAATTCATGCGTTAGTTATAGTTGTTTGTAACTCTTTATTTAACATTAAAGTATTATTTAAGAATATAAGTACTTTTATATTTGATTATATCCACACTCAAATTAATGGGTGAAGTATTTTTTTTAGTGATGGTCAAATTCAAAAGAAAATTTCAAACTTACCCTGTTATTTTTCAATAACTTTTCTTAGAGATAAAGTTCAAAATTAAAATGTAAGTAATATTATATTTTTACGTATAATCCGATTAACCAAACTGTACAAGATCTCAAAATTCATAATTGTAGAAGGTAGCTACTGTAATTTTTCTCCGATATATTTGATATTATAGAAGATTTAAACAGAATATCCCAACTTTTATAGCATAGTTTTTTTTATGTATGCCAGGATGAAAGAATTCCACTTTTTCTACTGCCAGTATTTCTATAGGTAATTTTTATCATGCTTTTACATTTATTTTTTCGTAATTTTATGTGTAGAAAAATACTGGCGGCAAGAATGCTGAACTCTTTTACATTAAAGAATGCCAGTTGTTAGCTAAACCCTCTACTTTTACAATTTTTAATTTGCAGGGAAAAAAAGAAAAAAAAAACTGCACTAATTTCTGTTATAAAAATACATAATTTGGTGTTTATACCTAAAATATTTTTAATTAAAAAGTTTTTATGTATTTTTATGTGTTATATATATTTTATATTTCTTGAAATTTGTTTTATAGAAATATTTTGTCGAAAATTTATCTTATTAATTTAAAGAAAGGTGTTTGTTACTTCTAACTAAGGTTTTTTTTTTTTTTTTTTTTTTTTTTTTGTCATGAATTTGTTCGTAATTAAATAAATATAGGTCACAGTAATTAATAGCGATTTTTTTTTCCGCCTGGATTTTCATTAAATAACATTTATGATTTATTTATAGTTTTTATCTTTTTATCTTTTATTACTATTATTATTTTTATTTTTATTTTCAATTAGGTTTTTTATTTTTTATTTTTTTCCAATTTCAAATATTTAATACTGAAAATCATTCTTCCCTATTGTTATTTCATGACATCAGAAAAGATAATTAGGGAAGTATTTTTATGTATTTATTTTATTTACTTATTTATTATTTTTTGAATTTATAAATATGAAAATACCAAGAATTTATTTTTCAATAAAATTACATACCAGTCACATCTTTTTGGAATAACAAATCTTCATAAGTGACAAAGATTAAGAAACTTGTAAACGAACAACTTTTGTTTTTCAAACACGCAGTAGTGGTTTTATTTTTAAAAACTAAGCAAATCATATTTTAGGTGAAAACTAAAACAGTAGACAAAAATTGCCGCATAAAATCAGAGACGCACTTAATTCGACTTCGAAGGTTTTGGTCCGGAATCACCTGTGACAGAGTCACGCATCTTTGTTGCAAAAGATTAGAGACTGGAAGAGAGGAATGTTCAGAATTTAAATTCACTGCTAATGGGGAAGAAAAAGATAGAACACACAAATATAAAAATAATTTTGCCTCTAATCAGAAATAGAAAGAACCATATGAAAAATACAGAAAGTTAAAGTATAGTATTATATAATTCGCAGGAATGTTAGCGACAGTAACACTATTTTTGGATTTTCAAAATTATATTTTCATTTTTTGAAGGAATCACACACAATCTGCACACAGGGGCTCACGGCATGTCTGAGCTAGAATTGCTTTGAAAAAAATGGACTTTTTCCGCTGCTGTGCAAAATTGCATGTTATTTTTTATTTCATTTATTTATTTTAACAAAGGACAGATACAGAGAACACGTGGTAAAATCAAACAAGGAGAAGTCAGTACCAAAGACGACAAGAAAGTTAAAAAGAAAAAAGTGAAAAGTGACAAAAATAAAACTTTAAAGGTGGGAGTTAAGTCGGAGGCCAGCTTTAGGTCTATATCTAGTGATAGGGTCGCTGTGATCATATTCAGCAAGTGTATTTAAAGCAGGATTATCCAAATTTTCTTGTGCCAAACAGAATTGAATATTAAGGAAATCATGATTTCTAGCGGTAAAAGGCTCTTTATAGGTATGGAAATTTCGAACATTTAATGGTCGAATGATTGCATTTGCCGAATGATTGCATTTTACGCGCTAATGCGTAACTTGATATGGGTTTTGGCTGCTTAAGACTACGTCATACATGCACAAATTAGAATGAGACTTAAGTAAGAAGTGCAGGGAAGCATTGTGTTTATAAAATTCATGTTACTATTCAGAGATAATAGGGACATGCGTTTACTTTTAGCAGCTCGTAATTTTTTATGCGCAGTAATTGTTTGCTGTTTAAGTGTTTGGCCTTGGTTAAGTATAACTTTATTGTATTTACTGTGTTTTAGAGCATGGCAGGGGGTGGGTGGCGCCGAGGTGAATTTTATATTTATCTTTAGTCTCATGTGCTATGTGTTAATTCCCCTGTATAAAAAGAATAACTTCAGTTTTGTCAATATTTTGGGCGATTCTCCATTCCGAGAACCAAATTAAAGTAAAAATTACTTAATGTCTCTTAGCATTGGATGGGAAAACATAGGCGTCGTCCGCAAAAATTGCCAAAGAAGTATAGGTGTAGCGGGCGACAAAATTGACAGATTTTGCGACTTTTTTATTCAATAGTCACTAATAATTTTCAGAAATGGCGTTTGATACAAATAATAAACAATTAATCTTCGAAGTGATTAGACAACTGTTAAATTTAAAATATAGTGGTGGCTTTTGAATAAAAAGTCGCAAAACATGGCAACACAGGCGGGCCATATCATTAATAAAAAGACTGAATAATTTAGGGCTGGTTTTAGAGCATTGGCGAACGCCGAAATTGGCTAAAAGGTTCCGTGAAGGGTAGCTTTCACTTTCACGTTAAAATTTCTGTTAAGTAGATAACTATGAATTAATTTATTGTAATAAGGGATTGGTGAAAATTATAATTAATTAATTTGTAGATTAAGCCGCAGGAAGGGTGAATTCCTGGGCAGTAAAGAAGAGATTGTTAAGTTTTAGGTTGGTTTAATAAGATAGCAAAGGAGGTGTTGGGTTTTAAAGGTGAAGAATTAAATAATGGGGTAGGATTTTTTGTTTATCATGAGGTATTTAGGGCAACTTCTAAAGGTAATGCTGGATGGTTACAATGAGCATAACATTGCTTGTTGGAACCTCTTTTGCCATTCCAAAATTAGACATTTTGATTCTTTTTTTTTTTTTTTTTTTTTTTTTTTTAATAATAGTAAACTTGAATAATAATAAACTTTTTTTTTTTCTTTTTCTTTTTTTAACTTTGCTGACAGTCAGAGAAATAGAGAGCTATTTGGAATGCAGTTTTATTAATTTGTTTTATTAAATCTTGGACATACAGTCTTTCTTTAAATTAAAGTTGATTATATATACTAACGATATAAGTGTCTAAAATTATAGATTGTGTATATATATATATATATATATATATATTGACATTTTGTATATGTACTACGTATATTTAAATACGTAATTCGATTCCAATAATTGTAATGAAAAATATATTTTCGGGTATTCTAAAAATATATTTTCAGGTTTTCTGGTGATTAAAATAATAATAATAATAATAAATCCTTTTATTCTCTCGTTTATCTTTACAGTGATTAAAAAATTTCTTTTTTAAACATAAAAAGAAAAACGAATTCGCTCGAGAGAAACGATCGAGAGAATATCGTCTCTAATATAAAATGATTTTTTAAATTTTTCATGTGAGTTTTAAATATGAAAATCAAGATTCTTAAGTTTAAGTGAATGGGAAAAAATAGAAGTAATCTGTGAGGTTTGATTATGAATCGAAATATTACTCAGTGCTTAAAAAAAAAGAAAAGAAAAAAGGAATATTTTTATAAGTATATTTAAGTCCATTGAAATCGTCTTCTTTTTATGTGTTTATTGTAATATAGAATTATCTACAGAATCTTCAATTTCTTTAATGTAACAAAACGTATTTGATGGGAATTTCTGGCATAATATAAATATCCTTTTAAATTCATAATATTTAAAAAAAAAAAAATTATATAAAATGCATATATTTTGAGTATTTTATTATGTTTGGAAATGTTCATGCACATACAGAGTTCTATTAAGAAAATTAAATGATAGAGAAAGAAAGAAATTTGTGAATAATGCTCTTGCCGTTGAATTTTATATTCTATTTCAATTGTTTTAGTGTGTACAGTCGGTAACAAAAGTGTCCGAACACTAGCAAAAATTCCTATGTAAAAAAAGTACACTTCATATGGTTTTGTTAAATAAATCCTTGTCGAATCCTGTTCTTAGTCAGTGTAAGAACATGATTCGGATACTTTTGTTACCGACCGTAACCATGGAAAATAAAAAAATAAATATTATATAGTAATTACACCAGTAGATGTCACTTTAATCATTAGAGTAGAAGGTAATCATCTTAAATAAACTGCCACCAGAATTTACGAACAAGTCTAAAAAACAGAGAGAAATCTTTCCCCTACATTCCTAAATTAAAGTTTTGTAAGAAATGTCCGGGGCGAGTTTTTAGTTGGCAATTATCTTTATAATCAATCCCAGCACTCCTGAAAGCACTTTTTTTTTGTAGAATGTTCTTATCTTTAGAAGATGCAAGTATAAACAGTGTTCCATACATCAAATAAATCTTTCTGCGCATGACTGTACTGCTAAAAATGCTAATTCAATCATACTCATATTCGAAATATTAATTTTCTAGAGAACATAAAAGAGAAAATTCAGAGAACATTTCTACGCCAGTAGTAGATCTTTCAAAACCCAGTAGTGGTCACTTTTAGATTTCACCTGAATTTGCGAGGTATGGGGCGGAGTGATATGATATTCTTCTTGAAGACGTGACATATAAAATAAGTCTGTTTGAAAACAAATTTTAGAGTACATGAGCATAATTGCCAAATTGTACGTTTTTTCGCTACCGTAAAATTTTAATAAAAAGTTTTAATATATTTTTAGCAGTTTTATGCAATTAAACTTCATAAATATTTCTATAAAGAAATAGTGGTATAAAAAATAACATACAATATGGCACATTTATATTAATTAAAACTCGGATATTCTAAAAGTTTAGATTTCGTATAAAGTTCACGTATTATCATTGTAATTAAAAACATATTAAAACACGCCATAAAAATTTTATTAAAATCATATTATACAAACATTTACTAAGCTTTTCGCCATTATGTCATGGCATCATCATGTAAACAATATTTTTTACAAAAATAGTAGAAGAGACAATATGTTTATATATCTGAGGATCTTGAACGGTTACAGCACAGACATATTGAACTGAACAGGAAAAGTCAACTTGTTACTTGAATTCATAGGTTTTGGTTAAGTTCGATCAAGGTAGCACCGGAACTACTTTCCTCAAATTCCAGTAGAAGAAAATTTGTCTTAGGTCAAGGACGGGAAGACAACTTAAACTGAACAGGAAAAGGTCAAATTGTTACTTAAATCATAGCCTTCTAAACTAGATGCCTGTCGCGTTGCTCGTAAACTTGGCAACAGTTGAAGCGGTAGACAGTGCCACCTGGTACAGATTTCGTGACTTTTTTATTCAATTTTCACCAATAATTTTAAGAAGTGATATATAATATATAAAATCGACGTTTCTTTAATTTTATTTGCATTTTAAGTATAACAAATCCCACTTTTTAAAATTGTTGGTGGCTGTTGAATAAAAAAATCGCGCAATCAGTTCCAGGTTGCGCTGTCTACCGCTTCGACTGTTGCCAAGTTTGCGAGCAACGCGGCAGGCATCTAGTTTAGGAGGCCATGCTTAAATTCATAGGACTTGTTGAGTTCGATCATGGCAGCACCAGGACTACTTTCCGCGAATACTTGTATGAGATACTTTATCTTAGGACTGGATCCCTGTCCCCCGTTAAATTGTTAAATTTAATACGAATGAAAAACATGGACTGAGTAACATAGGCCAGTTTAAATATAATTAAAAACATATTTTAGATTTCAACATTTCTAAAAACATGCTCTAGATACAATTTTTATTTTTTTTTTTTTCTTCAATTCGTATAGAAACTATAAAACGAAAAAAGCGCCTATTTCAAAATTTGGTATCATATAAATAGTACAAAAAAGAGTGATAGTTTACTTATCTGTGATAAGATTTTTACTAATATAAACGATATGCAGCTTTAGCATAACTAAACAAGAACTAATGTAACAGGTCTGTAATTTTGCAACAGCTACATGCCTCTCGTACATAATCACACACTTCGATAAATTTTGTAATTATTATTTAAAAAAAAAAAAAAAAGACATTTAATTTCAAGTTTGTATTCTAATATTAACTAATCAAATGAGTAATTAAATTTAAAAAAGTTTAAATTAAAACATCAGCAATATAAATAAAGGTCTTTTAGAAGAATAAATTTAGAAAATAAATAGTGCTTTATCATCCTTCTATTAATTATTCATTATATAAAATGCTTATCATTAATTTTATAGAAGGTAGGCAATTATAAATTTAAAAACTTGCGTGTTTAAAGAAATTCAGTCGAAAGCCAATTTATATGTTGGAAAAACGCTTAATGCAATCAATTTCAACAGAATAAACTGACAATTTCTATTTTGTTTAGAAAAAGAATCCTTTTATATTTATGAAATTCGAGAGAGAAAAACATATAATTCACAGATACGTATCGTTCATGCAATACTAGATTATTATTATTATTATTATTATTTAACCAATAAAATTATTTTTAACATTTCGAAACCTAAAATAGATTAATTTATAATGCTAAGTATGCTTAATTGTAAAAAAGAAACATATTTACAAAATCATTAATTAAGTTTTAGAGTAATAATAGCTCACACATTATATTTCAGCGAAGAAGTGTATATAGCAGATGACTTAGACATTAATTTCACATATAAATGAGATATAATTGTTTAATTTAATTAAACTTATTAATATTTAACTAAGTTTGCCATAATATTAAAACTTACTTTCGTTAATATAAACATAATATAATTGTGGTATATAGGATCATAGCCTCCTAAACTAGATGCCTTCCGCGTGGCTCTGAAACTTGGCAACAGTTCAAGCGGTAGACAGCGCCACCTGCTACACATTGCGCGACATTTTTAATCAATTACCACAACAATTTTTAAAAAGTGATATATGATATATATAATCTATCACTTCTTAAAATTATTGGTGACAACTGAATATAAAAGTAGCACAATCTGTACCAGGTGCCGCAGTTTACCGCTTAAACTGTTGCCAAGTTTCCGAGCCACGCGGAGGGCTTCTAGTTTAGGAGGCTATGATAGGATCATAGCCTTATACCTACAAATCACCTAATACAATGTTGTTAATTACATGTTTTCATGTCTTCTACGATATAAATTTCGTATTTTCATTTAATAGGTTGAAAACCATCATTAGATGAAACCTATATGAATTGATGCTTTTACTTTTTATACATTCACACTTTCGTATCATGTTTTTTTTTTTCTTTTTAACTACTTAATTTCCTGTTTTTTTTTTTTTTTTTTTTTTTTTACACACTTATTTTATCTAGTATGTTTCGGATAAGCTGGAATCATTGCATATACATATTTATTTATTTTATCTATATTAATTTACTCAGAAATAAGAAATTAACAATGAAACCCTAAAAATTATTGAGCTGTAATATTACGTCTGACTTTCTATTAATTAAGATTCGACTATGCCAGGGATGGAACACGGGCGCAGAATTCATACCACTATCATTGTAAGAAAATTTTCTACTTCTTAAATCAACGATATTATAGGTAGAGAAATTTCTTTGCCCGTGTTCCATCCCTGCTATGCAGCTATCAAAAAACATTTCTTTTAGATTTAAAAAAAAAGAAAAGAAAAGAAAATTATGAAAAATAACGCATAATTAAATAAATGATAGAATATAAATTACTTTTACATGTCAAAAATTCCATTATTTCTAATCAGTACATACCGGAATAATATTATCATACTTGCCAACCATCTCATTGTGAACCGTACAATTTTTAGTATCCGCCTTCTTTTTTACACCAGTCATTTTTTAGAGTAATTTTATTCTTATTTAATCGTAACAACATTTGGAGAGAATTACTCTAAAAATAAAGGGGCGTTAACAATTGTACAGTTATAAATGTATAATTAATAAAATACTTGACAACCTAACCCGGAAGATTGATAGTCCCGCCCCTTTCCACCTATTTTTTCGAGTACTTTTCTTCTTATTTAATCGTAAATATATTTGAAGAGAATTATTCTAAAAATTAAGTGGTGTACAAAAGGGCGGTAACTAACAATCTTCCGGATTAAGTTGGCAAGTATGATACTAATAATTATTCCGTAGTATTGTTAGCCCGCCTTCTTTTTTACACCAGTATCCTTTTAGAGTATTTTTCTTCTTATTTAATAGTAATTGCATTTGGAGAATGTTAATCTGAAAATTTATTGGTGTGAAAAAAGGGCATAACTAACAACACTACGGAATATTAATTAAGATGTTGGCAAGTATGTTAATGAGATGGTTGGCCAGTATGATATTATGTAAACTAAAACATTTAAACCGTATTTTATAACTAATAAAAAGTAACATAAATATTTCAGACATCAGAGGATTTTCCTTTATTTTACTGGTAATTAATATCAACTGTTATATGACTCATTTCAACAATTGTATCAATACATAATTTAAAAAAAATAAAAAGATAATGTTTCGGACATACCTACATTTTAATTTTTTCGAGAACACTTTTAGCATCATCTTTCTTCACACCACTTCTCTTCAGGTGTATTTTTTTCTATTTAATCATAAATACATTTTGCAGAAAATTTCACAACAAATAAAGTGGTGGTGACTAACGACTCCGGAATAAATTAAAACGTCGGCATTCCTAATGTTTTAACATTTAAAAAAATTATTTACACATATTTTCCGTTTGAACAATTTCTAACTTTTACTATATATCTCGATTTTATTCGTTACAACTAAATAACTATAAGAAAAAGATAACAATCTTAATTTTTTATGCTTAATATATAAGAAAAGTTGTTATGGATTAATTAAAAAAAAATGTTTGGTGAGAAGTTTTATTCTAGATGATTCAGGATGATTATTTTTAAAAATAGATGCGTAAAAACTGCATAATTATATATTTATTCAGTAGAATATATCGTTAAAATCAATCTAAAAAAGTATATTAAGGGAAAAAGCGTCTGAATTTTTTTTAGAAACTTTTTTGAAACTTGTAAGATAGTTTATTAGAATGCAAAAAGTATAAAGAAATCTTTTCAGATTATATTGTATTTTTATCCGATTTCTTTACAATCTTCTGCTTTTTTTTTTTTTTTTTTTTTTTTTTTATTTTACTAAATCTCATAGAAAATAAGCACATTTAATAATACTACGCTTTAATTATAAATTTATCATTTCCCTGTCTCTTGGTTCAAAGGGAAAGGATTCAAAAGTTTCATTTGAATTTCATTCCTTGCGTGCAATAATTCATATTAAACAAATACGTTGTGGCCATTATACACACACACACACATATATATATATATATATATATGTATGTATATTCTGTATCATTAAATATAACAGCAAAAATTAACGGTTAACATGCATAAAATTTTCTTATAAAATGATCATAGTTTCTCTCAATAAAGATTTTAATTGTACAGTTTGATGCAATTTTAACCAATATGTGCTGATATGTAGATATCTAAAAAATTACTGAAAATGAAAAACAGTAGCACCACCTGTTCGATATACACCGATTTTGATTAAGTGTAATTTTTTACAACATCCATCTTACATACCAAGTTTAATGCTTTCATTGATCGTAGAAGCTGAGATATTTCATCCCTTTAAAAGGAGTTAAAAGTGTGTTAGTACAATATGCACCCAAACTTAATCGATGTGATTTTACATCATGCAGAGCTGCCAACCTAATCCGGCAAATTGTTAGTACCGCCCCTTTTTCTACACCACTAAATTTTTAGAGTATTTTTCTACTTAATTCATCATAGATACATTTGAAGAGAATTCCTCTAAAAATTAAGTGGTGTAGAAAAAAGGGCGTTTTTCAATAGGCGTTAACAATTTGCCGGATTAGGTTGGCAGCTCTGATCATGGATTTATTAAATATCAGATTTTGTGCATTTCTGCACTGTATAAGTGGAGACATAGATAACCTTTAATGACACAAATTCCAGAATTGCTACACTACCTTTTAGGAGGATATATATATATATTCTAAAAGCTCATCAGATAAATTCAAGGTTGAACTATATATATATATATATATATATATATATATATATATATATTTAATTACGTCCAATGTTTCTTGAGTCACAGTGTCTAACATTGTGTGATAATACACAGAAAGACATACAGAAACACACAGAGATTTTTAAAAAAAACGTCGAATCTTGTTCAGGACATCTCAAAGCGAGCAAATTCAAGGAAAAACCAATATCGAAAATATTCACAAATCTAATATTTTATCCTTACGCTTGTACAATACAAGAAAGTGAAACAGTCAGTTAAACGTTTTATTAAAACTGAAAAACTTCCTCACATACCATAAAATTTATGAAAGCACTACCGGTTTCGAAAGGGCGTGGCCTTTCTTCTTCAGGTGCTAAACACGTGTCTTGGAGGCAAAAGCAAGACTGAAAGCTAGGCAAAACCCAAAGGGAGAGGAGCAACACAATCAACCAATAGGAAGCAGTAAAGAAAACCTATCAGAGAGGAAAGCAATCAAAAAACAGGAAACAACAGAAACAAGAGCAAAATTGCGTGAAGTGATTTGTAAATAATTTATTTGTATATTTTTATTTTATTTTTATTTTAATACCTTATATTTAGTTTTTTTCTCTTGATTTATTTATTTGTAATTTATGTTTATTTATTTAGTATTTAATTGTTTAATAAAATATTTTTTTTTTCTTTTACTTTTTTACAAAATGAAGGAAAAGCGCCCAGGTTTTTACCGTTAAGGCAGTAGTATGTGTTGTGTACCTGAAGAGGAAAGGCTACGTCCTTTTAAAACCAGTAGTTATTTCAATTATTTTATGGTGTGTGAAGAAATTTTTCAGTTTAAATATCGATTGTACACCAGTTTTTTAATTTCGTATTGTAGTTATACGTTTTGTTACATAGATAAGTCTGAACCTAAGTGTAAAGTTATTCTGGCAAAGGATCAGATGTATATTAAAGAATGTACACAGGGAATAATGTAGCCTGATCGGGCGATTTTTGTATTCAATGATCACCAATATTTGTTTATTGTAACGTTTGCCTAATCAATTCAAAGATTGATAGTCTATTACATATATCAAATATCACATCTAAAATTTATTCGAGATTATTGAATAAAATATCCACCCAATCTGGCAACACTTTTCGGTAACCTACAGATATATTCACTTAAAGAAAAAAAATAACGTTAGTTCTGTCGGAATTTTTTCAAACTCGCAAGTTAAATTTTTTATAAAGATTCATCTAAATTTTATTAATTATTCCTGTGTAAAATACATGCATACCTTTATGTCAACACGTGGTGTTTAATGGTTTTGTTACATAATTAAAAGTGACTCATAACGAAAAAAAATATTTTGACAAAGAAAGTGCAAAATTCATTTTGAAATTTAAAAAAAAAAAAAAAAAAAAATGTTTTAATTGAGTCCAAAGACTTTTCATTTAAATAAAAATAGTAAAATTACAAACATAGCTCATTACATACTTGCCAACCTAACCCGGAATATTGTTAGTTCCCGCCCATTTTTGTACACCACTTAATTTTTAGAGTAATTGTCCTCAAATATATTTACGATTAAATAAGAAGAAAAGTACTCTAAAAAAGACTGGTGTAAAAAAAATAGGCGGAAAGGGGCGGGACTAACAATCTTCCGGTAAGTATGTCATAACACAGACTAACTGATGAAAGTCTGATTATTTAATTTATTGGACGCCAAAAGGTGCAAATATAGAAAAAACTCAATTTCGAAAAGGCGATCCAAACACAATACTTTCGACAGCCTTATGTGGTAGGATCAGGTAAAAAGGTAAAAATTGCGATTTATTGCAAACAATTACCTGATGAATTGAGCTTTACATGTTTTACATATCACATGTTTTTTTTTTTTTTTTGATTAAGTGTAATAATTATTGTCTACTGCGTTTATGCAGCATATGAAAGATTTTTACATAAAAAATCTTTTCATTATACCGTATTTTCCTGTGTATAATCCAGAGGTCTGCTAAATCAGTTTAACACCGGAAATTTTAATTAAAATATAAAGTTATTTATAAACGAGGTACTATTTCGCACAAATATTTCCTTATTTCTAAACTGAACTTTCTAGTGTAAAGTTGATTTATCTCATCTGTTGATTATACCATAGCGTGTCTCGGAAACCTGGTAACAGTTGAAGCGATAGACAGCGCCACCTGGTGCAGAATGCGCGAATTTTTTATTCTACTCCACCAATAATTTTAAGAAGTGATATATGATATATATAATTGACGTATTTTCATTTCTATTCGCCTTTTATATATATCATATCCTACTTTAAAATAGTTTGGTGGCTTTTGAATAAAAAAGTCGCGGAATCTGTACCAGGTGGCGCTGTCTACCGCTTCAACTGTTGCCAACCATCTTGTTTAGGAGGCTATGATTATACGCAGGGTAATACGGTAATTATGTTTTAAAATTACGGCACGTTTTGTATGTCTTCAATAACAGCAATACAATTTCGATAAGGACTAATCCAGAAATAAAATATAAAAAAGAAATTATAAAGCCAAATTTAGATATTTTGAACTTTTGAATTTTTACATTAAGTAAAAAAATAAAATTTAGAAAGTAGAATATTGTGTAAATAAATTATTTTCAAGTGATTAGGTTTCGGTTTTTCATATTAATACGAATTTTAAAACATAAATTTTGTTTTCTTGATGTTAGCTAGGACGTATGACTGACTCTGACGATAGTATTTAAGCCCAAATGCCTCGACTGTGCTTAAAAATTTCTCTTGTAATTTTATCGTGACAAACCTTCTGCTGCAGTCATTGGCATGAAAAATATGGGTTTGTTTTGTAATATTCTTGAAGGAGCAATAAAAATAATGTCCTTGATTGTGTAAACAAGTCAAAAACTTCAAGTATCACTTTGCCATAATGAATAATTTACGACCATTTTGCGCGTGGCATTGAGCTCAAGTGTGTTAAGCTTTAGGATTTGCTCCCAGAGTTCTCGTTAATTCCATTCTGCGATGTCAAGGGTTTGATTCCATGTTCAAAGTCGTTGAACTATCAATGCGGGATAGCTCTTACATTCGCAGTTTTTGTCGAAGTAAAACGTTAAAATTTTCTTCAAATGCATGGAAAAAAATCATAATATGAGATAAAACAATCACAGCAAAAGACATCGGTCATCAAAGAACGGAAAATTGTCAAGGCACACACATGAAACTGAAATATTGCGACAGAAGTTGATGCTTACCAGATAGGTAGTACTCCTCCTGAGCTACATCTTTTCAGAGTATCAAGATTCTCACCAATTGCTCTAGCACGATGTTAATTCCTTTAACGAAACTTAAATAAACATTGTAACATCTTAATTGACAGGATTTACAGTCGCCCAAAATCTGTCTAATGAAATATTAACGTCGGTAATAACGTCTCAAGCACTAGATTCTAAATCAGTAGAAAGTTAGGTTATATGAAGTGCATACACGGAATATCATATAATTTATTAATGCGGTGTTTTTATCTTAGTCTGCTTATTTAAATATAAAATGTAAAAAATATTTTAGATGCAAAAGTAACTTAACAAAAATAACACTGCTCTGAAAAAAAAAAAAAAAAAAAAAAAAAAAAATAGAGATCTAATACCATTCATGCTGATTCTTATGCAAAATGGCCTCCTGAATCCAAATATGACTCCCATTTTGCCCAGTCACCCACCGTTTTCGAGATACACCAACACCTCCCTCAATTCCTTTCCTTGTTTGATAATTTTATGGTTATGAATTTGATTTGAAGAATGAAAAATAATCAATTTAACACCTAAAAACAAATATATATATATATAACGTTTAAAAAACAACATTAATAACTGATTAAAAAAATATAAGATATGTAATGCATAATTTCAGTGGCAAATCCCCCCTCCCCCCAAAAAAATCCCTTATCGCAAATGCCCATGTTCTAGAATTTTTCAACTCCGTAGTCCTTCAGAAGATATTTAACGGTTAAAATACACCACCACCACCCTTCCTAAAAATCAAATTTATAGCCATAAAATCACCGAAAAATGATAAAAATAGGGGGATTCCTAAACAATGGTGGGTAATAGGGCAAACTCGGCGTCATATTCGGATTCAGGAGGTCATTTTACATAAGAATATGCTGAAATGGTGTCTGAGGCAATTTTGATGCCGAGCAGTGTAAATAATTAATTAATTAGTGTGCGTCTATGTCTAATAATACTTTTTTTTTTTTTTTTTTTTTTTTTTTTATCAAATTCAAGAAAAAAGAATTGATAAGTTATATCATTTGTGATATTGAAATTACACTTAAATTAAAACAATAAAAATAATATCGAATAAACATAATAAAATGCCTTCACGAAACTGTTCAGTAAAAGAAATACTAATCAGTACTTTTACAAAAAAGAAAAAAAATATTCATTTCCAAACCTCTCTGTTTAAAGAAAATTTAATAAAATTTATCAATTAATATTTAAAAGCGCTAAAAGTAATTAATTTCAAAGAAGAATCTTTAAAATTTTCTTTCTCTTTAACGAAACAATTTCTTGGACATTTATCAATTTTTCCATTAATATCGATAATAAAATACCCTATAATTCTTTATAAAATGAATGCTATATTTTTAATTTTTACAAAGAATAAATCGAGTTTCTTTTTAAATATTTGTTTATTATTAATTGCTACAAAAATCTTTATTTATTTTGTATACATTCTGAAACGTCACATTTCTTTTTAAAAGTGATAAATTATCCTTCTAAAATTTTAATTGTAATATCTAAGCAATACATGTATAGTATCATTTTTTTTTTATTTCATATAATATTAAAATATATGTAGCACGCGGTATGTTGTATAAATTAAAGGAATGTATTTCGTTATTATATTCTTTCCTTTTCGTTATTGTATTTTTTTTTTTTTTTTGCTTATTTATTTATTTATGTATTTTGAGAAGATAATTTAACAGAATCTTAAACGAAAAATCATATTTTAATAAATCCTTTTGGAACAGATAGAAACGTTTTTTACATGCATGTTTTTACATTTGAACCTGAAACTAATGTAGTCAATTTAAGACAATAGGTATATCATAGTTTTTGGTATACTAATTCATACATTTCTATAATAAAAACTTACTTTATAAAATGCAGGTAATAAAACATTTTTTTAAATATCATACCAGACTATTTATCATAAGTGTTTAACTAAAGTTTATTAAACAGATAAGTTATAGAGGCAATTGATTTCTCTCTCTCTCTCTCTCTCTCTATTTATTTATTTTAAGAAACTTTGTGAATCCGTGTATTCTATCATCTAAAAACATGACAAGTGTCTAAATATTATGTAATAAAAAAAAATTCTACCCTTAAAAAAAGTAGAAAAAAAAATTAATTAATTAATTAATAAAACATAAAAAAGACACATGCTTTACTTTAAGTTTGAACGCTAAAGGGGGATGATGATAATTTTACAGACTGTACATCATTAAAAAAATTATTGGTTGTAGTATTCTTGATGGTTTTTGAAATCAATAGACTTCCTTCTCGTAACAAATCCTTAAAGAATAATATAAAGACGACAAAAAAAAAATCTCCTAGGATGGAATATTTTAATTTTGTAGAGCTTTCAATTGTACAAAAGGGTAATATTACAAGAGTTCGTAAAAGCTATACTTATTTAGTACAACATTTGATTTTTATGTATACACATAGAAAATAATTAAATTCACATTTAAAAGAAAACATATATACTATTATTATTATTATTATTATTATTGTACTTAATAGCATGAATGTTCTTTTTTAGAAACGGAGAAAAAAAAAAAAAAGAGTTAAAATTAGTAAACTTTCATAGTATTATTACCATTTCTATATCATTTCTATTCATTTTCTCAGAGTTGGAAATATTGCAAAATATTTTTCACGTATATAATACATATGTATCCTCTTAACACTTTCGTGACTGCTGACGTAGATTCACGTCATTTGAAAATCTCTTACTCCACCAGTGGGCGTTTCTTTCGGAATTTGTATATTATTTATTTCTTAAAAATATACCCAATATTCATACTTGTACTATCAATATACTATGGTTATAGAAGCTTTGATTAGAAGGAGTATAACTATAATGTATATCCGTTTGTAATATAAATGTGAATACGGAAAATTTTGTTTTGAAACTAAGGAGAATAACGCCCACAGGCGGGCCTTACTGTGAAAAAGACAAAAACATGCGGACACGAAAGTGTTAATGTCTGTTTGCCTAAAATCGATTATCATTATGAGTAACTAGGTAATAAAGCAAAAATTGTCATAATAGTCGTTATAATCTTTAATTTTTATTGCTATTTCTAGTAGTGTGGTCTTTTTTTTTTCAGTGAAGCTTTCATTTGTGCAAAATGATAATATTTCAGATATTTTCTTAAATTTATCCTTATTTCATCTGATACTTACAGTTTTCTATTTAAACGTTTTGGAGCATATACACATATGTATTTGTGTGTGTGTGTGAAAAAAAATAGATACACAAATAACGAAAATACATAGCTATTTTCATTAAATTTATTAATTTAATGCAATGAAAACAACTTTTTCTTAGAAGCGGAAGAAAGGAATTGAAACATGGAACTTACCATGTATTTTCTGTCATAACTGAGAATCTCACATATATTTCTGGCGTGTGTTTAAAGACGAACACTATTATGAAGCACTAGGTCATTAAGAAAATTAAATTATAAAACATTTTAGTCTTTATAAGCTTATACTTTCAACTATCTGTTTTTTTTTCTCTTTTTGTTTGATTTCACAGATTGAAAAATATATACAACTTTATTTAAAATACTTAAGAACATACGGTGGTATGGTTTATCTTATACCATGCGAGCTTAGGGAATTTCTTGGAGCGCTTGTATTTTATTGGATATTCAACAGAACAAAGGAATTAATTCCAGATTTATTAAAATGTTACTTCATTTCATATTTGCATTATTTTTTCTTTTCAAATTTTTGATACAATTAAATGAAATAAATACACGAATGAGTAAACCGTATCTCTATTATTATTAAACTCATAGATTGTTTTCAGAAACTTTGAAAAGAAATAGAATTTTTTATGAATTATCTGTCAAAATCGACATTTACTGATGTATGTTTTTTATAAAAATTTCAAGACGATATTCATTATGATGTGCTGGTCATTATGAAGAAATGATTGATCTTGATCTTACAATTCTTAAAAAGCTTTTACTTTTAATACTCCAACATTGTAGAAAATCTTTAAAATGATACACCTTTTTAACAAACACTATAGTTGATTTTAAGCTAAGTCATTTTAATAGATGATACATAATTTTAAACCTCGGTGTTTTTTTTTTTTTTTTTTTTTTTTTTTAGGTTCTTTCTTTGGCATTTTACTTAATAATTTCTTTCTTTCGTTTTTTTTTTTTTTTTTTTTTTTTTTTTTAAATGAGATTTTCTATGAAATAATTCAAATATTTTTGCGAACATTTTCTTCGCGCAAGGAAGTCCCCAATTAAATAACAATTGGCGCCCAACATAGGACAGTTCGAGTAAATACCGTTAAGACTGCAAATTATTCAGATTCCCTCTTTCACCTTTATTATGTAATTCTGTGAGTTATTTGTGGCATCGTATAATAGAAATATCACAGTCAAAAGACAATGTTTCTCTATTTTCTTATTCCGTATTTTCAACATCGCACCGTTTACCGTAGCTAGCATTTTTATTAATTAATTTAAAATAATATTTCATTAAATAAGCTCAGTGCTCTAAATTTCAGTTTGGAAAAAATAAAAAAATAAATGAATAAATAAAAAATAAAATAAAATAAAAATAATTTTTTTTTGTCGGAATTAAAATAAGAAAATAGCAATTTCTTGTGCTATGTAAAGATGAGAGGATTACCAAAGGTTTACAATAGTTAACAAAACATGACACAGTTGATTTGTGTAAGATATAAATAACAATTTAACTTGCAATAATTTAATGGGTTTTGTACAGGCCTTGACTTAGGTTGATTTACACGAACATTCATTTTGTGTAACAATTTTATTGCAGATGAAATGTCTTTAAAATTAAAAGAAAGGTATTTTTTGTTTTAAATTACTAGTGAAAATACCTTGAAAAAAGACAAATCTGTTCGAACTTTGTTTTCTTAACACAGATACAAGGATTACATGTATAATAATAATCATAATAATAAGCCATATTTTAGTTAGAAAAAACGCATACTTTGAGAAAAAGAATTAATGTGTTTCCTTCAACATTAATGAATATCTAATAAACAATTTCAAATCCAACATACAAATATTTATTATACTCTATAAATGGCTTCAATATAGTTATTTTGCTATGATTAAAAAAATTGAATTTTAGAAACGTTTACTTATAAAAAAAAAAAAAAATGCATTGAAAATAAAAATCTGATACCGATAAAAAGAAAATTGCTTAAGATATATGTTTACAACTTAAAGTAATGATGTAGGTCAAAAAACATAAAATTAATGAGTAGAAAATTAAAAGATATATCTTTACTTATAAAGGATGTAAGTGCGGATTTAAACGTTTTAGTTATGTGACCAGTAAAATAAATCTTATATTTATCCGGGGAATGTAATAATTGGTTATCTAACAAAGTTTATTTTATGAAAATGGTACGAAGATTTTAAAGAATAAATTTTTGAGTATACTACATTTAATGGTTTTCTTTGGAAGAGATACAAATACTATATAAATATATATACTATAGCAGTTAAGACATATATCTATGGTGGCACATATTTAATGCGATTTTCTGGAAAGCCGGATTTAACTTGGAAATATTTTAAAAGATTATTTAATAATAGAATGTCTGTTATAAAACGTATTATAAACCAAAGAAGCAACAAACTGTCAATTAATAAAAAATAAAAAATAAACATAAATTTTAAAATGTACAATAACTGAAATTGATACAACTCCGTTAACTTAGTCGAGAAGATTTTTAGATTTTTAGATTTTTTTTAATTTTTTTTTATGAAAGTTCTCTTTTGCATACTTCTTCCTCGTTAGAAATTGTTTGAAGTTGGAAGTTCAGAGAATGAATTGAAATTACTTTGAATGGGATCTATTTAACCATTAAATATTTATCGATTCTATGAATTTAGCCTCTGTAAATATTTTGCATTTCACTGGCAATTCTTTTTATTTCTTTTTAAACATTTGACTTTCAATAAAATTTAAATTAATAGCCATTGCAAAGAATAACTTTTAGAAGAGTAATTACTTATACAATGAATTTTAAAACATTTAACCCTACAAGCCACCCAGTTCCATATATGGAACACCTATTTTAATCGTTCCTATAGCTATAAAACTATTAGTAGCGACATCTCTTGACATCTTAATAGAAGCTACTGACATTTAGCAATTTAGTAATATGAATCTTTACCTAAAGATGTCGTTCGTGTTTTTGTTGTAGTGAACTCAGTGTGAAATTTGAATGAAAGTGATACGTTAGTAGTTTGTCTGAATTCAAAAATAAAAAAAGAATAGTCATTGAACAGTTTTGACTCAAAAAAAAAAAAAAAAAAAAAAAAAAAAAAAAAAATACTGTGTGTTATAACGAAGTGTATATTTTGCAGAGGTAATTTTTTATTTTTTTATTTTTTTATTTTTTTTATGTAAACGTATTAGTAAATGATATTTTTGTGTATGTTCCACATACGGTACGTTGAGATAAAAAGTTGATTTTTCAGTAAAATATGGTTTTATTTTTATTTGAATGAAAGTTTTCCTTGTCTTCTGATCACTAATTGCAACCTATATATTTTTGTTGCGCACTAAAAAAAAAAAAAAAAGAAAAAATTGAGCATTGTAGGGTTAAACTTCGTGAAAATTTTACAAAGCTAATATATTTCAAAGAATATGAATTTATGTATTTATTTCATATCTAAACCTTTTATAAGTATTTGTTAAGTTTAAAATTCACGTTATTTAAGCATTATAGATTACAAAAACTTAAAGAAAATCGAAAATATTAAAAAAAAAAAAATCTGGTAATTTTTTTAACGACATATAAAGAAAAGAAAAACTAATTTTAGATATTTGTTAATAGTTTAAAAAAAAAAAAAATCTTTTTTGCAAAATATTTATTCGAAATAAGGTTATAAAACATTTTAAAAATGAATAAAATTAAAACATGTAATTTTTCTAAAGCACATACTCAGTACGAATTTATGTTTTATCTTTGAAGAAAATTTCAAAGTAGAATAATTATGTTAGGTTGAAAAATCGTAAATAAAGTGGATAGAAAATTAACGTCCGTACTCTTACCTATAAAGAACCGAGATACGCTTTAATTATTTTAATTTTCTCTCCAAAAATAGAATGAGAAATATTAATCTAACATTTCCGCAAGGGAAGATATAATTGGACTTCTAATGAAGTTTAATTTGAGAAAAGGAAGTGAACATAACAGCATTATGCTTCGAAACCAAAGAAAACAGGATTTCTTAGTAGATTGTAATTTAGCAGCAGACTTTTGGACCATTTCCAAATACTCAGTGATAGATAAGCGTTTAATTTTTGTACGAAAACTGTTCGTTTTTATTATTTACTAATGAACTGGCGGGTTGAATCAGGCATGAACATATAATGAAATATGCTTAAATTTATTTTTATCTAAAATGCTAAAAAATCGATGAAACTTGCTCTTATAATGAACTGTGTGTACAACAAATGAGAAAAAAAAAATGAAACTTAAAATATTAATTTCATTAAATATATTATGTTATATATATATATATATATATATATATATATATATATATATATATATATATATAATTAATTAACAAAGAAAAAAAAATCTATACTTTATTTTTCTTCTATATAGAAAACCTGAGTCTTATTTCTAGATTTTCGTCTAGATTTTGTTATTTTTTTATTCAATTGAATAATAAATTCAAAAGAATAACATATCGAATGCTTAAATTTTTCGCCTTCCAGTTTTCGATTAATTTACATGTTTTGAGATTTCCTGAACGCAGTTAAGGCTTTCAGAAAATGCCCGTCTATATTTGTGACATTTATTTTTGTAAAAACTTTATATCTTTAACTAATGCGCATAATGTTATAAAAAGTTATAAATTGTCGCAGCTGGACCTAAATTTTTGCCTATCACCTTATTGGCCATATCCCTCAAATGGTGACGCTGTCGACCCTCTTTATCATAATTTTCAATATGGCAGCTTAGGCCAAAATTTCGTATAGATGTGCACAGTGAGGCGTGTTTTTAACCAAAAATTTGAAGTAATATCTATCTATATATTATTATTATTATTATTATTATTATTATTAAGGGTTAACCAGGACAATACTTTTATATTTGTATTGGAATCGCTTTCCTCAAGGAGTTTTATCATTTTCATTATTATTATTTATTATTATTTTAATAATGAATATTTTTCAAAACATTTCATGAATGACTTTAAAATGCGCCATAAGCGATAGGTGAAGATATTGGTTAAAAACACGGATGTTACATAATTAGATTATAAGATTATTTATGTAACACAAAATCTCCTGCACGAATAGTATAACTCTTTTCAAAATGAAAACTGGAATAAAAATGCATGAAATGTGCATAAAATATAAATATGTTTCATATGTATGTTACTCGTTGCATCTTTTAACCTGCAATTGTATTTTACTTGCCTCTATGATCCAAATATATATATATATATATATATATATATATATATGTATGTATGTATGTATGTATATATATAAATGTATATATATATATATATATATATATATATATATATATATATATATATATATATACAATTTTCTTTGTCTTAAGGGTAAAACTATATAGTCAATTATTATTATTATTATTATTATTATTATTATTATTATTATCAATATTTTGTAGTCCTTACGTAATAATTGCCTTTGTAGAATGTTGTCTAAAAACAGCAAAGTTTCAAAATTATATTTTGTTACCACTAAGTTGTAAAAATTCTTAAAAAGCATCTTTATACCTTACCTTGACTTCTAAAGAGAAGAGGCATTAAGAAAAATTACTTTTCTGTAGTCCTATATATTGTATATAATATTCATACTCACTTTTGATGGACTAAAAGATCTATACAACACTGAAGTTAACATTGAGCAATTTATCCTTATATCTCATAACGAATTTGAAGAGATTTCCAGAGTACTGTATACAAATCAAATGCACTCTTTATTTTATTTTATTTTATTTTATTTATATATTTACTTTTTTTACAGGACATATAGCATGTTGTATTTAAAATACATATATTAAATTCGTTACGTTGTGTGTAGTATAAACAAATTATATTTAAAAAAAAATCCACCCATAGACAGTAATCAATGAAAAATCTTTTGTGAAACCCCGTACTCAAACCACTTGTACTGTTAACCCGATATTCAATAAAAAATGTCTAAAATAAAATAAGAAAAAATTTTAATTTAAAGGAATATTATAAATATTAATGAAATTTAGAGTGTGGATAGACAGATGGACAGAAAGGCAGACTGACTAATTAGAGTCATAATCACTCTTAAACATTGTTGGATGGACTTAAAAACGTATTTTACAAAACAAATTGCAATCAGATCCATTTTCAATTATGGTCCTTAATGTATCTGAATATTTTGTATGACCCTATAAATCTTAATCCTAACTAAACCATTTTCTACAGAAAACATTTTTGTACATAGGGATATTAAATGCAGATTTCATTATGATATGTACAATTATATTAAAATAATCATTTATAAAATGCATCTAAATGCATAGGGCATTCTGCATGGTGTTAATGTATATAAACCTGCCATGATAATTTACTATTTTCAATAGGAATTTCATGCCATAATGAACTTAAATACTATATATTAGTTTGAAAAACAAATTGTAAATATTTAAAGACATTAGAGCACAGCCAGCAGAGCAGAGAGACAGAGAAACAGAAATCTTAAACGATTTTAAATTTTATTAGAAAAGTGCTAAAATTGAATGTACATATTATTTTCTAACTCATGTTTAAGCACACTAGGAAAAATTAAATTGTTAAGAGATATTTAGATAATTGCCGAAACGTCAGTGGAGGCCCTCTGTTGAGACTCAAAACGGTTTTGGGCTGTGCCTGTCTGTCTGTCTGTTTGTCTGTCGCGCGATAGCGGCCGCAAAAATAGCGCTATTGACTTGAAATTTGGTACACGTGTTCATGAGCCCCACGAAATCAGCTGTATAGTTTTTGGTATGTACTCCATTTGTAGTTCGTATACAGGGACACGCCAAATTTTTCTTATCATTACGGCCTATGGGAGGAATTTGTATGTATCACGATAGCGGCCACAAAAATCACGCTATTGACTTGCAATTTGGTACACGTGTTCATGTGCCCCACGAAATCAGCTGTATAGTTTTGGGTGTGTATTCCATTTGTAATTCGTGTACAGGGATAACGCCAAAGTTTTTCTTATCATTACGGCCTATGGGAGGAATTTGTATGTACCGCGATAGCAGCCACAAAAATCACGCTTTCGACTTGCAATTGGGTACACATGCTCATAAGCCCAACGGAATCAGCTGTATAGTTTTAGGTATGTATTCCATTTGTAGTTCGTGTACAGGGACACGCCAAAGATTTTCTATCATTACGGCCTATGGGAAGAATCTGTATGTACCGCGATAGCCGCCGCAAAAATCAAGCTATTGACTTCAATTTTTGCCGAAACGTCAGTGGAGGCCCTCTGTTGAGACTCAAAAGGATTTTGGGTTCCGTCGGTCCGTCCGTCTGTCTGTCCGTCTGTCGTGCGATAGCGGCTGTAAAAACAACGCTATTGACTTGAAACTTTGTACACATGTTAATGATCCCCACGAAATTAGCTGTATAGTTTTGGGTGTGCATTCCATTTGTAGTTCGTGTACAGGGACACGCCAAAGTTTTTTTTATCATTACGGCCTATGTGAAGAATTTGTATGTACCGCGATAGCGGCCCCAAAAATAACGCTATAGACTTGCAATTTGGTACACATATTCAAGAGCCCAACGGAATTAACTGTATAATGTTAGGTGTGTATTCCCTTTGTTGTTCGTGTACAGGGACACGCCAACATTTTTCTTATCCTTACGGCCTGTGGGAAGAATTTGTATGTACCGCAATAGCGGCCGCAAAAATCCTTCGATTGACTTGAAAATTGGCGCACATATTCCAGCTTTCCATATAAGTAGCTGTATAATTTTCATTGCTATATTTTTTATAAACTGTGTACAGGGACACGCCAAAATTCTTAACATTACGGCGTATGGGGTGAATTTCGTTTAAACGCATTTTAATATCATTACTTTGCAATGAAGAAAATGAAACTAGAGTACGTGAGTAAGATGCGTAAACTTATGTTGCTTGAAGAAAATATGTGCTCTTAAGCTTTCTAATTAATGTACAGGACCTTACAAAAGTGTTCTGACAGTGTCACTTAGTCATCCAAACGATGTTAAATTTGGAACAATTATTAATTTTAAGCGCAAAATAAGCTGAACAGTTTTTACTGGTGTATACAATGTTTATGGTTCGTTTACAAAGACACAGGAAAGAATTTCGTAACATTAGAGCCTATGGACGAATTTTTAATTTAAGCGCGCACTTTAATACGTTTATGCTGAATTGAACTTAATAAAGTTAACATACATTATAAAGATGCTTAAAATCATGTTTACTCTTAAAAAAGTTATGTATAGAGTAAATAATTTATGAGACCACACAAAATGATTCCGAGTATGTACTGTAATCATCCAAATGATGTCAAATTAGTTTGAACGATTAATGAGTTATAATTAATTAGATTTATTTATATTATTGGCGTTTATAATGACTGTGGCTACTTTTCCGGGATACATAAAGGAATTTCGTACTTTTATGGTGTATAGTCGGTATTTCTTAAAAGTGTATTTTAACATGGTTACACCCCATCAAATATAATGAAATTTTATTAGAATTTTAAAAGCCTGTTTTCATGTTGAAAATTGTGGGCATAGAATTGATAATTAGTTTAAAGGTTACGCAAAATATTTCCGATATGCTATGTAATTTTTTTTGTATGAAATTCGGTATTTATGAATTTCCGGGAAATAATACAAGACCGTCGTTTAATAAGAATGCATATTGTTGCGTACTTGGGGGTTTGTAAGTTGTCCGAGAATGAAAGGCGAAACTTACAAAAATTCAGTGATTTATTCACAGAAAGTTCCAGAAGAATACAGGTCTATAAACCAAGTATCAGCTTCAATTCAACCAGTAAACATAGCTTAAACAACAGCCGTTAACAGCAAAACAACAGTACAAACTGTTTAGCAATAACACATAAAGCAAGTCTCATTCAAAGAGGCTCAAAGCAAAGCAAGCATTTGACGAAACCGACACAGATCTGAGATTGAAAGCCTTGGCTAAAAAAATGCTCCTTTTATACTATTCTATCGAACACAGACTGTTCTGGAAAATGCTCGTATCTCATCAGCCAATGAGATTAGAGCTTACATATTTGGTATATCCCTAATAAGGATTTTCTCGCCAAGGTCGCCAAAAAAAATCGCCAAGGAGGGAAACAGTCGCCAAATTTGGCGCCAAATCCATTTCTTCCCTTATTGGAGCTTTTCAATTCGTTTTTAAAGGAAAATTAGGCTATTTTAACGCTAAAACGACTAGAAATGCACAAAATTAGCATTTTATCGACTTACTAAGCCTCTTTGAAAAAATTTATACAAAAATAAATGCTATTATTTACAATTCCGCAACACTTTATATGATATACAAATAGGTATAGAAAGAGAGATACAGCGGGGCTTGAGGGGGGCGGCAGCCCCCCTCACGAATGTATCTGATTATGGTAATAAGTCGATAGAATCAATATATACTATTATATAATAAGAAATAAATAAAAATGACCTATTGAAAAATATCTGATGCATATAGGACGTTGTGGCTCCTGATCTGCAGATCCACTAGTTACCTGACATTCAGTTATAGATAGGCATATATATTCTGTAGATGAAACGTTCGGGTTTAGTATTTCCTTATGATTTTTTGGTATAATAAAGGCATGAAATGTTAATAAAAAATAATTAGATCGTATTTTGTATTATTTATATTAAAAATTGGTTTAATTTTCTCAAAATTGCTCATATACTACGTTGAAGATTGTGCAGGAGAAATGAGAAGCAAATATTATTAAAATTATAAATTGCATAACATAACAATACTTTACACGGATTTTTCTTGTTAATTATACTTCATAATATAAAAAACATTATAAACGAAACTGGACAAGGGACAGTCTAGTAGGATTAAGTTGCACTTCTTGGATTATTATAGTTACATGTTTAGTAATCATATTAGTGCAAAATATATATATTAACTAACATTTCCCTCATCAACTTTTATCAAATTACCGTATTTTTCTGCGTATAGTCATTAGGTCTACTAAAACCGTTTTACACTAGAAATTATATATGATAGACAGAGCTATTTTTAAACCTGGCGTTGTCTTGTACAAATACACCCTTGTTTGTATTTTTTTTTTTTTTTTTTTTTTTTTTTTTTTTTTTTTTGGATTTATCTGACCTGCGGATTATGCACAGGAATTTACATACTTAACGTTTTTGTTGTTGTTGTTGTTGTCTACATAGTCGTTTAAGTGAAAAAACAGTAATAACTGTTGTGATATGACGTTGTCATCTGTAATTCCCTGATTCCACATTCTTACAACTGAAAGTTCGTAAGCAGGAAAGCGTTGAAACGTGAATAATAGTACAACGACAGTTAATAGATAATAGTACATGAACAGCAATAATTGTAAAATTCAATTTTTTTAAACTTCAGTATAGGGAAAATATTGCTTAACAAGAGATTAAGTGCTGGATTAATACTATGTAAAAAAAAATAAATAAATAAAAAATTATAGATTATGTTTTTTACCAAAACTCACTGACGGCAAATAGACATGTCATAAAAACGTATACTTTTCTCCTTTGAAACAAGTCCTGTTACAATTAGACTTCATAATCTTACATGGACACTTCTGAAATTCTCCTATCAAAATCGTTCTCTAACTTTTTATAGAAATATCTGAGTTTACTTTGCCCAGTATTCTCTAAACCAATCATTTTTTTTCTTCGTTTAATCACCGTAAATTTTACTTTCGTTTTTTTTTTTTTTTTTTTTTTTTTTTTTTTTTTGGGGGGGGGGGGGGGGAACATTTATAAATCATTTATACGAAATTTCCATTTGCAACGGTGTAAGGGAAAATTCTGTCATTTTTGAGAACGTTGCGCTTTTATGTGTTGTTTATTATCGACTGAAACCGATTTAAACAGTTAGGTTAAAATATGATTGATGATTTACACACATTTTCTCATATTTTAATCGTTTTTTTTTTTTTTTTTTTTTTTTTTTTTTCCAAACTTCTAGAATTGTCACCATGGGTGAAGTAAAAGTACACTTAAGATGTATGTTGTACGAGTTCAAAAAATTTAATGACGTGATGGAGGCAACAAAAAACTTGTGTGACGTGTTTGGAAAGGACGCAATAACAGCTCAAACATGCCAAAGATGGTTTGCGAAATCTCGTTTGGGTGATTTTTCTTTGAAATATGAACTCAGATAAAGAGGCCATCAGGTGTCAATGACGGAGTGTTATAGTATGAACAGGAAATATCCCACGTTAACTTCCACAGACGTCGGCTTTAAGCTTGGAATTCATCACACTACTGCTTTGGGTCATATTAAAAGGCTTGCTTTCGTATCCAAACTCTCTGTTTGGGCGCCACAGAACGACATAACTTCCCCTTGCACCCAATACAAAGATTGGTCAACGCTAATGTATTTTTAGGTTATTAACCTTAAATTGAATTTATAGTGATTTTCTATGAAACTCTTTAAAAACTCCTACTACACCTAAGAAAACAGTTTTGAAAGTTAAATTAGTAATTCAACAATGGATAATAATCCTTATAGGAAGGGAGATTTGGTGAGTATTGCTATGTAATCATGGAATCCATTTGTTGCTTTTTAAATTAATGCTGAAAAATAGTTTTGAATTATTCAGTTAACGTTTGATCAACAAAGAAAAAAAATATGTGATAGTATCTCAATTGTAATAGTATCTCGAGTCAAACCAAATTATTATCTGAATGTCAAGGAAAATTATGAATAAAAATATCAAAGTGAAACAAATATCACAAACAAAATCAGAAATAATTATTATAAGGCATTACACTTTATTCAAAGTATTTATGAATTCAGTTTTTCTATCTGTACGCCTGTCAGTCTGTCCGCGCTCTTACTCCCGTAAATTTTTATATAATTCCTTGAAACTGATATTTGTTTTTCAAGTTCAATATCAGAGGTTCCCTCTTGAAAATGGAATAAATGCCACATAATTCATAAACTGGGACACAAGAATTCCTAACTACTATTTTCTATTAAAGACATTTCTATACACCATACTTTAATAACTTTATTTTGGACAAATAATAATGAAATTGATAATCATGACACATACGTACATTTTTTTTTCTAAAAAGTATAGTACAATTTACATCAAGATTTACAGGGCTACACAAAAATATTGAACTACATTAATTACTATAATTAAAAAATGCTGGAATTGCATTTTTGGTTTAATTAGGCATTTTTAATAATTTTTGATAATGTTTATAAGTGATTATGATTATGATTTGTCACTTTGTCTTCCCCAGCGTACGTAGATAGATCGTAGATAGACGGACGGTGTTTCAGAATTTCTTCAAAATAATAGGTGTTATTTTAGTGGACTATAACATGTTCCTTATTTTAAATGGTAAAAAGGGCATATAATTTCGTGTACATGATCACCAAAAGAATGCTAATGCATTAATTATGTTTTACAAGAGGCATTTTTATAAATCATGTTTAAGTAACTTTGTACTGTACAAATCATAATGAAATTGGCATACATTGTTATACACATGTTTTCTGAGGAATATGAGATATTTAGCTCTAAGATTTACAATGCTATACTAAAATATTCAGATGAATTAATGGCTTTAATTATAAATTAGTAGAACTGCAGTTCTGTTTGTGTTAATCAATTTTAATACTTTTCTACTACAATGTTAAAGTGTGGTTATGGATTCAATTAATTTATCCCTCTGTCTATCACCTGTTTTCCTGTCCTTCAGCAGTCCGTTTTCAAATCGCATTGGCAAAGTACGTTGAAAGTTAAAGCATGTTTTACTGTTGGAAAGTGATAATAATTAATGGGAACCGCATGATTTTTGTTACTGTTCAACAGTTAATCCACATACTAAAAATACATTTTGTTAGATAAGAGATTTTACACCAAATAAAAAAAAAAAAAAAAATCAGATTTTTCCTTTTGTTTTCTATAAATATATCGGTAAATATATTAAATCATTAAACTGAAAGAACCTTTAAAAAAAGAGTTTCAAGTTTCTGAAAAAATGTTCTGAACATGTTTATCCCTTCTAGATCTTAAGTACATTTTATCGTCCTTATTCCAATAACAAAATATATAAGAAGAAAACATTGATATACAAGAATGAAATCTAATAAAACTTTAAAAACAATATTTCTACAAAAAGTGATGTTTAAAAATGTTACAGTATGCTCTTAAATCTAATCATTTTTATTTTGATTCTATACTTTGCAAAATTTTTCTGATGCGGAAAAATGCATTTGAGCCGATTAAATTTGCATAAAACCTTTTCCACGTCACTTTGTCTTCTGCTCTTTTTTAAAGGAAAAAGCAACAGATCCCACTTTTATGTCGCAAAATAAATCCTCGATTTAGAATTTTTGTTCTTCAATACAGTAGTGTTTTGTATGGTTTGAATTTTAATATTTATTTTTACTGCAGTTTTACAGCAAATAAAGCACTTCAAATTTTTCAGTACTTTTCAATCCTTGAAAATTTCATGGTACAAGAAAGCCGATTTTTTTCATTTTATTTATTTATTTATTTATTTATTTACTTTCTAGTATTATTTGTACCTGAAAAATTTGGAATGAATAATTCTCAATATAAATATGAGAAGTGCAAAATAAAGAAAAAAATGTATACATTTTATGAATAAAGCAAGTGTTTACTTTATTTAACTAAAAAAACAAGTTGTTTGATTGATGTAACTTTTAATTATTGCATGAATATTTTTTTCGTTTGAATAATATGAAAATTTTAATTTTAAAAATTTATAAAATTCGGGAATTCTTTACTTATAATAGATATATGTAAATCGATCGAATACTAAATTATAATTATAAATAGAAACTAGTAATTTTATCGTTTGCCACTTACACGTTCTTTACTACATGTCCATTAAAATAGCAGCACATTGTGCTAATGGTGTTTGTTTTAAATACAAAAGTTTGAAATATTTCTTTTTTAGGAATTTGTAATCTCCAAGCTCTTTTCAAAACACTTCGAGTGATAGGAAATTCCTGCCTTTTTACTTTCACTTTTTATACATTTATTTTCAATAACCTATTTAATTACTATGCATCACTGTAAAAATACGACGAATATATCTGTATTAAAATAGTGGTGGTAAAAGAGAGAGAAATTTCTTAACACTGAATGTGTCCTGAAAACACGTCAAGGAGTACAAACCCTGCTATTTTTTAACAGTTACTTTGTTGGTGTTACAGTCGGCAGCAAAATTAATCGAGCGCTGGCAATAATTCCTATGTAAAAAAGTACACTTAACTCTTTTTTGTTAAATAAATCCTTGTCAAATCATGTTTCTAGACTGATTAAGAACATGATTCGACACGGATTTATTTAACAAAAGAGTATTAAGTGCACTTTTATTACACAGGAATTACTGCTAACGCTCGAATAATTTTGCTACCGACTGCATTGTCAAAACTTCCAAATTATCCGACTTTGAAATTGAAGAGATCAATTAGATTTCAGACCACGCGTGACAGTACTTCGAAAACTGTACAGATTAAAAACTGATAGAGTGATACTGTTACTAAATTTTGTTTTAACTGCCATAACGGTTGAAAACAAATAGTATGGAAATTGCAGTGTACCACGTATCATCGATGTAAATAGTGAATGTTGCTTTCGACTTTATGCGAAATTTGAGTGATATGCTACATGTGAAAAACTACGTCTCAAATAAACCGAGGAACTCTCAGTCTTTTGTATAGGACGGCAGTACAACGGGACATTTAGTATGTGGAGTTCTCAACCAGACTTAAGATTATTGCCCCCATATTCAGGACTGTGATATGTTGACAATATACTGTGTTAGACAATATACAAGGCAAATAAACTCAATCTACTGTATTATTTTTCTTTAAAATAAACAAAAATATTTTTGTAGCATTGATGTTTTATTCAATATACTGTCAGAAAGAAAAAAAATAATAAAATAAAATAAACGCCACCCCACATAATTTCGACGTAAATTATCGTAGAAACATGCGGCTGGTACCGGTCGATCTGTAATAACGTCTAGTTTATAATGATCTAGTTAGATTTTGCTTAAGGGGTCATCTACATAATAAAACAGGGATCAACTGCATTTTTCTCAATGTCAAAACCCATATTTTTGACCTCATATTCAGATTTCTGAGATCAAGGTGGTTCGGAAAATGTCCTATTTATATACTTTAAATCAATTATTGATAGAGATAAAAGCTGAAATGTATTGGGGATCCGACTATACATTCAGAAAAAATAAATTATGATCTACCTTATAATGGACGTTATTCATTAAGATTCACACCGGAAAGAAAAGTACAAAAATTTTAATTATAAAATAAAAACAAAGCATAACTGAAAGACGTATTGTGTTTGCTTTTCAACTTTTTTTTTTTTTTTTTTTTTTTTTTAAACATGGAAAAGTTTATTACGTCACTTCGTACGTTAAAATTTAAATAGCTTGAGTCATATGAACGTAACAATGTTCGATTACAAAAATCTAGAAAACAAGATAAAAGAATAATAGTAGTAATAATAGAAATACAGTCGAACCTCGTTATTGTGAATCTCAAGGGGAATAAAAAAATTGTTCATGTTTTCTGTAGTTCATGCTATCAGTAACTAATATTCATATAACTAAACAAATCTTCATTTTGACGGGGATTGTGGAAATAGTTCATGTTAAAATAATTCACGGTAACAGTGTTCATGTTAACGAGGTCCAACTGTAATAGCACTAAAAAAAAGTGTTTAATATTTAAGGAAAAAAAAATCTACTTGTGTCGGGTATATTTTTCTTTTATACAGCATGAAAATGTTACTATAAAGTTTTGCATTGATTTTAAGGCGTACAAACATACAATATAAAATATACAAAAATATTGATAACAAGATTTAAACAAAAATCTGAGAAAGGATATTTAATATTCAATAAAAAGGAGATACTGTTCAAACGAATTCGTATTTTGAGTAATAAGCCACGTCTTTATATGTTTCTCTAAAACAATGTAATAACAGAAAAAAAATCCGTTACATTTAGTGTTTAAGTTATTATTAGTTATCTTTTCTTTCTTTTTTTTTTTTTTTTCTTTTTTTTTTTTTTTTTTCAAGAAAAGTGTTTTTAAATTTACTTATTTGAAATAACTTTACAGGAACATTTATATTATAAAGTAGAAAGTTAAAATTAAAACCTTGAAATATTAACATATCTTTTTAAACATGGAAATTTAAATTTAATTTGTGTTAAATAAAATTTAACACAAAAAATTGCGTTTTTGTATCAAAGAAGAAAAAATTTTAAAATCTCATTAACACTATCTTATTAAAAAGAATGGTAATGTTTCTGTATTAGTAAAGAACACACATATTTAAATAATTTAATTGAAAATGAATTCTTTAAATATTGCGAGGTTATATTAATAATGATATGCCATTTTAAATTTAGAATCATGTTTGTTTTAAATTTGTGTATTTTAAAACAAGTGATCTTCGATTCCTACGGTCATAACTTTACAAAGTTCGTTTAAATCTCTCTCTCCACCTCTTGAATTGAAAATTCATTTATTCAGTGGAATATTCAGCACTTAATACGATAAACAGATAAGATAATTCAAATAAGTGTCCTTCTGACATAGATATTCTGATTAGACATATCTGATGAATTAAATTTCGTCCGTTTTATCATGAAACCCAGTGTTTGTCCAACGTATATGTTATGAATAGATAAATTATTTGTTAAAATTCACTAGGATTTTCTAGGTTCATATATTTAAATAACTATATTAAATTAAATTCATTTGGAAGAATTTAAACTATCGTGAGCATTTTAAAAATGCAAAAATTCATAATGGTGTTTGCTAACAAATTACACATTAAAATTATTATAATTTTTATTGCCATATGCAAATATATTACATTCGACAGGATTATAAGTTAAAATATTAATTATTGATGAAATAAAAACGGTACAGTTTTTATTGTTTTACAAAACTCTATTGTTTCACATAATAAAATGATACATATGCATTTTTGGATTACGCAACACATATTTTCATTATTGCTAAAAATTGCATAATGAAATGTATCATTTTTTTGCAGTTATAACTTCATTTACGATAAGGTCTTGTTTTAGAATATATATATATATATATATATATATATATATATATATATTACAGTCGTAAATAAGAAAATGAATGTATATTTCTATGAGTTATGTGAAAAACGACAAAAGGGATAATTAGAGTGAAGTTAGATAGAAGTTTCCTTACAACGTATAGTAGTTACGTAAGAATAGGGTATTCATTTTTGTAGAATTTCGTTTTTGAAATAAAAGCGATTAAAATTTTGAATTATGTCAAAAAAAAAAAAAAAAAAAAAAAAAAAAAAAAGCCCTTTGTTACCTTTTTTTTTTTCTTTTTTAATAGTTTAAAAACACTTTTTTTATTTGATCGAGAAAAATATTCTGGTAATAACATCTAAAGATAAGTGTCTATTTATTTGTTTTCTAATTATATCAGGATATCTATTCAAAATGTAATTTTTTTTTTCTTAATATCTTTTGCTCTTTCTTTTTAACCATTTACTCTTTCATAGTTGCCAACTTGTACGGTTTCTTAACACCATTATTCTATTACAAACAATTTCATCAAGCTTAATAGCATAAAACTGCTAAAAATGTGTTAATAATTTCTATTAAAAATTTCCAGTAGCAAAAAACTAAGCAAGTTGGTAGCTCATTAACTTTTTTAAATAATATCGTTCAACATTTCATGAGATGTCATATATGATTCCATTCAATAAATCTAGATTTCTATTTTTGTATACATAAAGCACAGGTACAAAGATATTATGAAACACTTGCTTCTTTTTTATTTAATAATGTTTAAAATACTTTGATTTTCACTAATTTTTGCTGAATGCGCATGTTAGAAATATGAAAGATAATAGTGTCTTTTTTTTTTTTTTTTTTTTTTTTTTTTTTTTTTGAAACTAGTTATAATAATGGCTCCGTAATGCTAGTTAAAATTCTGTCAACATCTAGTAAACAGACATAAAGTTTTTTCAACGTGATATCCTATTTTAGTTCATCCTTATTGTCTATTTCAGTTACCCAATATGGTACATTTTAGTTATCGAGCATGTAGAGCTAATCTACTAGCAAAACTTAATATTAAATATCCTAATGGAATTTGTGATACTTATATTTTATTCAAAATGTGTGGTAATTCATTTAAAAAAAATAACTGTTAAGAATTATCTTTTATTACGTAAATCCTAAACAATAAAGAAGATAATTAGAACAATTATTTAATAACTAAACTATAACTACATTGAATGCTATTAACGAACATAGAGCGATATTAATAAATTTGAATATATTTATGTCAAGTTATCTTGAATTAAAGATTATTACGTAAAATCGAAGATATAGCTTGAAGCTTAAAACCAATATATTTTTATATTATTTTACTGCATTAAAATATAAAAATACGTACTATGTAAGCCCAACATTGAACATAATTTTGGGCTCGTTTTATAAATACAGATTTTTCTCTAAGAGAATAAATAATATTTTTCGAGACATAAAGTAAAACGATTTTCATATAAATTCCTGATTTATTGTTTTAATTTCTTCTTTAGTTTAGAATTTACGGTATGTCTGAGAGAGTAAGGTAGTTTATATTCCCATTTAATTCAAAGGGAACTATTCATCATTTTACTGTTTAGATTTTCTTCTTCTGTAACATTCTGAAAGTTATTGCTTAAAATTCTTTAATATATGACGCAGACTTTATATTATTAGGATTAATTGCTAAAAGCAATAATAAAATAAAATAATAAACATTAAACTTAGGTAAGAAATGTTTCATTAAGAAAAATCAATGAGCCGCAAAAATGATTTTACACAAACTTATTTATGGTACAAAAGAAATGTTCAAAAGTATTCAAAATGCTATTAGTAGTTCTATTTTCTTTTTTTCTACAATGTAACATATGTGTGTTTTCTCATAATAGTCTATTATACCAATACTATTCGATTCTTATTTTACGTCAAAAACTACCGCTTAAATTATGAAATAGCTTGATTTTTCACATTTTAATATCGCTTCTAAATTTTATTAAGTGAAACTTTCATATTTTTCCATGCACAAATGAAAGTATTCATTAAGCATGAATTAAAAAAAAATTTCAGCTGCTGCGTATACTTTACTTTTATTCCATTAAACACACAAAGGATTGCTTTTTCAAAAACTAATTAACGTGATTAAAATGCATATTATATTATTAGCAAAGCTAAAGTGTAAATTGCTCGATTTACGTTACTTGATGTTTATGCTTGCCAGCATAATAATTAATATTCCGTAGTATTGTTAGCCCCGCCTTCTTTTTCACACCAGTATCTTTTTGGGATATCTAATTATTTAATCGTAATTACTTTTGTAGACTATTACTCTAAATATTTACTGGTGTGAAAAAAAGGGTGGGTTTAACAACAGTACGGAATATTAATTAGGATGTTGGCAAGTATTCTGCATGTAATTACGACATTTGGATACTATTTTTCATTTAGTAGAAATAATCAACAGGATAACACGTAAGGTGTTAATGTGAGGTTTTAAGCTCACTGTAAACGCTATGATAATTAATTAGTCGTTGTTTTTATTCCTCGTCGATATATCAAAACGCGATGGCATATCTCAAAACTACCCTTAGGAATGAATCTCATACCGTCTCCAATTTTTAAGGAACTAGGAGGCTTTGCTCCCTGCTCGCTTCATTCCTTAACTCTGCCAGCAGCTTACCTAGAAGGCCTTGCCCGATTCGCTGGTTAAAATATTTAAATGGATTTAAAAAAAAAATGAATTATTCAAAAGTTTCAATAAATATATTTCGACTGGCGACTATTTCCATTTCATTGAGAAATGTCTTTTTTTTTTTTTTTTTTTTTTTTTTTTTGTAATTTTGAACGGCGAATTTATCTTTTTGATGTGTCATTTTTAAGCTTTCAAAAATGTAAAATCTATGTAATTCTTAGCCTTATTTTTAACAATTTAAATATTTTTCATTTTCGGCTGTCACATCTGGAAATTTTTTTCTTTGAGAGTTTAAAAAAAAAATGCGAAGAGGTGTTTCGAATTTTGAAATTTGCGAATTTCTTTGCAAACGGAGACTGTAAAGCAACGGAATAAGCACCGCAAATTCCTAGCTTTTCTCTTACTAAATTAAACTGTATAAAAGCGGACGCCTGTACTACTTATTTACACTTTAAAATTATTAAAGTAGCATATCTTATGCTCGTATAATAATTCCCTATAACATTAAACATAGTAAAATTATTCCTACGGTAAAAAGTAGTTCACTAAAATTAAAAATTCAAACTATATGAAAAAAATGCAACTAACATCGTTGCTAACTTTATTCTATTCTATTTCTTGAATTAAAAAACAAAACTGTGGATGCCACACGCATCACATAATCTTTACATTTTAACAAATTTTGAAGATAGCACGCGCTCATATTTTACATAAAAATTAAAAGCATTAAATTCATTTAACTCTTTTTTTCTTTGACATATTGTTCAGCACGTGAACTTACAAAAAATAGAGGATAAATAATAAACAAATTTATACACTGAAATTGAAAATGGCTCAGTTATAACATCCTCCCACCTTTTGATTATAGGTTATAATCAAAACCAAATGTTCCAGGTGTAGTTTTCAATACTACACTTATAGTCTTTCTGGGACTTTAATTCTCCTTCCCGCTTTGCTATATCTGACTGGTTCCTCTTCTGAAGTTACAACGGTTTTAACAGTTTGAGCAGAGGTTTCCTTTGAATGGTATGCTTCTTTCAGTTTTGAACTATTATTTGATGATGTTACTTCTAAAGGATATAATCTTTGAATAGGTCGTAAAAGTTCATGTTGCGAAGTTTGAACCTTTACAAGTCGAACTTTCTTATCTTTTCCAGGAATAAGCTCTGTGATACGGCCTAGTGGCCAGTGGATTCGTTTCTTGTTGTCAGATCCAATTAATACAATATCTCCGACTGCGATACCCTTTTCTGGCTGTTTTCTATTTGCTCGCTGTATGAGAGCACCCAAATATTCGGATCTGAATCGATCTCTCAAAGCTCTGAGTAGGGACTGCCTGTATCTGAGCCTCTTTGATAGAGAATTTTGTTCAACTGCATCAACATCTGGAAGCTGAATTTCGTGAACATCTTGAAGAAACATAGATGGGGAGATAGGCTTTACAGTCGCATCTTCAGAAAGGTATGTTAGAGGCCTTGAATTCACTACACTTTCAACATCAGCTAAAAGAGTTGTCATTTCTTCGTACGTAAGACAGGCGCGTCCTAAGACTCTTTTAAGAAGATCTTTTATTACCCTAATCAGCCTCTCCCAGAAGCCACCCCACCAAGCCGCCGTTGGCGGGTTAAACTTCCAGTCTATGGAGTTGACAGACCCATATTTTTGTATACGTTGCCAATCTAAGCTTCTCAATAAATTAGCTGCGCCAACAAAATTTGTTCCGTTATCACAGTAGATAACAGAGCATCTTCCTCTGCGAGCTACAAACCTTCTCAAACCCATCAGAAATTCATCTGTTGAAGCAGAGGTCACTAGCTCTAGATGACTAGCTCTATATATAGCACATGTGAAAATCAAAATCCAACTCTTCTTATCGTTCTTAAGATACAAAGGACCAGCCATATCTATGCCTGTAACTTGAAATACGGCAGAATCTTTTACTCTGTTTTCAGGTAGAGGAGCACTAGATGTCCATAAAGCCCTTGAATTAAACCTTTTACAAATCACACAGCTGGCTAACACAAGCTTTACACTCTTTCTTCCGTTGAGGATCCAATACCTTTCTCTAAGCAAATTTAAGAGGATTTGTAACCCCGCATGACAGTTCTTTACATGAATATAAAAAATAAGTCGCTTAACAACTTCATGCTTTGAAGGGAGAATTATAGGATGGAGAAAATCTTCACTATCTTTCCTGTAAGTTATTTTAGTTTTCAAACGAATGACATCTTGCTCATCCTTACAGGTTTGAAATGTCTTCAATCTTTCATCACTTTCCGAAGAGAAAGATTGTTTTTGAACCATACGTAGAGTTTTTATCTCAGCTTCCCGAAATTCAGTAGCCGTCAATTTGCCTTTACTCTTCTTATCAGGATTTAAACAATTATGCTTAAAGCGAAGAATCCAAGCGACTAAACGTATGATATTTTCATAACTTAAAAAGTAGCTGTAATACCAGTTATTGTTGGATGGAAATTCAGGCTTCGTCAACATACAAATAGACTTTGATCTTTCTTTCTGAATTTCTTCCTCATTCCAATCTTCATTGGAAGTGTTCATGTGGTTTCTAAATTCTGATGAATCTTTCATCCAATGTGGGCCCTCCCACCATCTGATTAAAGCTAATTGCTTAGCCTTACAGCCTCTAGACGGCAAGTCTGCTGGATTCTTCTCATTTGGTATATGTTTCCATGATGAAGGACTGCTTAATTTCTGAATCTCTTGAACCCGATTTCTGACAAACACAGACCAGCTCTCATTTCTTGATATCCAAGCAAGCACTGTTGAGGAATCGCTCCAGTAATATCGCTTCATTTCCTGCCAACCCAAAGCATCCACAACAGTTTTCGCCAAACGGGCGCCAATAGTAGCCGCTAATAGCTCCATTCTTGGTACAGTCGTATTTTTTAAAGGCGCAACTCGGGACTTGGCAGCAAGCAGAATTATTTCCCCTTGATCTTATTTTTCTATTCTTAAGAATACTACTGCTGCATAAGCATCTTTACTCCCATCAACGAAAGTATGAATTGTGCATGCATGTAAGTTTTCTGGAGTGATCTGGATATGTCTTGGTATCTTAACATCATTTAAATATTTAAGTTCTTGAAACCATAATAGGAATTCTTTTTGTAAATCACCAGTTATTTCGTCATCCCAATTAATTCCTAATTTCCAAGCTTTCTGTAACATCAATTTAGGATAAAGCATCACCGGAGCAGTAAAACCAAAAGGATCAAAAATTTTATGAACTGCCGATAACATACTTCGCTTGGTAATCCTTTCTGTGTTGAAATCGTTTGGCCATTTCATGTTGACCTTTAATGTATCGGAAACCTTATCCCAAATCAGACCCAATACTTGAGTTTCCTTCTGGTTCGACGTTTCATCGTGATCACCAGTGTATTCCCACTGTCTTAAATCAAAACCACCATTTGCCATTATTTTCTTTGACTCCGAGATAAATCTCTTTAGATCTTCTTCACTGTGCACACTAGTGGCGACATTGTCTACATAAAAACTGTGCAAAAGCCTTTGCTTGAAATTTTCCTCAAAACTTGCACTATTTTTGATGTGATATTCAATTACTGATGATAAAAGAAAAAGGCTACACTTTACACCGAAAACGACTCGTGCATGCCTAAATACTCTAAGTTTCTTCTCTTTTAGATCTTTCCACCATAGAAATCGTAGGAAATCTCTATCCTTTTCACAAATGCTAATTTGAAGAAACGCTTTTCTAATATCAGCGTTACACCAAATTTTCTTTCTCTGAAACGTAGAAGAATATCTGGGATAAGCTCAATAAAATTTGGGCCACACTGCAGACACTGATTTAAAGATGGATGGTTAGCCAACTTTGCTGAAGCATCGAAAACCGGACGGATAGGTGTTGTACTACTGGTCTCTTTAATAACTGGGTGATGAGGTAAATAATTACCATAAGAGTTCACTTTGTAGCAGGAACTTCTTCTATGATCCCCTCATTCAACCAGTCCATAAATATATTTTCATATTTTCCGTACATGTTCTTAGATAATAACTTAGAAGTTGTACTTTCCAAACGTCTTACAGCCAAACTCAAGTTATCTGGTAATGCAGATGTGTCGTCAGCCCAAGGAAGACAAATTTCGTAACGACCATCCTTGTTAATTTTTACTGTCTCTAAGAAATGTTCCTTTGTTTGACGGTCAATCTCACTTTTAGATTTCTTTTCTATAGTATCTGTTATTCCAATCAAGTCCAATCTCCATAAGTTTGAGATATCAGCTTCATTTACAAGCAAAGACGTCACCATCATTGCTAAATTATCTGTTGAGACTTCGGTGTGAGGCGCTTTGCCCATCAATGTCCAACCAAGGTATGTTTCTATGGCAAGAAGACCAGATGTCAATACTTTTCTTTTGCCAGTTAACATCTTTCCCATAATATCAGCACCAATCAATATTTCGATAACTTCACGGCAATGACTTACATCAGATAATTCGATTCCATATTCTTTCAACTCTTTAATCCACGGACCATTAGTGACCGGTTGAATGTTTTCACATATAGCAATTTGATCCATCACTTCAAAATTACAGGTGAACTTCTCCTTCATATCCTTAACCTTTATTCTATAACAATTATGTTGGCATTCCTTTGTTGTAACTCCGCCAAACAATGAATGCATCATTTTTTCTTGACGAATGGGAGTATAATTCATCTCTTCTGCTATACTTTTCAAAATATAAGATTTTTGGGATGCTGAATCTAACAATAAACGAACTGTTTTTTGCTTGTTTTCGGAGATGAGTTTCACTTTTAAGGTTTGAAGGAATACTTTAGCACTTTGCTTATTAAAATTTGCCATGTTTACTTCACTACTGACTGAATTTTCTTCAGCCTTTTCTTGTGCAGTTTTACCTTGAGAATCACGCAAATCGCACATCAAAGGCACATGCTTCTTAGAACAGATAATGCATCTTAAAACTGCTCGACATTTTTTAGCTGTATGATTAGGTAACAAACAAGCGAAGCAGCAATTTTTATCATTTATAATCTTTTGTATCTCAGATAAACTCAATTTTCGAGCTGAAAAGCATTCAGAGCTCAAATGTTTGCCTTGGCAAAAAATGCATACCCTTTTGAAATCTAAAGTAGAAGACGTTGTTAATAAACCTGCAGCTGTCGATATCTTATTTCGCATATAGTCTGCACTTGCACCGTTTTTCCTTTTAGAATATTTATTATCTTCACGCTTTGTCAAACCGAAGCCCGCTACAGCTAAAGATATTCTCTCTTCACCTTCTACTTCCGTTTTCAAAAAATGCATCAGATTATTCAACCTTCCTTTAGCATCCGTATTAGAAGAAGAGAGATTCGAGCGATTCCAGGCCTTCAAAAAGTCTGCTGGGAAACAAGACTCAACCATAGGGTATAAAATGGAGGCATATTTATCAGTGGTAACACCTAATGTTTCTAGCGCCCGTAAATATGACTCAAGCTTATCATATAATGAAGTTAATGCAAATCTCCCTTTTGTTTGCACAGATATTATCAATTTCAATAACTCTCGTACATACACTTCTACTAGAATATCTTCCCTGCCAAAACGAGCCTTTAAACTTTCCACTGCCTTTGAATAATTGGCGCCAGTTGGCGGGAAACTTTCAACAACTTCTCTTGCGCGTGAACCAGCGATTGTTGCTTGTACTAAATACTGGAACTTGTCCTCTGGGGCAATCTCATCATCTTTATCGATTTGTTCAAATTGGCTCCAAAAAGGCAACCAATCCTTAATTTCTCCGCCAAATTTCCTGAATTCCAGCTTAGGTAAAGTAAATTTTCGTCTCATAGTACTATTTTCATAATTACTTAAAATAGCATCAGTTTGAATTTGCCCAGATGATTGTATTCTCGCCAATTCTAAATCATGATTCAATTTTAATTTCTCTTTCTCCAGTTCTGCTTCTTTTTCCAGCTTTAATGCCTCAGCCTCTTTCAAAGCTTGTTTTTCTTCTTTCAAATCTTGTTTTTCTTCTTTCAATTTTCTTTCCGCTATAGCATTTTCTAAGATATCTTTCACAAATTCGGGATCCTTTTCATACTCTTTACTATTTAAAATCAGCTCTTTTAAGCTTGCTATTGTGAACGTCGAAGGCAAAGTCTCTCTAATTTAATCGGCTACCCATTTCAAATCTTCTTTCTTAAATCCTTTAACGGTTTTAAACATCTTTTTAATCTTAATATAATCAAAATAATTTTACTTCACTTGAAAGGTCCTGTCGCGGACGCCAGTATTTTTATGTAAAGCAACGGAATAAGCACCGCAAATTCCTAGCTTTTCTCTTACTAAATTAAACTGTATAAAAGCGGACGCCTGTACTACTTATTTACACTTTAAAATTATTAAAGTAGCATATCTTATGCTCGTATAATAATTCCCAATAACATTAAACATAGTAAAATTATTCCTACGGTAAAAAGTAGTTCACTAAAATTAAAAATTCAAACTATATGAAAAAAAAATGCAACTAACATCGTTGCTAACTTTATTCTATTCTATTTCTTGAATTAAAAAACAAAACTGTGAATGCCACACGCATCACATAATCTTTACATTTTAACAAATTTTGAAGATAGCACGCGCTCATATTTTACATAAAAATTAAAAGCGTTAAATTCATTTAACTCTTTTTTTCTTTGACATATTGTTCAGCACGTGAACTTACAAAAAATAGAGGATAAATAATAAACAAATTTATACACTGAAATTGAAAATAGCTCAGTTATAACAGAGACTAAAAATTGAATAAAGTGTATACATAAGAGGTTTTGCTTCAAATCGACTTTATGTTTAGTGGGTTTAACATCCCACAAGAGATACTGAATGTAACATTATAAACAGTCTTCAGAAATTTTAAACATTTACCAAATTATTAAATACTAATATGCACCGATTCATATTTTAACATAAATTCTCTGATTAAATACAAAGAAGACATCAAGGGAATATTGTTAGAAATTTGCCGTAAAAATCGGCAGCTCTGAGTTTGACATTTCCACCTATGTGTGATGCAAGGTGTGCACTCACACTCATGATCTTTCGCAGATGGGATGGATCCCGTACTTCAGTAACTTCTAGAGATATAAACTTAAGAAACTTAGCGAGTTTTAAAGCCACGGCGTTTTTTCTGTGCCCCTACAGCAATATCTATGACGGTTTTTGGAAGATGCGATTGCGGGTTCGACGCTGTTTGCAACAAGGAAAAGGTGCAGTGAGGATGAAAAGATTTAATTCAAATAATGGCAATTAAAAATAAACATGCCAAATAATGACAATTAAAAATAAACATTTCCCCACTAATTATGCCAGATATATTTATTTTTATTTCCCTTGAAAATAGGATTACTGATGCATACACATGTTTCTCAAAACTTTACAAAATATACTGTGTCTACATTAGAAATTTCACTGTCGTCTCTTTAAAAAACAACTATCGAAGGCAATGGTGTCTCTCCTCTAATTCATGTATTGAAATGGGATGGATAGGTAGATGTGTGAAGCCGGCCTAGTGGAAATAAATGCAAATAATAATAATAATAATAATAAATAAATAAATAAAAATAATAATAAACATGTTTTTACTGTTATATTAAAAAGCTGAAGAAATATTTAAGGTACAACTATAGTATTTCCCCACAGCTCAATTTTGGCGATTTTTCTTTGGCGCCGATTTGAACGATAACGATGTCGTTCAGGACTGTTTGCGATATAATATGGCAGCCTGCGTGCTATTTATTTTGGATTTATGATTTATAATTTAGCTTATGATTTTATCGTTTATGATATATGATTTATGATTTTTAGATTTATGATTTAGCTATAATCGCCAAAAATAAATCGCCAAATTCAGCTGTGGGGTTGTTCCATATTTAATTGGAAAATTAATAGTCTTAAATCACATTCTTTTTCTCAATTTCTCATGAATAGGCGTATATATATATATTTAATCACATTTAAAGAGCGCACTATCTTTTGCAATAAAAAAAAAAAAGACTCAATCCCTTAAAAAAAAATTATTAATTAGATTTTGTGTAAACAAAGAACTATTTTCAATGAATACTCAAAATATATTTTTTTTATTGCTTTTTCGTCTAACAATTATTATAGAAAAGACAACGTTCTTTTATGAACAGTACAAAACCTTAAATACAGCGTATTTTCTTTTAAGTATTGTTTAAATAATGATTTTATAATTCAAAACAAAGCAGGTTACAAAATTACGTACCTACCGATTAGATTTCTCACAATAGCAAATGAAACAAACAAACTTACTTATGATGAAATCCGAAAGATGAAACATATGTCTTTTTTCTCACATTTTATATGCATTTCTCGAGACGCGTTTTCCATTTTATTCTTCTTTCTGCATCTTCATAAATGGAGAAAACAACTGTAAGCGTTTTTTATGAATGCTTTTTCTAAGACCATAGTATAAACATGTTTTTTCATGTGCTGTTTTCTATTTTCTTTGTTTTTGTTTGTTGAAAGCATCCTAATTAATTCCTTTTGTGTAAAATATAATGCAAAATAGTATCATGTAAAATGTTAAAAAGGTTAGTAAAAAATATATATAATATTCATTATTTCAAGAACTTGTACTTAAATAATAAGTATTATAGATAATAATAAACTATCGGGGGTTAAAATGTAAATGAATGTTAATAGAAGATTATTAATTTCACGACAATTTCTTTTATGCCTTATTTCAATAAAAAATATGTGCGAATACATGAATTATAATCATAATTCATTTTTTTTTCCTTTTAATCTATAAATAATTATTTTAAATATGAGCTTAAAAAATATGTTTATTTTTATAATACAACAAAGCATTTCGTTTTATATACTCTTTGTTGGCAAAGTGGTGTGAATTGTACTAGTATACGATATGCGTTGTTTATCGGTATTTTAAATTTATCAATAAATATTTTTAATGTTAGGCATGTTTTTTTTTTTATTATTATTATTCAAAGAAAGTAAAATTTTTTAACATGCATACATTATCGTAACATACATTATGTTTTATGAAGTTAATAACTTGTTTCATTGGAAAATAAAGAAATTACTAAAAATAATATTCAATGTAAATTTCATACTAAAGCCCCTAAATTCGGGCACAAAAAAAAAAAAAAGAAGAAGAAGATTATGATGATGATGATGATGATGAAGGAGGGATTTGCTTACAAACTGTCACAGAAACTTGCTCTTGAATTATGGTGTATGTAACTAAATACTAGATAAAAACCCAAATTTTCGACCTCCAAGATACTTCGGTATAACTGGAAGAGACAAAAAACGTCAAGAACTTTACGAATCCTTTCAAATTTTTATATATGACTTATTACCTTTAAATTCGACGTAGAAAAAAAAAAAGAAAGAAAGAAAAAGAAAATATTTATTATTTTATAGAGTGCTATGTTTGCAATAATGTAAGGAAAAAAAGTTTATTTCCACCCCTCCTTATTTTTGTGATACAGTGTTATAAAAATGCGAAAACATTTTTAAGTTAAAAAAAAAAAAAAAAAGAAAAAAAAAAAAAAAAAGAATGAAAGAAAAGAAAAAAAAAAATGTATGTTTTTACTGATTCTATCAAATTAATGCCTAATCTTTCCATTCTAAATATGTATAAAATAAAATGATAAGTTGATTTCTTGTAGAACATTAAATTTGCTATAACTTGTGGAATTATTTTTATTAATTGTTGTAATTTATATAAAACATCTATATTTTATAAAATATAGCTTTAGGATTGCCTCCTAATTCTCAAAGACTGTCATAAAAAGCATAAAATATTTCTCAGGTCGGGATTTTATCTAATTAACGTCTTGAGACACTAGTTCATGCAGTGTAAAAATCGATATATACTCATTTGCACTGCTGTTAGTAGCTCGGAAATCTGTTTGTTACACTTTTACTTCAAACTAATAGACAGCGGTACAGGGAAAAAGAAAAAGCGTTCAGGCTAATCACCTTTGCTTCTGCTGCTACAAAGAATTTCGATAATTAATTATTTACACTCTGATAATAAAAAATCTTACTTGTATTTTTACAATTATAAATTTTAATTAATTAATAATTTATTACTCTACATTAGTTTTGTAAAATGTAGTGAGGTGCCATGTGAATTTAATTAGTAATGAGAAAGTAGTTATCAGTTTCGATTTGTAAGTTTAATTTTCCAAGTAAATGTGACATATTCGTATGTAATACAGAATATTACTTCATTTCCAAAAGAGTTTGACGTAACGTAAAGTTGTGATTGTGTTAGAAAATAAATAAATAAATAAATTAATTTAATTTAATTTAATTAAAAAAAAAGCATCGTCTCAATAAATAGTAGCTGAAAAGATTAGATCAAATTTTGGCCTAATTGATTGGGGAAAAAATTATCATAATGAAAAACTGATTTTACCTCATAGCCATCGAGGAGGAAATTGCTATATTGAAATGAAAGAAAATTAGTGGATCGTATGATTTACATAGGGCTTGTAGATACAGATTTAATTGATGTGAAAGCACTATACTGCCAAAAGCGTATTTAAATGCCTAATAACACACTTTAAACTTTGAAAAAATTAATCAGCTCAAATGTTGATAAGTCGAGGAATATAATATATATTCATCTGGAAGCGATACTAATAAATGTTACAAAATATCACTTCTCAAAATTATTGGTACAAGTTCAGTAAAAGAAATCCTAAATTTGACAATACTGTTTAGAGCACTTTAGAGCGCTACGGCCATCAAAAATTTAAACAAAAAATCACACGAACAAAACAAAAACATATGTTAAATATATATATATATATATGTGTGTGTGTGTGTGTGTGTGTGTGTATAAAATAACCATAAATTTATTTGCATGTTTAAATGTGACGTTAGATAGATTTTTTTAATCTTCTTGGGATAAAATGTATATGTAGATAATTTTATACACGCAATTTACTGTCATAAATTATTATCGAAAATATTTTTCAATATTTACTAGAAAAAAGAGAATTTAAAGTAAATAAAAATAATAATAAAATCTTTTTCTTTTCTGTTTATTTTAACAATGATTAAATAAAAAAATAAGAAAAGAAAAGAAAATCATTGTTAAACATAAAAGGAAAAAGAAAATTCTCTCTAGAGAAACGACTTCTAAATCGTGTCTGCCGTAAAATATGTTTTTAAATTTTTCTAGTAAATTTTAAATATGGAAATTGCGATTTTGCTAGTTTCATTAGAAGAAAAAAATAAAAGTAATATTTGAGGGTTGATTATACCTCAAAATTACTTTTCGATGCTTTTAAATAATAGGACTATTATTTTTTTAAATATTTTAAGTCCTTTAAAGAATTATTTTTATGAATTTTTATAAAACATAGAATTATCTATAGAATCTTCCTTATTTTTAATGTAAAAAAAAAAGGCTTATTTGAAGAAATTATTCACAAAATATAAATATTCTTTTAAATTTGGAATATTGGAAACGTTTTATGTAAAATTCTTTTTGAATATTTTATGTGAAGTTAGGAAATTTTCAAATAAATAGAAAGTGCTATCAAGAAAATTTAGTGTAAAATAAAATAAAATCGGATGCAATTTTTTTTTTTTTTTTTTTTTTTTTTGCATTGATTACAAGAAATTTTTAAACTAATAAAATGCACTTTTGAGGGTTCTAATCATTGGATGCTCGTGATATCGAACTTGATATTGTATTTTAATTGTTTTAGTAGCTATTTTTAGTAAAACCTGAAATACTAATTGCACCAGTAGTTGGCACTTTAACAACATTTTTTGGCTATACAATGTTTCTATTTAATTTTAGAGTCTGTCTTTGGCTATAATCCAGCCTTGCCAACCATATAATACTTGCCAAAATTTTCATTTTAAAAATAAAGTTTTGCACCAATATAATTTAAAACAAATATTTTATATTAAATTTTCACGATTAAATAAAACAAATCTTATGCATGTGTGGTATGGTCATATGCTGCAAAATCCCATATCAAGTTACTCATTAAGGCACAAAACGCAAAAATTCGGCAAATGCTTGATATGCATGGTGTGTTCGAAATTTTTACATTTACAAGGAGATTTCTACTCCAACTCTCAATAATTTCATTCAGTACTTAACCCGTTAGTAGTCGCTAGTTGGTCGAATTGCCGCCCATCTTTCAGTGTCGCAAGAATTTTTTTATTCAACAGCCACCAAAAATTTTTAGAAGTGGCATTTGATATAGTTTAAACGCGAATAAAATCGAAGAAACGTCGATCACATCACTTCTTAAAATTATTGGTGAGAGTTAAAAAAAAAAGTGCACAATCTGTAACAGGTGGAGCTGTCTATGGCGATTACTAATTGGTTAAATGTACAATTTCATTTGGCTCTAGAATCCTTAGATATCCCAGCCTTAAACATACTAACAGCGTATGACTATAACGATCCCACCAACAGACGTAGACCCAAGGTGGGCCTCGTTCTGAATTCTCATCGTTAACCTTTTTGCTGTTTTACTCAACGTTGCCTATTTTTTTCTCTTTTCTATCGCCTTCGAGCACTAACTTCTCCTCGGAGATTTTACTCTGTGTTGTCCTGTATTTGTTTATGCTAAGTTTGTCATTTTCTATTAAAAAAAACTAAAATAAAAAGACAATAAAAATTAAAGATTTCCTCCTAGAAAATACAAAAATATTCTTACTATCCTTAAACTTTCTATTATATTTTCTAAAGCTATCCTTAACCTTCCTTTTTTTATGTTTTTTGAGCTGCCTATTTTAAGAATTATAGGTTTACGTATTTATGTTTTGGTGTTCCTTCTCTGTTTTCCCCCTTCACTCCGTTGCAGTGATTGCGATTTTTAGGACTCGTACCTCGTTAGTTCCATCCTTAAGCAGAGGAAGATGCGTGGCTTTTGTCACAGCTCAACCAGCACAAAAAGTTCCAGAAACGTAACAATCATATAACATTGAAACATTATAAACATTTCAGAAACGTTTAAAAACGGTCAGAGTGCTTTCCGATTAGTTTCAAAAACGTAGAAATGTTCGCAATCGTAACAAAAAATCAGATTTGTAACAGAAACGTTAAAATCACTTAACAGATAGAAAATCAAAAATGGCGAATGTTTCAGAAAGGTATCAGAGAGCATACTTAAATGTGTTACGCTTTTGAAAGATTGTAAGCTTTCTGAAACATAACTGAAATATTCTGTGCTGTATGGAAGGTGCTTCCATCCAACAGCGTCCGAAGATCCGAAGATAAAGCAAATTTTATTACTGAAAATTTCTAGCATGAAGTCTCACGCAGTGTTCCCAGATCTAGCGGATTTTTAATTCAATAATCACCAATAATTTTGAAATGTGATATTTGATATACATAATATACGATTGATCTTCGAAGTGACTAGACAAACATTCCAATTAAAAACGATTGGTGATTTTGAATAAAAAATCCGCCTGATCTGGCGACACTGGTCTCACGCTTAAATCGGAAACTTGGCAACTACCTATACAATAAATGTCGTATCATCGCCTCCTAAACTAGATGCCTTCCGAGTGGCTCGGAAACTTGGCAACAGTTCAAGCAGTAGACAGCGCAACCTGATACAGATTGCGCGAATTTTTTATTAAACAGCCACCAAAAAGTTTTTTAATTCGGATTTGATATACATAAAATACGGATAGAATCGAAGTAACGTCGATCATATATATCATATATCACTTCTTAAAATAATTGGTGACAGTTGAATAAAAATGTCGCGCAATCTGTACCAGGTGGCGCTGTCTACCGCTTGAACTGCTGCCAAGTTTCCGAGCCACGCAGAAGGCATCTAGTTTAGGAAGCTATAATCGTATGGTTGGCAACGCGATAATTGTTAGAACTCTCCGTCCTTTTTTAGGACACTTTCAGAAATGAAAAATATTTGGCTTTTTTGCCGACACTATATTTAAGCAGAAATATTTACTGTGCTTTTATATTAAAGTGTCGTGATTAAATAGGGTTGAGATTATTGCATAAAAACAGTTATAACGAAACAGATGAAAATTTCTCATCGATGAAAATGTCCTGTAAAAGTTTATAGACTTTCTACACATGATTGTGCTGATAAAAATGCTAATTAGATCATTTCAGTACTAATTAATAAAAAAATTAAATTTCAACAGACCATAAAATGCGTCAGTGGTGGATACGTTTTCGGTTCCAGTACTGGAATCCGTTGTTTTCCATAAGAAAATTCGAATGTATAGGGCGGAGTATACTTAATAGTCTCACTGAAGACTTGTCTAAAAGACCGAGTTTGCAATTTTTCCAAATATAGGATTTTTTTTTTAATAATATCTACCACTAAATTTTAATTGTAACTGTTGCTTAATCCTTTAGAAAATGAATGGTATGTCATGCAAATCAAATATCACTCCTCAAACTTATTGGGGATATTTGAATAAATTAATTCCTAAATTTGGCAATACTACTTAGAGCATTTTAGAGCCTTAGGGTCGGCCGTTGGCTATACATATTAGAATAGACCACGGGAACCTATTCAATAAAAAAGTCTTTAAATTTTGCAACATTGCGAATTGCACTTCCGTAAATTCATAAACCCACTCTCTGCTTTCGACCTATTGTATCTAATATTGGTACGGCTTCTTATAATCTTGCTCGATTTCTTTCAAACTCTCTTTCTCATCTAACTTCTACTAATCTTCATACTGTAAAAAACTCGTATGATTTTGTGGACAAAATTAAATGCATCTCTCCGTCTAACTATACTATGATTTCTTTAGATGTAAAGTCACTTTTTACAAATGTTCCGGTTCAAGGTGCTCTGGTTTGTTTAGAGAGAAGACTACGTGAATTCCATTATTCTTCTATTGAAATTGAGGAGCTTGTAAATTTAGTTCATTTGTGTATCAGGCAAACTGCCTTCATTTTTAATGGTACTTATTATTCCCAAAATGATGGTATGGCCATGGGTAGTCCTCTCTCTCCTTTAGTTTGCGACATTTATATGCACTATTTTGAAGAAAAACTCTTCGGTGTATATAAATTTCCTCACTGGTTTAGGTATGTGGATGACACTTTCGTTCTTGTCTCCCCTGACGTCGATTTGTCCAATTTACTTTCTTTGGTCAATTCGATTGACCCATGCATTCAATTTACCTTTGAGGTTGAACAGGATTGCTCTTTGCCTTTCCTTGACGTTCTTGTGAATAAAGAAAAGGATTGTTTCTCAACTACTGTTTTTAGAAAACCATTCTCAGTCTCTTTGCCGCCGCATGCTCTCTCTAACCACGCCCCTCAACAAAAAATGTCAGCTTTTTACACTTATGTTTACCGTGCCTTACACATTTGTTCTGATCCGTCTAATCTTTCGAAAGAAATTAATTATTTAAAATCTCTTGCTCTCTCTCGTGGCTATAACCCATCTATCATCGATAAAGCTCTATATAAATTTAAGAATCCTAAACGTTCTGCTCCCAAATTAACCGATCACAGACCCATCCCAGTTGTTTTACCTTTTTATTCTTCACTTTCTTTTAAAATCTCTAAAATTCTTTCACCGTTTGGTTTCAAAGTTATTTACAAACCCGTCAATAAAATTAAATTATCTTCTCTTAAGGATCCCATTCCCACCGAAAACCGTTCTGGAATTTATTTAATTCCGTGTTCGTCCTGCAACTTAGGTTATATTGGTCAAACTAGGAGGCGTTTGAAATACAGAATAAATGAGCACCGTCGGAATGTTCGTAATGAAGAGATTACCAAATCTTCTATTGCTTCCCACTGCTGGTCTCAAGGTCATCGTTTTGATTTTTCCAAAACTAACATTATTTCATCTCCTGTCTGTTCCTCCCATTTGGATATTCATGAAGCATTTTACATATTTAAAAATTCGAAAAATCTTGTTAATGATATTTCTTCCACTCCTTTCTTCTCTGATTCTTGGAAATTACTCACGTAACTTAGATTTTAGTTTAATTTTTGTTATCCTTAGATTGTTACATGTTTAATCTCACTCATTTATTTATTTTCTTGTTTTTCTGTACTATTCTACTCACACCAGTAGCTATATTCAGTTTCTACTTTATAAACTTTTTCTTTTCATTTTAAACGATTTTGTGCGTTGCCGCTTTGATTGCAGCACTCGTGCTTACTTTGTTCGCCTGATGAAGGGTCGTGTTTTTTCGACCCGAAACAATTGTTGCGAGTTTATTGCATTTTATGGTGTTTATTCAAAGTTTGTAAGTAATAAGTAATAATTGCGAATTGGTTTGATGGGGAGTTTCAGAAAATGCGAGCTTCCATGTCTCTAAGCAATTAGATAAATTTGGAGAAGTTGACCATAAAAAAGTTAAAAAAAAATAATTAAACAGCTGTGCAGACTCATACATATCTGATAAATGGCTCACTTTTCATGAGAGACTTTGATGAAAGTATTTTTATCATCAAACTTAAGAAATAAATAGCAGAGAATTAAAATAAGAGGTGTTATTTAAAAATTAGTAATAATAAAGTATATTTAGGAAGTAAAAAAAAAACGTCAGATACGTTCCTAAATCATTTTGCAATATTTTTAGGTCAGATAAATCGATCATACAGAACAAATTTAAATAACGCGAAATACTACATTGGTACAAAAAAAAAATTCTAACATAGTTTATTCTGGTAATTAAATTTTCTGGAATGAAATTCACGCAGTAAGACACTGTATATGGAAAGTTTACTCTTCAGTAATTCATAGCCGCTAACAACACATCATCTCCCCATAATATCTTCAAGATGTCTTCAGGACAAAAAAAAAAAAACATCCTGAGGGTGTACTGTGAATAAGTGCACTGTTCGGGACGTAATATTAACTTTAATTACTTGAAAGAAATCGTAATCTTTAATAATATTAGTAAGTATATACAAAAAATTAATTTTCCTTTTCATTTCTAATTTATTTTGCATTAAGTCATGTGGAAACTGTGAAAGGAAACACACACCTATTTCAAATTTTGTTATTGCATAAATAATAGAAAGCAAGTGAAGTTTATGATTATTTTTTTTTTTTATTATTATTATTATTTTTTTTTTTTTTTTGCAATATATACTTAGCTATGAAAAAATCTTTGCTCGTTTAAGCATGTTTTCATCTATAGCATACATAAACAACAAATAAAATTAACTTCCAAAAGCAATATGTCTCCTTTACAAAAAAAAAAAAAAAAAAAAAAAAAAAAAAACTTTCATAAATATTATAATTAAAAGTTTATAACAAAAGACAATTCAATTTCAAGTTTGCACTTTATTAATAACTTATAAAATAAGTAAATAAATAAAAATAATACTTAATTAAAAACATCAGCAATATTAATAAAAGGCTATTAATGAAATACATTTAGTAAAAAATCACACAAAATAATGCTTTATCATCCTTTGCATTACTATTCATTATATAAAATGCTTATCAATAATTTTAATGAAGGTGGAATATTATAAATTTTAAAACTTGCGTGTTTAAAGAAAATTAATCGAAAGCCAATTTATGTGTTGGAAGAACGCTAAAGGCGATTAATTTCAAAAGAGTAAACTAACAATTTCATTTTTGTTTAAAAAAATATATATATGTATCTTTTAATATTTAAAAAATTCTGAAAAATTCTAATTTAGTAATATTTATTTTTCATGCGATACAAGATTTATTATTATTATTATTATTATTTTGAAACAATAAAATTATTTTCAACATTTGTTAACCTCAATTAGATCAATTGATTACATGTTAATTAATTATACGAATTTTACTCACTGGTAAAAATGAAACATGTTGACAAATTCTTCAGTTACATTTTAGAGAGGTAAATTCTCATTATTATATTTCTTCGAAGATATGGCATCTTTATGTATATTTAAAAATAAATTATTCAAAATTTTCTTTTGGCACATTTAACAGCCTTTAATCAAGCGCAATGATGGAAAATAAATTAAGGACAAACTTAACATTCTGCTCGGTTAAAATTGTTTAGTATATTTGGGATTATTAACACTTACCTAAATTTAACATGCTATAAAATCTTATATTCGTTAATATAAACATAATACAGCAGTGTATATACACATAGCTGCCAAGTTTTTTAATTTATTCCGGAATGTTGTTAGCCCCTCCCCTTTTCTCACAACGTAATCTTTGTGGAAATATTTTCTTCAAGATATAATTACTATTGAACACCAATAAAATTATTCGAAAAATAATACGGTGGGAAAAAGGGGCGGGACTAAAACATTCCGGAATAAATTAAAAAACTTGGCAACTATGTATACATACCTGCCAACAATCTCATTAATAAACGGAAGATTTTGTACCTGCCTTTTTTTATTCATACCAGTCTTTTTCAGAGTAATTTATACTTGCCAACATCCCAACTAATATTCCGTAGTGTTATTAAATCCACCTTTTTTTTCACACCAGTAAATTTTTAGAGTAGTATTCTCCAAATGCAATTACGATTAAATAAGAAGAAAAATACTCTAAAAAGATACTGGTGTGAAAAAGAAGGCGGGGCTAACAATACTACGGAATATTAATTAGTACGTTGGCAAGTATGGTAATTTCATGCTTATTTAATCGTAACTACATTTAGAGATAATTATTCTAAAAATAAAATGTTGTGGAAAAAGGGGGTTGTACTAAACATCTCCCTATTTATAATTAGGATGTTGGTAGCCATGTATTTAGGAAATACTTGCGACCTTTCACGTTGGTAGAAAAAGTATGCCCCAGAAAAGGTAATAACCGCATGTATATTAAAAGTGTAAACTATGTACTGTTTTAAATAGTTAATAGAAATATGAAGAGTATGAAAATATAAGAAACAATTGCTTGACCGATTTAAACATAGTAACATTTTAAAAAGTTTTTAAGAATCTAGTAAAGAAAAGAATATCCATTTATTAAAAAAAAAAAAAAAAAAAAAAAAAAAAAAAACAGTAATTAAAATTAAATTAAAAAGAAATTTGTACAGTGTGTCCTAAAAGTTCCATTACTCCAACTTAAAGAAGTCATTGTGTCCATGATGTTTTTTAAATATTAAATTTTATCGTCTGTTTATTATTGCATGAATTCTTTAATTTCTATCGTTTGTTTCTTTTCTCCCTCAAGTTGCGTGAGAATAAAGTTTTATGTTATTTTGTTCTTCATAGTGAAATGAGTTTATCGCGCATTCAGAAAATTGCGCTGCTTGAGGCTTATTTTGAATGTAAATCGTATGAAAGATGCAAAGGTGTTTGGCGATATAAATATCCAGATGATGCAATACCGAGTAAAAATATGCTATATCAGCTCGTTCGACAATTTTGTAATATAGGTTCTGTGTAGGTGTGTACAGGTTTCTCCACAAGAAGTCACTCCCAGCATGTTAAAACGTGTTTCTAAACACATGAGCAAACGAGTTCAGCTTTGCCTCCTAGAAAAGGGTGGACATTTTGAACATTTATTATAAATGTAAGTTCTGTATTTTTTCCTCCGTTATTTTAAATGTGCCTTTTATCATTAGCATTAAAATAATCGTTTGAAGGTTTGTTGTTTTGCAAATAAAAAATACATCAGCGTCAGTACTGGAACTTTTAGGACACTCTGTTTTTCGAAAAATTATCAATAAAATGGTATATTTTAGATAGAACCTTTTAAAAAGCATAAAAAGATTGAATTGTATCAGCCGTAAAAGAAAAATCAATCTATATTCCGTGTACCAATTTCTCTTTACACATTTCCATGTATCTGGAATTTTATTGTTGTTATATCACTGGTATTTATAAGCGACTCTGATGATTTTCAATGTAATCTTCACATGTATATAAAAGTATAAAATATGCCTGAGTTTAGACTGAATTTGTTGACTTGCATAATTCTTCGTCATTTTATACCTCTCTTTTATGTATTAGGTTGACGGAAATGTCCTATCGTATTTTAAATAAAAATTGATTTAAAATTATTAACATTTTTTTACATTTTAATAAATAATATAATATCCACTATTTGCAACCACTCATTTGCATACTTCAGGCAGCTTCTTGATCCTTCTGGCGTAGAAGTTATCATTCTTAGTTCCAAAGTATTCAGAACTCTAGGGAGAGAGCTTCGAAAAATGTATTTTTTTCCCCCTGGAAGATAATTCTGAAGCGACTGGAATAGATACAAATCCTACCCTATCTCCAAAAAACATCCTCTGGATGTCCTGCGGATAATATGTAAATCCTATGGACTTCCTCTGGATGTTCTATGGAGAAATGTGTTACTGAGGTATGGAGTTATATCAGGTGAATATTGTGATAGCTAAGAATTTTACATCTAAGTTCATTCAACTTTTTTTGCGTCACCGTTGCAGTATGTGCTTTTTGCATTATCTTAATTAAACAGAATTATTTTCCTCTTCGCTAATACAAGGAGTTTTTCCTTGATAATTGCATTCCACTTACCCAGTTGGTTGCAATTAATGTTCACATTGATAGTTTGCACCAGTTTAAATCGCTCGTGGTGCACAAAAATCTCTTGTAGTCCACCACAAACGGAATACAACCTTCCTTTGATGAAGATGTGTTTTTGCAATAATTGTGGCGGATGTTTCAAATTTGCAGTAAACTTTTTTATTCTTTATATTCTCGTAAATGATCCTCTTTGCCGCTCCCGCAAAGGACTTGTCCAAAGACGACGTCACATTGTGTTTAACAAGGTGAGATGAACAGATTCTCACATGACCCGATAAATTTATTTCCGTCAAGCTGTTCGGAACTCATATACTCAACTTCAAGATAAATCCAATATATTTGATTTGTTTCTCAACAGGCGAATGGGGTAGGCCGGGTTCCTTTGCAGTAGCTCTTATGATTAGACCGTGGGTTACTCTCAACATGAACCACAAATTTCATTATCGACCTCGCATGGCCAACCTCATCGGCAGTCTTCTTTGAGACTGCAAACTCCGGAACGAAATTTTGCAACCACTTATTGCAGGTTCGAACATTTACAATTTTACTTCCCAATGTGTCACATAATTTTTTACAATGAAGCAATTAATGCGTTGCTTCTTTTCTGGAACTCAAATCAAATGCAATATTTCTTCACATTTAAACAAAAATTATTGCTGATTTAAGATACCACTTATTCTTAATTAATTAAAAGTAAAATATTAATGAGAATCCACTTCTTAATGAATTGTATGTTTTTCGTAAACGCACATAACAACAGAAGAATTATGCACACAAACACTTCGTTTCTTTTACACCAAAAATAAGAACAATAATAAAAACTTTAATAATAACACTTCATTGACACAGAAAAATCATACAATGATAACATGTTCTGTACTGGGAAAATCTAAACTAATGTTTTATACGTAATCAAAAGTACTTTTGACAAATTAAATCTTAAGAATACTACTTAATCAAGGTACTTGCTCTGAGACGAATATCAAAAGGAATATATTTAATTTATACACAACTAATTCACCTCAATACTTACTTGATATAAGAAAATAAGAAGCGGAAGAATAACGTCGTATATTGAAAATAAACTCTTAATAATGAAGATAATTATACTTGTTATACACAGAAATACAAATAATCATAAAATTATCTTAAAATACAAAAAAAAAAAAAAAAAAAAAAAAAAAAAAATCCATTTTTATATTTCCGCTTTTCATTTAAGTTTTGCAAAGATTTTTTATATTCTGTAATTCAATATATTAATGTTTGATGCATTTAAACATGTACGTTTCCCTTTTTTAATTAAATATAAAATGTAAGAATATACGTACAGAAATAAAAAAAATTATTTACACTCATTTCAATTCGACTGGTTATCACTTAAGTACGGTTTAGATATTTACAGTTATAAAAAAAAAAAAAAAAAAAAAAAAAAAAACTAGAACATAGTAATTATAACTACACTCATGTCCATAAATTAAGGATAATTCAGATTCACACTGAAATCGAACTTTAATGCAAAGATTTCACCTGTAGAAATACCACACACATCTTTAAGAATAATATGCAAATTATAAGAAGCCATTAGATGACGTCGATATGACGTTACAATGACGAAAGTATAAGAAGGGGGTAGATAAGGATTGGAAGCAAAGAAGGAAAATTGTTCACAAGCATTCTGTATACCGCTCAGTGCCACACCCGAATAGTTATAACACAGAGGACGCATGCAGATAATTTTTTTACGTGTTAGAATTATCGGCCGACTAGAATGTGGGCGTACTCAGATAGAAGTATCGGGGAAACTCAGAATCGCCCAAAGTGTCATCGCTAGGCTTTGGCAACGATTCCAAAATGATGGAAATGCTAGTTGACAGTACTCGTCAGCGAAGAGTTACAATTCCGAATGGCCACCGGTATTTGGTAGTAACTGCAAAAATAAGCAGATAAAGCGCAGCATCAGACCTGTCTCGTCAGCTGTCTGCAGACACGAAAGCAGCAGTTTCAAGACACACCGTGGATAGACGTTTGGGAGATATTGGTCTATATGCTCGCAGGCCTGTTAGATGTGTTCCACTCACGCTAATGCACTGTGCCAGCGGTTAACTTGGAGTAGAGAACATGCAATGTGGACAGCGGCACAGTGAGCTTGTGTGATGTTTTCCGACGAGTCCAGGTTTAGCTTGCAGTGTGTTTCACGCCAGACTTTCATATGTAGAACGTCAGGTACCCGTTACCACCGAAACAAAGTCATTGAAAGACACCGTGTAGGGCAGGAGTGCTCGTTTGGGGGGGATCATATTGGGCACCAGAACAGATCTGCATGTTCAAATCGGAAGAATGATAGGCCAAACTTATCGGGACATCAGTCGGGAACAAATTGTACGTTTGTTTAGAGGTGCCATGAGCCCAAAATTCGTGTTTATGGATGACAATGCTCGTTCTTACCGTGCAAACGTTGTACACGGATGCCTACAATCTGAAGCTATCACTCGCATAGAATGGCCAGCATTCTCACCTGACTAGAATCCGATAGAGCATGTGTAGGACATGCTTTTCCGACGAGTTGTAGTCCGTCAACCAACTCCTACATGTGTACCGGAACTTCGGAGAGCATTGTTTACTGAGTAGAGTAACCTTCCCCAAGATAAGATCAATAATTTAATACTCAGCATTCCTAGGCGTTGTAAGGACTGTATTTCATCATCTGAGAGACATACAATGTATTAACCATCATACCAACCATGTAATGTTAAGTTTTTGTAAGGGAAATATTTTTTGTAATTGCTTCAGGGAGCAAAAGTCGTAGTTTTTATAAATGGTATCCTACATAAACCACCTTTTTTTGTTCGTGATCTTTTGTTTAATAAATGGACTTTATGAATAAGTCATGTTTGTTTTGATTATGAACCTTTATTTGCCTCAGCTAGCATTATCCTTAATTTATGGACATGAGTGTATAATTATATTAGCGTAATTGTTTGCCTAATATCAATAGCTTTCTTTGAATAAACCATAATCCATCAAAAATAGTATTAACAATTCCAATAAATTCCTGAAATCACAAAAGTTTCTTGGGGAAATATCAGTAATTTTTAAAAGCATGCCCCAAACTTATTAAAATCAGGATTTCAGACGTATACAAGCAAAGACTTTATTTTTCTTCTTCTTCTTCTTCTTTTGTTTTTTTTAACAATGTGTACTCGTGAATAAGGAAAATAACACTGAATATTTATAAATGAATAATCAGTTATAATATTTGGCGTAACAATTATAATATAAATTGACGGTATAGCTATTAATTACCATTTTAATTTAGATTTAAAAAAGATTTTAGGAAGAAAAACACATGATCAAATATGATATTTAAAAAAAGAAAGTTTTTACATAAAAAATATACGTTTTCTATCCAAGCATACTGGAATAATGTTATGCGAATGGCAATTTTTACACATTACATTGTCATAGCTGCCAATATTTTAATTTATTCTGGAGTAATTTTAGCCCCGCCTCTATTTCGTACCACTTACTTTTTAAAAGTAATTTTTTGTTATTTTATCGAGGTTATGTATTAAAGAAAATTTTTCTATAAATAAAGTGGTGCGAAATAAAGTCAGGGCTAAATGTACTCCGGAATAAATTAAAATATTGGCAGATATCCATTGTAACAAAAAAAAAGATAAAATAAAATAAAGATTGCATGCATTGCATTTTGATTTTCTTATTTATACTTAAGAAAAGAAGAAGAAGAGAAGAAAAAGAAAAAGAAAAAAAAAGAATGGAAGTTATATCTGATTAAATTTGACAAATGTACCAATATATTTTTTTTAACAATGTGTACTCGTGAATAAGGAAAATAACACTGAATATTTATAAATGAATAATCAGTTATAATATTTGGCGTAACATTTATAATATAAATTGACGGTATAGCTATTAATTACCATTTTAATTTAGATTTAAAAAAGATTTTAGGAAGAAAAACACATGATCAAATATGATATTTAAAAAAAGAAAGTTTTTACATAAAAAATATACGTTTTCTATCCAAGCATACTGGAATAATGTTATGCGAATGGCAATTTTTACACATTACATTGTCATAGCTGCCAATATTTTAATTTATTCTGGAGTAATTTTAGCCCCGCCTCTATTTCGTACCACTTACTTTTTAAAAGTAATTTTTTGTTATTTTATCGAGGTTATGTATTAAAAAAAAAATTTCTATAAATAAAGTGGTGCGAAATAAAGTCAGGGCTAAATGTACTCCGGAATAAATTAAAATATTGGCAGATATCCATTGTAACAAAAAAAAAGATAAAATAAAATAAAGATTGCATGCATTGCATTTGATTTTCTTAATTATACTTAAGAAAAGAAGAAGAAGAGAAGAAAAAGAAAAAAAAAAGAATGGAAGTTATATCTGATTAAATTTGACAAATGTACCAATATATAATTCAATTACATAAAAAAAGAAAAAAAAATTAGACAGTTTTTTTGTTTATGTAAGTTTCTTTTCACATTTTTCTAACTATTTTTTAAGTTTATCGATTTTACTTGTTGCAATTTACTAATCAAACTGAGAAATATCAATTTATTTATTTTTTTGTTATAGGATAATAAGTAAGAAATGTTTTGTAATAAGTTTTAATCTAGAAGATTTAAGATCGTTATTTTTAAAAAAATTATATGTCAAAACTACATTCATATGTGCGTATGCAAAAGAATATTTTATTAAAATAAGTATCAAGACATATTCATTAAAGAACTGAATTTTATTATTTTATGAAAGACTATACTTCATACTGGTAAAATAGATTATTAAAGTACGAGGGGCAAGCAAGTCTTTTCAGATTATCTTGTGTTTTAATCCACTCTCTTTAAAATAGTACCTAGATATCACATATGCATTTTTACAGCATTTTATTTATAATCCAGGATTTTATAAGATGTATTAGAATGTGTGCAATTTTAATAATATTTATCCTTACTTATAAATAAGTTATTATTCTGCCTCCTAGTTTAAAATTAAAATATTCACAACTTTCATTTGAAATTACAATTCAAAATTTTCATTTTATGTTAAATAAAGCCAGTTTTTGCATAATAAACTGATAATTATTATATCAAAAGATCATGTGGGTTCACTCTGAAGGAAGAAATCATGCAGGAGAGATAACAAATGAATTTTTTACACAACATGCACTGAGGAAAAAAAAAATATATATATATATACATATATATGTATATATACCGCCTTCAACTAGAATTAATAAGTGGTCTTTTTCTAAATCGCTTAACAAGAAATATAGATCAGCATAAGGCATAAGGCACGCATAAGGCACGCCAATAAACTGAATAGACAAAATGATCAAGAATTTCTATTCTACATATTTCTAAATAGTGAAACAATATTGTAAATATTCTGAATCTTTTGTAAAAAAATTCTCTCTTGATTTTCTAGAATTGGATAATAAACCAAGATTATAGTTGCTGAAATCCGCCTCTTGTATTCGCATTTATTTGCAGAGATTGTTAAATAACTTTTCCCTCGACAATATAAGCAAACGCTCTGGAACTCTAATAGGGGTTTCTAGAACTCGCTTTCAAAAATAACTAGAATTTATAAGTGTGGCATGAATTTATTTCTTCTAGAGCCATAATTTAGATTCTAGATATCCGTTACAGAATTTTTTCCCAGTTCTATAAGATTTTATTATTTTTTTTTTTTCACGCAGAATTATTTTTTAATAAAGATTTCATTTTTATTAATTATCTATTAATTAGAAAGCATAAATGGCATGCTGAAATGCGGAAATCCTATAATGTGTAAATTCTACGAGAGAATCTCCCAGGAAACTGCGTTAGTTGGCTTTTATATTACATGAATCCGACAAAAAAGGAAAAAAAAAATGCATAGTTTATATATATATAAGAAACTTAGTGTATAAAATACTGGAAGCCTTTTTATTGTATTATTTCAGAAAATAAATTTGAATGGGGAAAAAGAAACTATATATAAAACCCAAAGTGGTATTAAATATGCGTTTAAATGTTAAAACAATGAAAATATTATCGAAGAAACACGATCAAAAATTTTCACGCGACTATTCATTAGTGAAATAATGATCAGTAATTTTACATGAAAGAAAAAATAAAATAAAATTCCAAAGTTTCTGCAAAATTTAAAGAAATTTAATAGAATGTCAATTTCTCTTTCAAAGCGTTAAAAAGAATGAATTTCAAAGAAGAAACTTTGAAATTTTCTTTCTGTTTAACGAAATAATTTTTCCAATATTTATAAATTTGTCTATTAATATATAATATAAAATAACCATTAATTCTTTAAACGATAAAAGTTCAGTTTTATTTTATATTTATGTAGAATAAATTCAGTTTCTCTATATAAAATTTATTATTTATCATTAATTAATAGAAAAATCGTTATTTATTTAGTTATTTGAAGTACTGAAATATCTGACACATCAGGTAGCATGGACCAAAAGAAAAAAGAAGTTTCTTTAGAGTTTTTCAGTTTATTTTGACAAGGTTATTTAACATATGCTTAAAAAATATTTAATAGAAATCTTAATGTAAAATCATTTTCTATCGAATCACTTTGGTACAGTGAACAATTCTTTTCAAAGATTTATTTACACATTAGAACCGAGAATTTTTGGACGCATATTCACAGAAGACTTGGTACTAGATATGTAAACACAGGGATAACAAACAACGTCTTGAATGACAAAGGAAATAATAAATTATCAGAGAGCTGTTCTGATATCATTTAGCGTACAGTCATCAGTGTGTATGCGAAACAAAACGAAAGTGCGCTTATTTATATAAGAAAGGAATAAGATTTTACGACTGCTTAATCAGCCATTAGATTTAGGCGGAATATGAGGGATTAGCTATCAAAATATTGAGTAATAGTAGTCATGAAAAATGTATAAAAATTTAGGAAAGTGAGGATCGAACATAAAATTTCCATTAATCGGACAAAGGGGGTACAACGAAATCACAATTAATTATGTTTTTAAAATTCTTGTAAATGTAAAACTCTTCAGTGAAATCCAGTTCATTTGTGAATGTGTGTCTGCAAATTATTTTAACTGTATCATATTAAGCCTTTCCGGTGCAAGGTAATTTGGTTCATTTAAATTACACTGCCACCGGAATTCACAAACAAAATTAAAATAAAAGAATTTGACGACGTTTTTTGCTATGTTATAAAAATAAAATGTTGCTGAAAAAATTCCGAAATGAGTTTTTGCAGTTGAAAATTAAAATTATGTGATCCTGTAGTGGCATCACCGTCCCTGAAAAAGTTAAAAATTATTATGTTTCTCCCTTCAATGCGCGGAAATGGCAGATTTGTTGTTTTCTTGCTTCCACACAAAACTGGTTCTTTCTTAATCCTAACTCCCTTAAAAATTCATAGTGAAACTCTATCTAGATGTAGTGGAAAATAGCTTAAAAAGATTCTAGTTGGAAAAACGTTTCACATATCTTTTCTTCTAAACAGGCACTGTCTACTAAGTAACACATATACTAATAGTGCCAAGACAAGAAGGAACAATGGCGGTATTCAAGCGATAGCAGTATTACGCGTCTGAATAGAATTTTAAGATAGAAATGCAAAATCTAAAAACGAAATTGCCAGAACAACAACCAAAGAAAAGAGCAAATAAGTCAAATCTAAGACATATTCCTATTAAAAAAAAAAAAAAAAAAAAAAAATGGTGCCTAAAATCCAATATTTGGAAAACAGTGAAACAAAATCGGTAGATGGACACAAGTGTATTTATTGCTTGTACTGTTTTCCTCGTCTGCAGCAAATGTATATATTTGGGATGTGTGCTCAAATATTCAGAGTTTTCGAATGTGGCGGAAGTAGGCATTATTAATTTATTTCTGACTTTATTGTTGATCTATTATCATATTTATTATTTTTGAATCATATTTGTGAAGCAATCCACTTTTTTTCTAATTATTTGAACACATTTGTATTATAAATTTTCATAAAATAAATTATGTACGCTGTTTGATTGTAAAACTTATTTAAATCCATTATGTATAGTCATAATTACTTTTATGTTTTTATTTTGGCGATAAAAAAAAAAAAAAAAAAAAAAAAAAAAAAAAAAAAAAAATTGAAATTATTTTTAAATTGAAGGATCATTTTGCCCTCTGTAGAGGGTAAAATGATCCTTTGGACGCTTTTTCAAAAACCTAATATTTTTTCATTACTCAATATGGGTTTAAAAAATTATTAAACTATGTTGATAAAGCAAAAGATATTGTAAAACATACAAGCAAAGAGCCAAAGTTTTATTTAAACATTTATGTTATTTTACACAAGGTTTTCCCTTAAGGGGACTATTTTATGCCATATTCCCCTATGCCTAAAATCTTTAATCAAAAAGAAAATAATATTCTAAAAGTTTCATACTTTTTTCCTCTTTTATTTTTAATTTTTTAATATATTTTAAAAAAGTATTTAAAATAAATTAACTAATAAAATACATCAATATATATACCATACATACATTCTTTTCCCCCTAGAAATCAAAGGATGAAGTAGGAAAATTTTTCTGCATTTTCTGACTGAATGGAAGATATCCCAAATAAATATTTTACATACACTTTTGAAGACCAAAAAATTATGATAAATTGGATTTCATATACTTCTTAGGAAAAAAAAAAAAAAAAAAAAAAACTCGGTAGCGAAAATTGAAGAAAATCGCGCCGATGCTGTAATAAACCAGACAACATCATGACTGATTATTTTTCTTTAGTATTTTTTTCTTCTTTTGTCTGTGGATTGTTTTTAAGTATAAAAGTTCTTATAGCTTTATTCCTGTTTCATATAAGATTTGTAATTTTCTATTTAATGTGTTTTGATGCTAGTACAAGTATGAATAATCGTTAAATACACAAATAAATAAAAGACATTATTTCTTTTATAGAATTTATAAAAAGGTATAGAATAATAATAATAATAAAAAAAAATCTATAAATTATCTGTCGAAATCGAGCATTTAACACATGTATAATTTTTGTATAAATTTGTATACCATAATCACAATGAGGCATCAGTCATTAACAAAAAATACTGATCAATACTCTTGATAAGCTTTTACATTGAATAATTTATCATTAGGAATATATATTTAAAAAAAATATATATATATCAAAACTCGAGAAAATAACTTGCGATGGTGCAAGAAATTGTCAATTATCAAGACTTATTGTCTCTCTTTTTTATGTCCAATTTCTAAAGCAAACCTTAGTGCGAAAAAACAAACATCACACATTTCAAAAATTTTAAAAGTTCATGCTTAATTGATTTAATATTCGTAATTTCCTATCCAAAAATTTTATACATGTATGCAAAATATAAAATCACTTAAATAAATAAAATAAATCTGTACTAGTAGTAAATTTAATGGTAGTAATTTTTGTTAAGTTAAATGTGAAAATTTCTTATTTTTCTACAGTTAAAATAGAAAGTATCACAGATAAATGTTTACAGTACGTATCTGAAAACGATGTAAATCGTAGGGCTTTAAGCAATTAAGCGAAAATATTAGTCATAATATTGTTAATAACACTTTATAAATTATCCTTTTCACACGCATCTAAAGAACCATATTTCGATCGTGGAGAAAATCGTTCGAGATGGCATCGTAAGTCGAATATTAACATAGTTTACTGTATTTTTTGGAAAATTTCTGGAACAATTATTATCACGAAAATGTCCTCTCTCTCTCTCTATATATATATATATATATATATATTTATTTATTTATATATACAGGGTGATCAATTTAAAAGAGTGTCCGTTGGTTTTTCTTATTACCCTTAAATTTGACGGATGTGACAACTATTCTAACACTGAACTATAATTGTTTGAACCTCGTTTAAGTGTGGGAGACAATTTCGAACATTGTTGGACTGTTAGAACTTTATCTGTAATGGTAAAACAGAAATAGAGACACATAATTCTTTAAATCCTGTAATAATTTTATTTATGAATATATATATATATATATATATATTGGGTCGTTGCAAAAGTTCGTGCGGACGCGGATCATTTTATTGCCTCCAAAGACGAGAGCTTCTATCGCCGTGGTATACATTTGCTACCCGAAAAATGGGCAAAGGTTGTAGAAAGTAATGGAGAGTATTTTGATTAAAAATTGTCATTTGATTTGATGTATTTTTATGAAATGAAGCAATAAAAAACCGCACGAATTTATGCAAAGACTTAATAATTTTTTTTTTTTTAACCATTATCATTCCTACATTACATTTACATTTACATTATCATTTTTACATTATCATTTCATAAGCTTTTCCAAGGAAGTCCTGCAAACAACGATGAATTAAAACAGATCATAACTGAAGAAATCTCGTCAATAACACCAACAATGCTGCGAAGTGTGTCAAAAACCTGGTTCGACTTGTTCATGTTTGCATTCAAAATGGTGGCTAACATTTCCAAAATTTTCTGTGAGGGATGATAATGTAAAAAAAAAAAAAAAAAAAAAAAAAAAGTATTAAATTATGTTTTTCAAAAATAAAATAATTACAGGATTTAAAACACTTTGCGTATCCATTTCTGTTTTACCTCACAAATAAAGTTGTAACAGTCCAACAGTGTTAGAAATTGTCTCACAAACTTAAACAAGGTTCAAACAATCATACTTCAATGTTAGAATAGTTGCCCCATCCGTCAGATTTAAGGATGATAAGAAAAACCCACGAGTACTCTTTTAAAGTGATCGCCCTGTATATATATATATATATATTAATTTCATATTCATTTTACCTGATAATTGTAACAATGTATGTAAAATATTTATATAATTACACACACACACACACACACACACACACTTATTATTATTTATTATTTTAGAAGTCGAAGATTAAATTTGAATTTGAGATTTTCCATATTTTCTGCTATAAATAAGAATCTAAAAGATAGATTTCTGGTATGTGTGTATTTGAAGGTAGTGGTGATTAAAAGGCTTTACACTTTGTCAGCTTGTACATTTAACAACGTTCTTTTAGCTCATTTTGAAAATTACATTCAATTTGATATCAAAAACCCAAAACAATTACTTCCAATGGTAGAGTAAATCATATATTAAAAGGCCTTTCTGTATTTCTTAGTGCGTTTATATATTGTTGAACACACGGAAGAATGAAAATATAACATTCCACGTTTCATAAATTTTTTCCATCTTTTGTCATTTTTTACTTGACGTTATTGATATAAATAATTTAAATAAACACACAAATCATAGCCTCCTAAACTAGATGCCTGTCGCGTTGCTAGTAAACTTGGCAACAGTTCAAACGGTAGGCAGCGCCACCTGGTACAGATTGCGCGATATTTTTATTCAACTATCACCAATAATTTTAAGAAGTGATATATGATATATAAAATCGTTGTTTCTTCGATTCTATTAGCCTTTTATGTATATCAAATCTCACTTTTAAAAATTTTTGGTGGCTTTTGAATAAAAACGTCCCGCAATCTGTACCGGGTAGCTCTGTCTACCGCTTGAAATGTTGCCAAGTTTACGAGTAAGGCGATAGGCATCTAGTTTAGGAGGCTATGCACAAACGAATAAAGCACACTATTATTGTTATAACTTTTTATACTATGAAATATTTTTTTTAGAAAATAGCAGAAAAAGGAGTAGAATTTTTCATTCATTATCTGTCAGAATTGAGCATCTGTAGATAAATTTCTCACATACATTTGAAGACAATAATCATTATAATACTTTGGTCATTAAGAAGATATGATTGGCCGTCGTATTCTTAACGAGCTTTTACTTTCAGTACTCTGTCATTTTAGCATAATTTTAAAGAGATATACTTTTTAGCAAACACTGTAATTGATTTTAAGTTAAGTCATTTTAAGGGATGATAGGTAATTTAAAGTCTCATTATATCTGCAATGAATCAGTTTTAGAATTTTGAGCAATATATTTTCGAGGTAATTATAGAATTTAATTCTCTAGACCCATGTTATTTTAAAGTTATACAAACAGCAAAATTTAGTATTCAGAAACAATATGCTTTTTTGAGAAAAGATATCAGTAAGGAACATATTGTTGAATTGTATTATTCAGTATTTATTTCAGAACACTTAGTACTTCGTGTTTTGAATCTGATATTATTCATAAAAACTAAACTTGTTCACACGATTACTAGTGGTTATAAAACTATAAAACTATGAATTAAGAATAAGGACTACTATATATTTTGACATTTACATTTTTTTTTTTTTTTCATTTTATACGTAAATTTCTAAATTAATATTATTATGATTTCGAAGTAACAAAAATTTTAATAAATGTTAAATTCAATCTTTCACATGATCTGGTGCACTAGATGTTTATAATTAATGTTATCCAGTTTAGATTTATGCAAGTCCCGTTCTATTTAGATGTTTTCGTTGAAACTTTGTATATGCGTTACATAAACTATAGGTAAAATAAATCTGAAATACCAAATAATATTTGAAATTTCGATTGATAGAAAATACTTTTTGTTCGACGTGGAAAAGATATTGTGCAAATTTGTAGTGTTTTAAAAAAAGCCAGAATTGTACGACGTAAAATCTTTCTTCGCTATTCATATAGAGGATAAAGATAAATTGTTTTTGATCAAGCTGTTTTTTTTTAAGTACGGTAGTAATTTATCAATTGCATTGCGAGCATATCGTCGACTAAAATAATTATGAAAAATATATATGTAGAGAAAAGTCTTCAGAAAAATGATTATTAAATTTAAAGTGACTACAGATTTTAGGTATGCTGCGAGGAAGACGATAAAAATGATTTAAAACATAAACAGTAGTAGAGGCTATGTTGGTGTGGTCGAAATACCTGGCAGATGAATTTTCAGCGGCTATTTCGATCAAAAAAAAATAATAATAATAATACAAGCAAAATCAATGAACTGATTTTTTTTTCTGTTAGAAGTCATGGACACTGTATAGACACCATTGAAAACTACTGAAATTTTTGTGTTGTAGATATCGAAAAAGGCAAATCATATGAAACTGCAATTTTTGAAGATAATTAGGAACTAGACGCTCCATACCACGGCATTCTGTCTTCTTTCGTCCCTTCATCTGCAATAAGTTTCTACGCAGAATATCGAACTTTCCAGCATATTTAAATTTAGTTTTCGTTCTTCTCATGCCCTGTCTCGATAGAAACCTCTCTTGTAAGACTTTAAAGTGCCGATATTTTCGCAATGCAGTTCAAAAATGAATACTATTCTGATGAAACAAATCCATTAGTAAGTACCGATCCTTATCGACAAAAATCATGATGAAGAAGGGTATTACGATATTCACTACTATCATTGTAAAACACTCCAAGTTTAAATAACGTCTTTTCTATATTGCATGAAAAAGCCATTTATCCGTCGAAATTTGAACTACTAACTTTTATTGTCCCATGGTTCATATAACATATACATTAGAATTTTATGAAATACGTTTATTAGAAAGGAATATATGTAGGTTTAATCCAGGTAACCTTAATTATAATCACTTTGCATAAAACATTAAAAATTATATATCTTATAGTTCGTAGAAGACTGTGACAATTTCTATATTGTATCATAGCACACAAAATGAAATTTTATATTGAATAACCTCCAATTTTAAATAATCTTTATCTTTGGCAAATGACAATGTTGATTTCTAGTAAAGGCAATTTTAATGAATTGTAAATAATTTCAAGCCACATTGTGCACAATATATGCGTTTAAGAATTTTTTTTTTTTTTTAATTTGAGAATTATTAGAGTTTATAATAAAATAATAATTTGTAGATCTTTTATGAATTATAAAAAAATTCATTTAATAGGTATTCATTTTCAGAATAGATATTAATAAGAAACGAAATATTTAAGGTATTTATTTATTTATTTATTCCAAAATTTAGACGTGAATTTCTAGATTACAAAGGGTTAACCATCTTTCCTGCATTGTCTGTGCTTATAGTAAAAAAAAAATAGATATGGAATCAGATAAAAAAAAAATGGAAGTCCAATCCCTTTTATTAAGGTTATATTGGCAGCAAACTCAATGACTTTATGATAAATTTGGTGACTTGGCGACTAGTACTGAAACACATGAACTGAAACTTGGCTAAAACAGATGAGCTACAAGATAACATGATCTTTGGGTAAAAAAAAAAAGATGCAATCCAAAAGCAAAGGGTTTTAAAAGCAGATGGCAAAGATGGGGAGAACATTTTAATGCAAAAAAATGTAGAAATAAAATTAGATTTGCAATGCAAATTAAAGAAGTATTAACCAAAGAAGTAAAACCAAAGAAGTATTAACAATATAAGCCTCTAAAAGTAGTAGACAAATATTTCCAGATCTTTAAGAAGGAAATTAACAATTTGAAACTGAAACTGAAAGAAAATACACACCTCCATTAAAAAACGACTTAACACTTTCGCCACCGCATGCTTTTCTCTTTCTGACAGTAAGGTCCGCCTTTGGGCGTTATTCTCCCCTAGAATAATAATAAAGGAAGAAGCAGCGTATATCGTTTGGTTTCGGTTTGTAAAATCCAGGTATGCCGGGTATAGGGTTGTAATAATGCTTTAATCTGATTGGTTGGCGACATGTTGGCGAAATTTTTGAATCATTTCGTCTCTTTGTCAGTCAGTCAGCGAGGCAGCACCCACAACAAATAGCGATAAAAGCGCCGAGGATGGATGCCCTACTTCAAGATTTTGAGCAGCCAGAGCAGCTTTCACTGGCAATTCACTAGAAGGGGTTTGTAAGCATTAGAGTATTGACGTGCTCCTTCTTCCTTTATTATTATTCTATGTATTTTCAAAAGTGACAATACTTTAGAAAAAAATTTCTTGTATCCACATTTATATTACAAATGGAAATACATTATAATTATATTCTTTCTAATCAAAGTATTTGTATCTATTGTATATTTGATTGAACAAATATGAATATTGGCTATATTCCTAAGAAATAAAAAAAACATACAACTTGTAAAACTAACGCCTACTGGTGGAGTTACAAATTTTCAAATGACGTGAATCTACGTCAGCGGTCGCGAAAGTATTAATGACTCTTAGACCTGTGTGAGGCTGTTAACATTTCGTGAACAGATTTCATACAGTGTTTTCAAAATTCAATTTGTCGTCTTGTTCCACGAATGAACAGACCTATAATATGATTAAAAAAAAACCAATCAAATACCACTATCAAGGACCTGCAGTGGAAGTTTTCTGAGGCATTTTATCGGATAAACTAATTTATATCGATACTATAGCGAACGCCCTAGAAGTCCAGTTTGAGGATACCTATTTAAGGTAATTTTACCGGACCGAATTAAAATTTCGCCAGAAACTCGATTAAGTTTCAGTATACAGAATCAAAACAATTAAAAAAATGAGCATATTACTTAGAGTTGCCATTTTAGGGACAATGGCGGGGCACATTGTCTAAAATACAGTGTTCAATATTTCAATTTATTCCGGAGCATTCTTAGACCCACTTTTATTTCGCACCACTTTGTTTTTAGAAAACTTTTCTCCAATATATAACTACGATAAAATAAGAAAATAAAATACTCTAAAAATAAAAGTGGCGCGAAATAAAGGTGGGGCTAAAAATGCTCCGGAATAAATTAAAATATTAGTTGCCCTTAAAATATGGTAGAAAATAATTACAAAAGTAAAAAAACAAAAATGGCAGGTAATGAGTTAAAAAGTTTAAATAATGACATCTTAAAGAAACCATAATGTCCCTTTTCAAGAACTAAATTGTATATAAATTGTACATATATTCTAAATTATATTTAGAATGAATATATAGAACGAAACCTACGAAATAAAATAAAAGTAAATGATAAGTAAATAAATAAATACTAGACTGTCTTGCAATGCAAAAATTCATTTTCTTGAAAAATATTTTCTAAAACATTTGCTTATTTTAGCAATAAGTGGAGAGAATAACAATTTGCACATTGAATGGTTTATAAAAAAAAATATTTTATAGTCAATGTTAGATGGTACTTAAGCAAATACGACACTGTTGTGAGCAGATTTAACTAAAAATCTGAAAGAAAAAATTATTCACATGGTCCCTTAAATTCATTTAAAATCCGTATAGTTATCAGACTTTGCTATCCTTTATAAAAATAACAGCAATCTCTTTTAACATGTAAGCGGGAGGGAATCAACAAAGGTTTGTGATTGCGAACAATGTGTAACACAGCAGAAATATATAACATTTTATATGAGAATATAAATTCAATTCGAAATTATTTTATTCACACGAAAAGAGGATTAGAAGTACTGCCAAAAACGATAGATTTTAGTATAATTAAACAACATTTTTTACGAAAACAAAAATTATAATAATAATGGCAATAATAATATTTTGTTTATTGCAAAATTAAAGAATATCGAATTTGCAAACGTAATATGCAATTATTTATTAAAATATCTAAATAAATTAAGGAAAATTTATTGGAATTAATCTTCAAAAAATGAAATTCAGAAATGATTCTTTTATAAAAAATAACGTAGTTAAAAAAATCAGAAATGCATTGTAAAGAAGTACCTATAAAAAGAGATTGTTTAAAATATATGTTTACATGTTGAAATAATGAAACAGCTCAAAAGATTATAAAATTAATGAGTAGAAAATTAAAAGATATATCGTTACTAATAAAAGATAAGTGTACGGCTTTAAACGTTTTAGATTCCTTCTCAAGACTGAAAAAAAGTAAATAAATCTTATGTTTCTCCAGGGAAAGTAATAATTGGTTATCTAACAAAGTTTATTTTATGAAAAGGAAATAAAAATAATTACATTATGTTTCCAAAGAACAAATTTTTTTTTTGGTACATTAGATTTAGCGGTTTTTTTGGAAATGAACCAAATGCATTGTCAAGGTTTAGAGTTAATTTTCTTTTGACAAATTGTTTATATAGAGATACAATATTATTACTTTAATTTAATCCTGAACTGCATCTCGGCGTTTTTAAAGGCAATCGCAATATGCTTACAGTGCTGCCAGATTGAGGGAAATTTTTATTTAACACCCACCACTAAATTTAAATTGAAACGGTTTGCTAAATGTTTCGAAACATATTTTACCGAAATCGTCTATGTAATTAGCAAACCGATACAAGTAAAATTTAACGGTGGATGTTGAATAAAAATTTCCCTCAAATCTGGCAGCAATGAATATGCATTCAGGGCTGCCAACATTTGAAATTATTCCGGAGCATTTTTAGCCCCAATTTTATTTCGCACCACTTTTATTTTCAGAGTAATTTTTATTTTTATTTTATCGTAGTTTCTTACATATTGGAGAAAAGTTTTCTATAAATAAAGTGGTGCGAAATAAAGGCGGGGCATAAAATGCTCCAGAATAAATTAAAATATTGGCAATCCTGTGCATTTATTGATTTCACAATCAAATTCGAATTTTAGATAATTCATTATGTTTTTTAATATAGAATATAGATAATATAGATATCAAACTTTAGATATGTACCAAGTGATTCAAAATAGATGCTACAGTGATTATGTCTTAAACAAAGAGTTGTAGAAACGTACTTCCGATTTCAAACTTCGTTCAAATTAAGAGTAGTTCTAGATATGGTATTTTTTGTACAAGGGGTCATTTTACATAATGAAATACACATTTATTTTACATACAGTTTCTCTTTTCTTATCACTTGCATTCACAAAATTATTGTCCTAGATAAAAGATAGAAAAATTCTATTATTCTTAATAAAAATCTGCGGAGTCAATTTTAAGCATTTATCGCCAAGTTTTACAGGGATGTTTATAAGGAGAGATTGTAACTCATTACTCTTTGATCGATTTATGATTTTACCAAACAACAGCTACCTTTAACCATATTATATTTTTAGCTAAATTTCTTATTATAATACCTGTTACATAGTTTTCTGTGATACCAATCCCAGCATACACATAAGTATCAGAAAAATTTTGTTCTGGAATAAAATGCATTTCAAATTTGTCAGAAATGTCTATTTTTTTTTTTTTTCATTATTCCGACATACTTTCATATTACATGAAGCTTTAAAGCCTAAGCGTTGTCTGTACGGTACCAAAAATATGATATTTTTTGCACAGTAAAACAAAAGTATCAAATCGTCGTTATCAGACTAGTATCGGTCCCCTGATAGTTTCACGAAACTCTACTAAAGTATAAATGCAAAACATTATCCTGATATCAGAGACATGATAATTTTTTAACGTCAGATTTAAAGAATCAAAATAATACCGATATTGTATCGTTAGTCTGGTTTTCTTTTACTTATTGGTATTCTTTTGCTGCCACCACTAAAGATTTATAAATAATCTTATTTATAAACTAAAAAACTGCCAACTTCCAGTAATACAAAATCGTGCAGATTTGTATATGTCCAATTATCACTCGAAAAGATAAAAATTAACTATCCGATTATAAGGGTCTCGCATTATAAAATTGTAAATATTGAAAATCAAATCTAACGATAATCAGAAGATGTCAGTGAAATCAGTTAGGCGGCTTTTTTTTTTTTTTTTTTTTTTTTTTAATCAGTTTCGTGTCGGCGATGTCGGAACTCCCATACATTTTTATTGATTACGTACCGGAAGTATTGGGAACGCTAGAAATTGTGTCAGATATCTAGCACCAGACCGATAATCATTTTTCATATCGATGAGGGTACCGATTAAGTGGACACTTTCGATACATAAAAATTACGAAATGCTGACATCGAAATGACATCTCGCGTGTCGGACAAATGTTTTTGATACCAATATGTCACTTATGTATTTGCTAGGATGACGGTGTTTCATTTTTAATAATATTGAGGTTTAAAGGTTAATGATGGAACTTTTGAAAAAAAAATTCCGATAAATTTAAAATGTGTAAATGACTTATTTTTGTTTTTCCCCGTCTGTCTGCTCTTTTATTTCCGTAAATATTTTTAGAGTACCTTAAAACTGATTATGTTATTCAGGTTCACTATGGCCTGTTCTATTTTTAGAAAGATATAAATAAAAGAATTCTTTTTTAAACACTGTGACTTAAGAAGGATTTGGTATTGATCATTCCTAAGAGAGTTATTACTTTTAAGTTTATATTATTTTCTTTATACTACACATACAGTCGGCAGCAAAATTATTCAAGCACTAGCAATAATTCACATATAAAATATCTGCACCTAACACTATTTTGTTAAGTAATTATTTGTCGAGTCAAGATCTTAGTCTTATGCTGTTTATAAAAAAGTAAGTTCACGATAAAAATTAGCGATATCTAAAGAAAGATGTTTGAAAAACTTGGATGTGTACTTCAATAATTTTGCTGCCGACTATAACAACGAAATGGACATACAGTCTTTTACGTTATTTATAGGAATGATGAGCAACACCTTACTGAAATTACGAAAACTGTATTTATTTACATGTGGTCTTATAATTAATATTAGTTTAATAACAATAACAATAATAAAAACAGTCATTTTTGATACTTTTTCGCTTTACTGATGTCTTATTTTTTTCCGATTTAATTCCCTTTATGTTAATTGCATCTTTTTTACTAAAATCTTAATGTAATGGAGCATTTTTTTTTTCAAAAAAAAAATTTATTTTATTACTTAAACAAGAATATATCTTTTCGTCTTATACTTTTGTAACAAACTGTACATTATTCAGATAGACAAAAACCTGTTTCTCATTTCTGATAGAATATAGCATGATTGACGTTAATTGTCATTTAACTAAAAATAAAATGAGTATATGATTTCAGATCATCTATCGGACTGTGAGACAGTATTCTCATTTTAGCAAATAATTTTAAAATTTCTTATAACAGATATCTGTTATTTATACGTTTTAGTCTTGCTCTAGGATTTTTCTAACCGAATGATGTAAATATAGCAAAAAATATTTATATATTGGAACTTTCTTCCTCCTAACAGAAATACAATCACATTAGGTAAATTGAAATATGTTTAAAGCTTATTTCAGCATCTTTATACTGTATGAAACATAACAAAATTATAGATACTATTATTGCCAGATGCTAAGAATTTCGTTTTCTTCGGATTTCCTTCGGCTCCAATTGAAAATCCTGATGGAGTTTTGCATTTGAAGAAGGCTTTCGTGTCCAGACTTTTCTACCGATATGTTCCCAAATGTGTTCAATCAAATGAAGTCATGTGGCTGATTTGACCACAAGATCACTCATTCGAAACTTTAATTTTATTAGCTGTACGCTAGTTTGTCACAATTTTGGACAGGTTTTTGTGACCATTATACTGTTAAAACATCCATCCACAAGGCCGTTTTTTTTTTTTTTTTTTTTATACTCATAAGGCGGCATGTGATCATCTAAAATATCTTTGTAAATGTTTTGATCTACAATACCATCGATTTAAACAAGAGGGAAGGCTCCATAAAGATGGAAATCACTTCAGACTATTACTGATCCATTTTCGTGCTTCAATGCTGGGATGTTGGTAATGGGATAAATTCTAGTGTCTTTAGGATGACGAATATAATGTAAGCTATCAGTTTCCAAACAAATTGAATTTTGATTCATCGCTACAGAGGGCCATTTTTCAATTTTTGATTGCCTTGCCCTGGGGAGCTTACCATCATAATGGAGTCATCCCCCTCGTATATGTCGATGGGATTTTAGTTCAAAATGTTTTTAAAATCATTTTAGATGATCACACGCTGTTTTAAGTTCGTGAAAAGATTTCTCATGGATGAGTGTTCCAGAAGGATAATAATCCCAAGAACATCTCAAAAGTGGTGACATATTGGTTTACGGCTAAGAAAATTAAAGTTTTGAACTGGCCGAGTCAGTCTTAATATCCCTAAATATAACACATTTATTTCTTAATATCTCTGAAAGTTAGTTTAATTTTAATTTGCGTAGGACGGGGTTTATTTTTAAAAAGTTGAGACAAGTTGAGAACATGTTTTAAAATTTACAATAAGAAGCAGAACTTTGTTTTATATAAATATAGGTGCATAGAGATATAAGCGTATTAAATATACTTACACTGAAATATATTATTTTTGAAGGGGTTAGGTTTGTGTAAGGTTTAGGATGACGAAAGTATTTTTTGCGTGTTGGGGTTAGTTTTCGAGCAGAAATTTATTTATTGGTTCGGAACAGATTTAGAATTGACTTCAAATTTAGCTGATGGGTTCGCATCGCGTGCGACAACACAATAAAAAATTATTTAAAAGAATGACAGAGCAAATATTTATTTATTTTCTAACTGCGCATTGATTCTCGCAAAATGTAACAAGCTCACAAAATATGTGCGTACATAAATCCAATAATTCCCAACAATGTCCAAAAAACTAAAGTCTCAACTCCGAAAAGTTGATTCGGGAAGGCATAAGCACTGAGCAATCATTGGCTAATTAAATATTCTAATACAATAAACTATAGCGTTACATGTTTCACACACACACACACAGAAAAAAGAAACATGCTGTTAGTTCAGGTTTTTTTAGGAGCAAAAAATATTTTTTTTTAGAAATTTGGTTCTAAAATTTTGTCATTTTAGTACTGGTGAATCGAAATACCATTTTTTTTGTTGTTGTTGTTGTTGTTGTTAATATGACTGCAATTGAGTTTGGAAAAATTGATTATTATTTTGTGTGTGGGGGGGGGAGGGGCGGTCATGAAAAGTAATTTTTTACAGTGTACTATCTAATCCATCAATCTAGTATTTCTCATCCCGTTTATCATTATTAATGTTAGATAGATTATTATTTTCCTTCGACAAAAATTTATGTGATGTATGTTTATTTTCTTTCTTTGTTTTTTCTTTTTTGTTGAATTTTGAATGTGAAACACTGTGTCTTATATATATATATATATATATATATATATATATATTGCTTTGTATTGAGAATAATGGTTTTCTATAAAATATTTATTGTCTTTCAGCTTAATAGCTTATTTCCTATTTTGTTAGATCTTTGTCAAATAATGTTCTTAAAAGGGGAAAAAAAAAACACAAGAGTGCATTATAAAATTTGACTTATTCAGAACAGTTATTTAACTATTTGTAAGAAAATAATGTAAAAGGATGTAGTTTAACGAAAATGATAAAAATAATTCCGTATAAAAAGTATTCAAGAAAGTGCTTTAAATATTTTTAAAGAATAGAAAAGCAACAGCTAATCAGTAGCTCCTAGTATTAACAAAACTGAAGGGTAGCTCTCAGTATTTCAAATTATTAATTTTACTTGATTATGTGAATGACGTTTTCAAAATAAGGAACCCCTGATAATGAAATTATTATTTCAATATAAATTAATTTTCCTTATGGATTTATTAACGCACGTTTCAGAAATAAATTTTAATGCATTCTTTGCTTTTAGAGCTCTTTCTATATAAATATGTTATAAATATAATTGTTGAGATTAAGGTGCTATGAATAAATTCATCACAATATTAAAATGGCCGATACAGCCCGGTTGGTAGGGCGCCGTGCTTGTAATTGGAAGATTGCGGGTTCGATACTCGACAAAGGCCAACATGTCAGTAATGGTGGATGGTGCACCTAAAATCCTTCTTGGCCGCAATGTCCTCCATGTTCACATCCAATTTCTTCCTCTGGGGGTTATAGAATCGGGGGAGGTACCCCCTAAGTGGAGGGTCAAAATTATGATGGCATGTCTCCAAACCACACGTAGAGGTGCATCACAGGCCGTCGCCAATTACCCATAGCGCAGTACTGGTGCGACATTAAACCCGACCAACTGACCAACCCCAATAATCAAAAGTTGGAAAAATTTAATGAGCTGCTCATTTTTTTTTTTTTTTCTTTTTTTTTTTTTTTTTTTTTTTTTTTTTTTAACCACACAAAATTTTGAAAAAATAAATCCCTTGTCTTCTTTATTTTTTATTTTTTCTAAAAATTTTAAGTTATTAGACATTAGTATATATTTACAAAATAGCGATATAAATCATTTAAAAAACAATGTAAAATTGAAACATGTAAAATTAAAATATTTAATTTTAGTAAGCATATCTTCTGTATGAATTTATGTTTTATCTTCGAAAAAAGTTTCAAAGTGCAATAATTATGCTAGAATGAAAAATCGTAAATAAAGTAGATAGAAAATTAATGTTCATACTCTTACCTATAAAGAACCGAAATACGCTTTAATTATTTTAATTTTCTCTCCAAAAATAGAAGAAGAAAAATTAATCTAACATTTCCGCAAGGGAAGATACAATTGGACTTCTAATGAAGTTTAATTTAAGAAAAGGAAGTGAACATAACAGCATTATGCTTCAAAACCAAAGGAAAGAGGATTCCTTAGTAGATTGCAATTTAGTAGGAGACTTTGGATCATTTCCATATACTCAGTAACACATAAGCATTTAAAATTTTGTAGGAAAAATATTCGTTTTTTTTTTTTTTTTCTTTTACGTGCTAATGAACTGGTAGGTTGAGTCATTCAAGAAAAGATAATTAAATATACTTTAATTTATTTACATCAAAAATAATAAAAATCGATAAAGTTTTCTCTTATAATATGTATAGTAACAATGTGTAGACCAAAAATATATTGTGTGTAGTATTAATTATTACTTTATTCTGTACTTTCTAGAGGTATTGTATTTGTAATAAAATACATTTCTGTTTTCGATGGATTTACACAGTTTGAGATGTGAATGGACATGACTGGATCACTTTTAGAAAATGACTGTCTACGTATGCGACAAAATTTTTCTGCCAAATCTAGATCAAGAACATATACATAGAATTTCATTTAATGTTAAGAGTTTAGTAACATTTTAAAGAAATTGGTAATTGCTAATTTTTCGTGCATATCACTTAGCATAGGGTGCTCTCTCACCGCTTTATCATAATTTTTAATATATTGGACGAAATTTCATGTAAGTTAACTCAACAAAGATTGTTTAAAACCAATTTTTCCAGATTAAAAAAATCTGTACAAAGATATTATTATTATAGACAACCAGGATAACATTTCTGGCTATATAATAGAAATGACTTACCCCAGGAGATGTAAATTTTCAGTATAAATATTTTTTTTAAAAGTCAACACTTTAAAACGAATAATTGAAACTGTATATCTGTGACGATTTTTAAAAATAATTGTGATATTTTATTTATTTTTAACAAATAAAAAAACAACAATCCTATTTTTTTTTTTTTAAGTTGTAAAAATTTCATTTTATTTCGATAATTAAGTTCATTCTTTTCTTGGGTGAATATCATCTCAGCATTCAGTATGGAAAGTGATTTATATAAATAATTATTTTGATAAATATTTTGCAATGCGTGAATTTGTAAAGGGAATATAGAAGAATGTTTTGTGACGTGCACAACATAGTAATACGAATATATTTTGTTCTTATGTATTACTAATTTATATTCTGTAATATTCATCATTTATTAACAATAGAGAATTTGTATCAGATATATCAATATGATTCTGCCATTTCATGTTTAGATGCGAATGTTATCGAAATAATTTTTTTCACGAATTGATTATGGCTTGACACGCATTTAAATTTAGTTATTTATACACAGTTTTAGAAAGACATTGGGCAAAATTCAAAAGAAAGATTAGAAAAACTGATTAGGAGTTAGGAAAACTGATTAAGTCGCATATATATTTTCAGAAGAAATATTGTTCAATTGCATGAATGTAACATAGATAATTTTGCAGTGATCGCAATGCTGATAGTTTGTGTAGATCATTTATTTTACTGTCACTACAATTTGTATTTAAAAAAAACCCTTTTGATGAAGATTTCAATGGTATAATAGACTAAACAAAATTTTCTTTTTGAAAAATGTGGTGAGAGTAAAATTAAATGATCGCAAAAAAGTAGGAGAACTGCGGCCCCCGTGTTTGGATTAAGTTTTAAGAAAATTTTATTCTAATCTAATTCAATTTAAGTCATGTACATAGTCCCCATCTAAAAATTATCTTAAGATAATCTTAAGAAACTGTCATGTTCTACAGAAATTCTCTTGATAACCGAAGAAAATTATCTTCAGATAAACTAAAGAAAATATCATTGTCTACAGAAATTCTATAGATATATGAAGAAATTTGGATAATTTAGACTTATCTTCAAAATACTTGAAAAATTTTTGAAAAATTTTAGACACATTATGCAGGTTTAGGTTTATGTTTAAATTATCTGCAGATATTTTGAAGGTATGAACTAGACATTGAAACGAAGCGAGATGTTAATGTTCAATCCGAAGAATATCTGCAGAATTTTTGCAGTCATTTTTAATCATAAATATTTCTATATGTGTGTGTGTGAATTCCGATGACACCATTTCTTGCCTTTGATACTAACGAAAATTCAGTAGAAGGTAAAACTATGACAATCTATTTTCTTTCATTCTGCTACAATGAAGTAATTTCATGTTATTTTTTCTTAAAGAAGAATACAACTTCAACTCATCTGTTATAAAGATTTAAAAAAATATTATTTTCTTTTGTTTACAACAGGGTTGCCAGATTTGGCAATATTTTTATTCAATAGTTACCAATAATTTTTATTTGTAACGTTTGGCTAATCGCTTCGAAGATCGACAGTCTGTTATGTATATCAAATGACAATTCTCAAAATTATTGGTGACTATTGAATTAAAAAACGGCCACATCTGGCAACGCTGGTTTACAACTTAACAAGCTTTAGTAAGTATGCTGATCTTATTCGTTTGTGTATTGCTAAAGATATGTTACATTTTACCTGTATTATTTTAATATAGTACTTTAAACTGGATAACAAGCATTTGAAAGTAAGTAGGAAAAAATCATTTTATTTTTTTCCAAACCAATTTAATGAAAAACAGCTAGTTTAATGGTTATGCATTTGTTGATATAATGTATTAATAATAAAAATAATTAAATCGACGATGATTGGGAAATAATAATTAGTTTCATTGTGGCAAAAACATCAGCTTCTTACTGAGATTGATTCAAGCATTGTAAATGACTCGGAGAAGAGTATTTTATTGTTACAAGCCATTTAGTGCATTTTTATGTATTGTTTGATATTTTGTTTTATTGTATTTGCACTGTAATTTCTGAATGTATATGTACCCAAAATGTCGTTTTAAAACATGTAGTCAAACATATAATCAACATTTCCAAAATTACAAAAAAAAAAAAAAAAAAATGTCAAGATTTTTTATGAAATTCAATAAAATATTTAAAATCATAAGTGCTTGCATTAATTTGTTATTAATCTGTATATATGTGTATACTACATGAGTATATAAATAAAGTTTTATGTAAGTATTTCAGGTCTAAATAGTGAATATTGAAAATCTACCAAATTTTACAAAAACTTTACAAGTCTGTGTAGACATTTTTTTCGTATTTTAGTTAAAAGTCCTTCACAGTATTTTAAATAACAAATTTTATAATTTATAAAAGTTTTATAGCCAATTAAAGCAAATTTTCGATCAAATTTAAGTAATCTTTATTCACAAAAATAAAGGAAAAAATAAATATAAATTGTTGTTCAGATTTTTTTTATTATTATATCGAAATTAAAAATTATATATAATCATATTTTCAAATTTCTCACAGTTCAATACCATATTTCTATTTATAAATATATTTCCCTGACACTAATCTTCTGGAAAATTTAAAGTAATTGAACTTCACTCGCATACTTTTAAAGCATGTTTCATTTAGAACTTATAATTACAAGCTCATAACCAAAAGTCTAAAGGCATTTAGTAATTACTTTTAGGATTATTAAAAAAATCCATAGATACATTGGATATCATGTAAAATCTGAAAAGAAAAATCATATAAATATATGTTTAAGAGGGTCTAGTAGATTTTTAACTAAAAAGAAAATCAATTTTCTGGATATATATATATATATATATAGTATATTCATCTATGGATTAATCTGAATATTTCGACGCTTTTTAAAAAACTTTTAAGCACTTTAATTTAAAAGGTGTAAACAAAACCTTAACTCATATTAAGATTAAACTTCAGGCATTTTCACATTACAAATGCTTTATTGACACTATCCAAGAGATTTTGGATAGAGTTCTCCACCTTCTGCTTTTAAATTTGCGCAAACATTTATGTAAAATTTATTTACAAAATCTATTAAGGATTTCAACATTTTTCGAAGGTTACTCATTTAAAAACTATGCAACTTAAAAATTAAAAAATAAATAAAATAAATAAACTTTTTTTTTTTTTTTTTTTTTTACCTTTTTTTTTAGCGAAATAAATTTAATATCATGAAATATAAATTCTTTTTTTGGATATTATATATATATATTTGCAATGTTTTAGAGCAATAAATACAGAAGGATTTTTTAGACTGTTCTTTGGAATGTCAAAAAACCTTTTTGAGGTACTTAGAGAAAAAGTTTGAAAATACATTTAAATTAAATGTTACCATGAGTTATAATTTTTAGATAAGTTTGAACCGGTGCCACTTAAAGTGTAAACGAAGCATTGAAATGTTCAGAAAATTTCATACGTCAACATTTTTGTTTTAAAGAAATTGATTTTATAATGGTTGAAACCCCTTGGATGCTTAAGTTAAGATTTTTATTTAACCTGACAAATGCAGATATATATATATATTTAAACACACACACACACACACACACACACACATATATATATATATATATATATATAGATAGATAGATAGATAGGTAGATAGATAGATAGATAGATACATAGATAGATAGATATTTATAAATAGGGAAATATTTTTTTATTGATCAGAAATATTTTATATTAGTCATTAAGTATTTTAATAGATGTCATTTTTTTCCCTTTAAACGTCGTGATTTAGTAATGAATAATAGCTTTTTAAACAATTAGAAAAATTTGTAAAATTCTGCAACAATCGGTTTGGGTAGAAATAATTCAATACGCCCTTTTGTTAAAGAAAATAAGGTTGAAACAAGTTCAGGGTAGCAACATACTCTTTGCTTTATTCGGTGTCAGATAAGCGCTGTTATGCATGCGCTAGGTTTGTTATGAATTTATCACACAAGGAATAATGAGAGAAAATAAACATTTTGGTCTTCCTTTAAATCTGGCATATATCCAGCATATATCCAGCATATATATTTATTCTATTTTTCTATGTATACATAATTTATATGTTTTATCCTAGCATTGTCAATTTTGCAATGTTGAGGCTTATAGCGTGTTTGCCATTATAGACCATGTACTCTTCAATGAAAATTGTTTGTAACAGTGTGTACTGTTACCTAAACCTGTATACTAATCTCTTTTTAATTATCCTGTATATATTATAAGAAGATTTGGACAAAGAATTTCAATTTATAGAATCCATTACGTCATATAAAATGCAACATTTTTCTTATGTATAAAATTTAATTAATGAAGTAAAATGAATAGTTTATAACTGTCGTCAGATAATGATATGCAAAAGAGTTTTTGTAAAGAAAATAAATTATTTATTGCATTTTAAAGGGAAAAAAAACGTAATGAAAGTTAAATTAATAAAACTCAAATTATTTTTTTTTATTAAATTAATGTAGTTAATATACATTTAAATTTCTTTGTCTATATTCTAGTTTTTTTAAATTCAGCTCATTGTATATGGCGATCGTCATAATTTTAACTCGATGTTGTCAAACAAAATTATGTACACAACACTGTAAAAAAAAAAAAAAAAAGGCCTGTTTGCTGTCAGAAATTTTCTGTAATTCAGAAAAATACGTTCTATCAACGGAAAAATTACGTTGATAGAACGTATTTTTGTGAATTACAGAATATTTCTTACAGCAAACAGGACTTTTTTTTGACAGTGAAGCAATAATATTAATAATAATAATAAAATACTACAAACAATATCATAAATATTTATTACTCTACATTCTGTGCATTTTGATAAATATGTCAGATACTACACTATATATTTAGTTAAATACGTAATAACACTGCATACAAATATTTTTAATTTTCACCTTGGTTTATATATAAATTGGTAAATTTATTAAATTATTTAACTATAAAACCATTTCTTTTAAATTTTTGAAGTTTCAGAAAATATGTTTCCAAAATGTTTATCTCATAAAAATCTTAAGTACTTTTTATCGTCCTGTGTTCAAGATAAAAAAAAAAAAAAAAAAAAACTTTTTATAAGAAGATCATTGGTATACAAGAGTAAAATCTAATAAAACTCTAAAAAACAATATTTCTACAAAAAGTAATGTTTAAAAATGTTACTATATGCTCTTAAATTTAATCATTTTTATTTTCATCTATACTTTACTATTTTTTTTTTTTTTTTTTTTTTTTTTTTATACGGAAAAATGCATTTGAGCCGATTAAATTTGCATAAAACTTTTTCCACGTCACTTTGTGTTTTGCTCTTTTTTTTTTTTTTTTTTTTTTTTTTTTTTTTACAAAAAGGAAAATGCAACAGATCCTTCTTTTATGTCACGAACTAAATCCTAGATTTAGGATTTTTGTACTTGAATGTAATACTTTTATCGTATGGTTTGAATTTTAATATTTATCTTTACTGCATTTTTTACAAATAAAACACTTCCATCTTTTCAGTATATTTTAATCTTTAAGAATATTATGGTGCATGAAAACCACATTTTTCTCTGATGTTATTTATACTTGACAAATTTAAACTATAGATAAAAGGTATTGACTAAAAAAAAATAACGCACACAAAATAAAGAGCGAAAATTTTCAATTCATTAATAATGTAAGTTATATTATATTAATAAAATATCGCATAGATTTGTTTGTATAATTTTTGTTTATTTGAGAAACATTCATTTGTTTTTTTTTTTTTTTTTTTGCTTTCAATCATACATAAACTTTACAAAGAGGAAATGTATGAAATCCGAACATTTTTGTAATGTAATATATTACAGTACACTGTAAAAAATTTCAACAGAAAACTCTGTGTAATCTATTATCTTAAATCTTACGTAAAATTACAGAGAAAAATAAACGGATATTTTACACATTCATTTTAATAACTAATATTAATTTAATTAATTATTGGTGATAACATATTTCGGACTAAAAATAATTTTTCTAAAGTAGAAACAGTCATTTTTAATTTTAATTAAAAAGTTAAAAAATAAAATTAGGTAAAAATACAGAATAAAGATTGAGAATCTCGATTATACACTTTTAACTATGAATTGCTGTAAATTTACAGTGACTCTGGGTAAATATTTACATTAAATTTACAGAAATTTTTAACAGTGCATTTAAAACCTTCTATTAAGTCATACCATTTTTAAACAATTGTTTTACGCTACAGGTTAAAATACGAGAACACGTTAAAATTGGATTAATTTTATTGAAGTAAAATATTTCCCAATATATGACATTCTAAAACTTTCCAAATCGTAATTTATATCATATTACTCTGAAGCGATGTAATAAATATAGGCAGCATTACCTCCTCTTTCATGGAGCTTCAAAGATGAATCCCAGAATGTCATTCGGTTTCAATGTTTACAATAATCCGGCCTTTGTAAGAAGCGTTCTGACTTTACTGATCTAAAAATCATTACTTCCTGTATTCATAAGTTAAGGGAAGATTCTAGTTTATGAACCTTTCACCAAATGTGAATGATGTAAGAATAATTTGCTCAGCTATATTATATTTTTCTCTTTAAAATCGTTACACATAAGAATATTAATAAATACCATTACTATCATTTCATATATGAATGTAAAAAGGAAAAAAAAAAAAAAAAAAAAAAAAAAAACATGTATTGTTTTTATTCTATCGCTCTTCTTGAAAATAAATAAATAAGTAAATGAATAAAAAATGCCATTATTGCGAGCTGATTTTGTATAGAAAATAGGAAATTAATTATTTGTTTTTTTTTTTTTTTTTTGTATTTGGAAGTTTTTTATGTTTTCAAATTTTTATCCATTTATTCATTTATTTATTAAGGTGATAAACCTATTTCGCCCAGGCAAAATAGATGAAATGAAAATAAAGAATCGTGTAACATTACTATTACCAAAACTTACCTTCTTCAGACTACATAGACGCACGTCCATAGAGATACAGGTATGCAGTGGCGGTAGTTTTGTTGTAAATATAAAAAGAGGTGTCTCGTAACAGATCTTTTGCTGCTGAGACGTGTAAATCGTGCGATATATCCACTTACAAGATGGGGTAGTCAAAATGGTTTTTGCGACCATAGTGGAAGATTGTTTGGAGACTGTACATGTTGTGAACTGTTTTGCTGTAAATTTTATCATAATCGAGGTAACAACACAATTAAAAGAAGACGGTAGTGCAACTACGTACCGTTAATACGCACTATCGTTTTTCGCTTGCGAGAACAAGCTAACAAGTCCAGTTAAAATCTATGTACGAAATATACCGGGGTGTTTCTAGCCTCGTATTAAAAAAGGGCAGTTCAACGAACGTTTGACGTTACTCAAGAAAACTGATAATTATTACACAAATGCTAGTGTAATTGTAACAGTAACATTGTTCTACACAAAAACGTCTATAATTGACTTAAAATGTACTGCTTTCTCACCAGTTCTGCTAGTTTCACCAATATACGTACAAACACTGGCACAACTGGCGATATTAGAATTGAAGACCATAAACGCTTATATACAACTAGTGATTTAGAATTTTAAATAATAATTCATTTTCTTGATACAGATCGTATTCCTGATTTTGACAATATTAAAATCTTGACTTCTAACGTAAAGATGTACGAATCATGAATTTTCCTAGAGGACGTTTTAACCAAACTGCAGCATTCTCCCTTGAATGAAGCTAAAACTGTTCCTCCCGAGTATTTAATCGTGTTGTGATGTTTTGTGACTTTATCTTAGGTATTATGCTATGTATAGTGTCACTGAAGAGGGCTAACGTTTAGCCGAAACGTTTGTCGTGTGATTTTGTGTTTTTATTTAAAATGTGTTTTATTAGAAAAAAAATCTCATTTTAAAAGTTACTTTAATTTTATACAGTAATGAGATGTATTGATAATATTCAAATTTAAGGTAATTACTAAATAAATTCCCAATATATATGAATTCTTTCGAGCGTTCCTTTAAACGAATGGTGATTTTTTTTTTAATACATCCTACATATAATATGCTTTTATGAATATAAGAATATGCGTTCATTTCATTTTGCGTAGTGCAGTCTAAAATTGTTAAATATACCTGACAGGAATTTTGCCTTTAGACGTAATATATTTGAAATAACTTGGATATCCCAGTATACCAACAATTAGTTCAATTTTAACAAAGAGTTTCTCGTAGTATGTGTACTTGATACAGATTTAAAATAAATAGTGAGGACTACCTGCTAAAATTTGTTCGTTAGGTTGGCTGATAAAAATTGCACAAACACACAGACCAACAGCAATAACCTGAAATTTCCAGGTTCAGAAACCTCTACACATTTACGCATTCCAAAAACTCAATTTGGATAATCTACTAAAAAACAATACTTTCTCTACCTTTAAAGGGGTAAGAGAACGTAATTAATTAATACAAAGTAAACAGTATATTTCAGTGCAAAATTTTAATATAACTGACAAAACAATCAAGTTAAATAAATGTTATAAAAATTTGGTTAAAATTCAGAAATGTATAGTCATAAAGAATGTACATGTTGCTGTCTTTTTGCTTTCTTTTACCCGCCTAATATTAGAGAAAATATTGTTTTTCGTCTAAATATTGTAAATTCAGTTTTTTTTTTTTTTTTTTTTTTTTTTTTTTTTCATATTTACACGTTTTAACATTTTCTGAACCAGAAAGTAAGATGTTGAATGTTTTGTCTGAGTTTTTGTGTGAGTTTTTCTTATCAGCATAGCTGGAGAAGAAATGTTATCAGGAAAATCAATTATGTAGAGATGGTATTTAATTTATTTTTGTTTTGTTTTATTTAATTCAAATAACAGTTCGTGTAGAAGCACATTCAAGAAAACACAAATATATTACATACATGCGATAAATTTTAAGTGGGTTTTCTCTTTGGTACCAAAAATAATCTTAAAACTACACTAAACAAAAAGAAAATAAGTTTTTTATATGTAGAAAGTCTTGCTTTACATAAATATGGTGCAAAATTAAATCCACCACTCAAATTACAGGGCCATAAAAAAAATCGCATATTTTAGGGTTATATGTAAAAATTGCTAGAAATGCATTTAAAAATATTGTTGTATATTTTTTATGCTGTACTACATGTAAATAAACTATGTGGTGTGCTTAAATTTCGTAAACCGTATACAGGGTTACTCAAAATCAAACAAATACATAAGCATAATTTATAAGCATATATTAAAGCATTCCACTGCACGAATCAGAAAACATGCTTTTCTGCATATAAATAAAAATATTAAGGATTATCTATTATTGTCTAAATCTATATATATATATATATATTTTTTTTTTGTGGAATATCATTTGCATTTTTGTTTACAGGCCTACAAAAACATTCTGATATAATGTAAAATTGATAGAAATGCCTTTTTAGTTGTGTTACATAATATTAACACGTTCCAGCAATGTTTAAGAATTATTATCACTTCGATATGTGCATCTGTCTAACAGCGCTCTAATTTCTGTTAATATTTCTAGATCATTTTGACACTAATATGCATTATTTAAATTTAGGGCAGCATGGTTGTTAATGAAAACAGACTGTCTTGCAATTTATATTTCTAGTTCGAGGTCAGAGTGGCGTGTTCTAAATTGCAATATTAGGTTACACCAAACCATTTTTCTTGTAGAATAGAGTGTAATTAGAGTAATTTATTATTTTACAGAGAACACAAAGTTGTTCATATGCAATAGATGCCAAATTATAAGTTTTTTTCACACCACTATTTCTTTAAAAAAATACATCATGTTTAATCCCAGAAAATTGTTGAAAAATATTAAAAATTTCTATTAAAAATTTCTAGTTGTAAAAAACCGTACAGTTTGTCAGCTGTGCTATAATATACATCACGAAATATGATTGGAAAATGGTCAATGTAAAAACTAACTTTGAAAGTAATTAAGAAGTATTTTAATTCACTGTTTCGTATTTATATAAAATGAGGTGATATACAAGGCTGTTCAAAATGAGCATTTTTAATGCTCTCTTTTTAAAAGTAAAGCCATAAAACTTCTTTCTAAGTAAGTGTACAGGACTACAGAAAATCAAACTATTGACAATTTTTCTCTTATTAAAATAAAGAAAAAGATACAAAGATAATTTTTTAGAGTATTTTTCTCTTAATTGAAAACAAAATATATTTAAGGACGTCATCAATGGGATAAAACACTTGCAGTGTTCAACAATGTAACGGGGAATTTAATATGAGTTTATTATCTACCTATCTATCTATATATATATAACAGTACAAAAAACCCTTAACGGCTTAAACGTTTGTGACGCCGCTACTTTGTGGCTATAAGAATTTGAAATATGAGTCTTAAAAATAATGATATTAAATTTTGAGTGACGCTTTGCAATTAGTTAAAATATACATAGATTTTCTTATTTGATCATTCACTTTTATCTTTTATTTATATTTATAATGCAAACGTAATATTTTTAACTTCAAGATCAGACAGATATTTAAAATACACTCACTGATGCTTTTTCATTCGCATTTCAAATTCAAAATAACAGTTTTAAAAGGAATTATATAAAAATTCCAGTGGCGCCTCGGTGTTATTTTAAAAGATTTGTTTTTAGATTCCATTAAAATTACTTTTGTTTCGCTAATAAAATATATTTACACATTTAAACAGTGCTTTTAATTTTCAAATATACTGTCAAATAATTATACTTTCACTGAGTTAGCATTATAAAGTAAAATTATTTATTTCAATAAATTGATTTATCTTTTGCATCACGCTATCCAAAAGATAGTATCATAGTGTCCAACTAAGTGAAAATTTACTCAAAGAGGTAGTGTGACGTAAAGAAAACATTTACACAAATTTTACTTGCAGTTTTGGATTAAAAAAAAAAAAAAAAAAAAAAGTAAGTGAAAATTTTCAAATTTAAGTTAGAATTACGTAATTTACATTTTGCAAGTTTCTTTTTAGAGAATTACAAATTAAACAATTAAAAAAATATATCAAGTAAATATTAAAAATGGAATTTTATATATTTTCTTTCCCCTTTTGAGGCTAAGTAAACTGCTCCAATATTCACAGTTGGTGTGTTGGTGTTGGTGTTAGGGATTAAGGCCGATTGACAACACTTGGGTCCTAGGCCTGAGGGGGAGTGCCTTCCGTGGAGGTCTTTCTAAGGGGTCCTAGCCCGTATTTACGCAAGTTTCGGAGGAAACCACGGAAAACTCCGAACGGCTAGGCCGACGAGCGCGACCGGGAATCGAACCCGGCACCTCACGTCTACCAGCTTTGAGAATATTCACAGTTTAATTTTTCCTCAAAAGTGCTGGTAAAAATTACTTCCTATATATTTTCATATAAAACGTTTGGGGGGGGGGGGGAAATAGACAAAATATAAATTAAGCTTTACATTTCTATAATTTTAAAAATAAGATAAAATCACCTGGAGAAAAATTTTATGGAAAATATAAGTTAAGTTTAAAAGAAAATGTAATTACTGCGTAAAAATACTATTTCATAAATATATTTACAACTACAATAGTCAAAATACGCTCCTTTAATTTTAAATAATTATTTCTACATGTTTCGAAGCTATTAAAAGTTTTTTTCTTTCTTTCTTTCTTTTTTTTTTTTTTTTTTAAGAAAAATAAATTAAATGTAGTGGCGCCATCTAATAGTTTTTTTTTTTTTTAAATCATATACATACAGATTTAATTTTTTTTTTCATTAAAAAATAAAATAATTTGTTTAGAAACAGGTAGAAATAGTTATTTAAAATTGAAGGAGGATTTTTTGTTTACTGTAATTGTAAATTATGAAATAGAATTTTTCATGCACAAGTTAATTAATTAAAAAAAGAAAAGAAAGAATATTTTTTTTAAATAAATTACTATGGGTTTCAAAGTAAAGATGTTATTTATTTATTTTGACGTGTTTTTTAATAATTGCTATTTGACACATTTTTCATGAATTTTACTGAAATTCATGAAAAATGAATTTTATTAAAACACTGTTTAAACACTGCTTATTAAAACACTGTTTTTTCTAATAAACAGTGCAAACACTGTTTCATCCTCTAGTCATTGCTTGGAATAATAATAATAAAAAAATTGATTATGTTAATATTTAAAATATGTATCATTTTAAAGTCTGAAAAATAAATAAATGAATAAACACTAACTGTATTTTCAAAAGAGATTTTTAATTTTTAAAAAGAAATATATATATATATATATAAATATATATGTATTTACGAAAGAGTATGTTTTAAATAAAAACGATAGATGGCGCCAAAACTGTATTTGCTGTTTTTTTCCATTTCCGGAGCGTAAGGATACATGAAGAGGAATCGCAAATCATTGAGTTATTATAAAATCGATTTTCATGAATGATTAAAAAAATTTTCGCTTTAAAAAATTGTAAATTCATCATTATTATGATAAAATGGAATATCTAAAATTACAAAATACTTCCTTATTTAAAATATTATTTAAATATTTCTTTGACTAAATATGAAATTTTGAAATCAAAAATATTTTTTTAATAGAAAATATATTTAAGTGAATTTGACTTAGTATATATACAATAAATATTTTAAACATGTAATAAAGTACTTTTGCGTTAAAAAAAAAATTCTAAATAATTCATTGGCTGCATTCAAGTCGGTCAACAAACCAACCCACATACCTTACAAGTAAGAACCGCATAACAGAGTTTTCACCCGAAGAAACATATGTAATTGGCGGAGTAATATAGTTCCATATTTAAAGCGATTTATATTAAAAACAAGAGTTTTACCTGAAAAAAACAAAAACGTTACTAGATTCAGAAAGATCCCATTAACAACATATATTAATTAAATTAAAATCGTTCGTGCGGTTTTAGAGATATTTTTATTACATCCTTACATCGTTACACCACACATTTTCCCTTTTTCGCTTTAAATTGAGATTCAGAACTCAAAACATACTGCATGTAGAAATGTAAAATTTTCAGGATAGATTAAGACCGAAGATAAAAGACTATTTAGAAAAAATCAGAACAAAATATGGCTTATTTGCTGAGATATTAAGTGTCGGCTTTTACAAATCTCTTTGATGTCAAACTAGGCGTATATATGAGTTCGCAGCTTTTCGTCCGTTTGTCCTTCCACTTGCGTCACTCGAAAAACTGCCTTTTTTCATGATATATATATATATATATATATATATATATCACATAAGTTTTTCTTTTTTATTTCTTTAAATTCGTATCTTTATAAAGTATTATTAGAGTATATAATAAGAATTATAATTAATTAAAAGGATCATTTCATTTTTATTTTTTACTTGTATTTATTTTTTACTTGTTTTTATTTTTTACTTTTATTTTTTACTTATTAGTAAAAACTACGTTCTTAGCAATATAGCAGGCTAATCCTTTTGATGGAGGACCTTGTACTAATATATCAACAGAATAAAAACTTAGGTTCAAAGCAAATTTTGAAAAATCATTCTAGAAAGTGTTTAAAAATATTCTTTTAAATTATTTACGTAAGTGTATGTGTTTTAAAAATGTAATATCTTGCAAGCGTTTTTGCTAATGAACTCTACGTTAAAAGTATTATACTTTTTATTTCCGCATTCAAATAGTTAATTTGCTAAATATTCTAATTACCAACTGTCACGTAACACTCTACGTCAGTATTAATGTGTAAAGCCTTGCTGCTTTAGATTCTTTCATTAAAATATCACATGCTGCTTTTTCATATTTTTCAGAAAATGCTAACTCTATTTAATATAGGTTACTTCAATTATCTTTAAAAATTGTTTAAAGTCAATTCAAGTAGACAGGTATCATATTGAAAGCATGCAATACACCGCAATCGCGAAAACATTAAAAGTCTGAAAAGTTTTTCGGTTCTGAATATTATTCGGTTTGAATTAGCGTTTTTCGACAGTTTTAAATTCCTTACTCAGTTAATTTAAGATAAATAGGCATGTAACTTTTTAAAAGAGATTAAGTGGCATTATTTGAATCAATATATATATGTACTGATAAGTATAAAGGATTTAAGTCCAAAAATGTCGATTTTGAGTTAAGTACATAGTCAGACTCAGAAAAAAATTCTCTATAGATTGGTATAAAGGATTTAAATCCATGTCATTTAACCTTTGAGAAAATCCATTGGCAAAAAAAGATTCAAATCAGAAATTTAGCATTAATCTTTGGTATAAATATTCAATTCAATTTTTTCCCTTTATTAAATGAAGATTAACAATCACTGAATGGTATAAAGCGTACAGGAATGGAACACGGGCGCAGGATTCACACCGGAATCTGTTGAAGAAATTTCTCTACCTATAATATCGTTGATTTAAGAAGGAGAAAATTTTCTTACATTGATAGTGGTATGAATTCTGCGCCCGTGTTCCATCCCTGAGCGTATAAACCAACATAATCCCGTTTTCATAATCGATTCTGCTGATTAGTTTTTAGTTAGTTTAACTTTATTTTTCGTCTCCTGAAAAATCAAAAATATGGACTTAAATCCTTTATACTTATCAGTACAGATATAACTCATGTTTAAATCTAAAATTTTCATTTGATAGTTTTTGCTGATCTTTTATGTTTTTTGGTATGCTGAAACCGAAACTGGGGCTAGTTTTTCTCTATCACAAATAACATACAAGGTTTCTACCCACACAAGTTCATCTGTGACTTTTAGTATGTTCCCATGCTTAATTATACAGCATTTGCAAAAGTTTAAGACCAGTAGCCGATTTGCAGTATTTTAACACATTGCATCATTTGCGCTGATTATTGCGTCATCTCATGTGCTGATTGCATCAGACGCATTCAACTGCTATAAATAAAGTTGCCCGGCACGTTTATCACCAGTTGTTTACTGGATTTTGTCGTAGACAGTGATGTTATGTAATTATTGTAATGGGTAAAAAATTTTTACTTACAGTTACAAAAAGGTCAGAAATATTGACCCTGCATAAAATTGGATTTTCTGAACGTCAAATAAGTTCGAGGGTAAATGTGAGTAAGACAGCTGTGTATCAAGCTATTAGTGAATTTAAAATTTCGGGAAAATTAGTGGAACTTAAAACAATAGGTCGACATAGAAAAACGGGAGCACTTGATGATCATGTGATAAGAAGGATGCCCGTACGAGATCCAAGAATCTCCTTCTTAACGATTAGGCATTTTCTGGCTGCTAAAGGCACCAACGTCAGTTTGAGTACTATTTCAAGACGTTTGGCTGAATATTTTGGTTTATTATCCCATAAACTGGAAATGAAAACAAACCTTACTCCAAGTATGAAAAAGGTAAGTGAAGGTTTTTTACCTAGTAGAATAAATTACACAACTGTACTATATACGACAAAATCTAATAAACAAATGGCGATAAACGTACCGGGCCCCTTTATTTATAGCAGTAGAATGCGTCTAATGCAATCAGCACACAAGATGACGCAATAATCTGCGCAAATGATGCAATGTGTTAAAATACTGAAAATGGGCTAGTGGTCTTAAAATTTTCCAAATGGCTGTAATTAATCATCGAAACATATTAGATACTACCGAAAATGAAGAAAGTGTGTTGAGAGCTACGCTGTATTGACAAAATTCTGCCTGTGATAGCAAAAACAGGCTTTATTTTCGGTTTCAGCACAAAAAAAAAAAAAAACATATGTATCAGCGAAAATTATCAAATCAAATTCAAATAAAAATGTATTGGTAGACCTGTAAAATTACACACATATTCAGCACAGCCCTATGACTTAACTTTTTTAGATTGAGTGCACACATAGACATTTTAACGCATACATTAATAGTGTATATAATAAATCTACAGAATTTCATTTCAAATGTATGTGTCACATTAAGTATTTTAATAATAATTTTTTTTAAAGAAATAGAAATGTTTACGTTAGCAAAATAAACATTCATTGCAAATGTACTGAATAGACAGTTTTCAGATTATGCCTCATATCAGGAAAATACCATAAAAAAATTAAAAATAGGAGAACCGTTTCTGAGGTCCAGGGTTGTTAAGGATGCTTCCGCATGCATAGGGAAAATTATTTTTCAAGATGTATGGGCTGATTTTGACTTCGTAGGGATCTTTTCTAGTTCCTATGTAAGATTTTTTTTTAAATAGGATTTTCAATGTATTTTGTTAATTTACCACATTTTTTTATGATTTCTCACGAAAGTAGGGATTTTTATCGATTTAGATACATTTCGATCTGACAGCATGTAGATGGCAAAATTTCAGGTGCCAATGCTCTGAGATCACGTTTCTAATTTGAACCTCAAATGTCGACATGTTGCAGCTGGAAAAGTGCAGACAGTGGAACAAGAAAGGCTAGAGATGTAAAACTAACAGTTTATTTAAACTTCAGTGAGGAAGTGGATCGATACCTGAAATATTAATTATTAAAACAATACTCAGAGTAATGGGAAATTTGCGGAGTGTGGCTTGTGACGATAATCAGTGCAGACAAGAAAACCTAACTATATTAAACACTGATAACTCTTTGGCTCAAGACTAGCTCCAAATTTAGTTGAACTCCTACCAGGCTCCTTGTGAAATCTTCTGATAGCTCGCTAATAAAATCTCTAAGGAAAGTCCCTTCTGAGAAAAAAAAATTCTTCCTTTCGTTGAATGTCTGGTTACTTAAATAGTCATTACTGAAGTATCCCTTTAAATAACAGCCATAACAAACCTTCTTTAAAATATTTTCTGATTCAATAGCTCAATCAGTAACCGATCAGTTTTGTGTTCAAACTACGAGACGGGAAAGTGCAGGGTTCGATCCCAGGTCACCTAATCGTTCAGAGTTTTCCATGTTTTTCTTCAAAACTTGTGTAAATATGGGCTAAAACCTTTTAAAAGACCACCACGGAGGACACACCATACAAGCCTAGGACCCTGGTGTAGTCAATTAGTTTTAAACATAACGCACACACACACCGATTCAATTACCGCTACAAAAGCCACTACAATGCTAGAACTCGAAATTCTTCTGAAGACTCGCAACTCCCATCGCAGCCTTATTTCGACACTTCTAATTCTACTTAAAACTTTGCTTCATCCAACAAAAAAATTCAAACTAAGTAAAAAAGTTTCCTTTTTATTTTTTTTTTTTTCATTTCTGCGAAATACTGCATGTGAGTGTTCACAACACAGCTAATAATTTAAAAGTATTTAATTAAATCTATAAATTCAATTACCAGTTTGATTAGAGGAAGTGTTATTAATATTATATATTTTTAAATACAACATTATAAATAACTATTTCAAAAATAGGCGTATAGAATTATACTATGAAAAATTAAAGCTGTTTTTTAATCAGGTAAATGTTACTTTTTAATACAATGTAACAATAAAAATTGTGCTTACATATGACAGACAATACATTTTTTAAATCTATCAATAACATTTTTAAATCTTTTTAACGCTATCATGTTAAAAAGAAGAAGAATAATATTTCTGTATTGATAATGGAATATGTAGAATTAAAAAAGAATGTAATTGAAAATGAAGTCTTTAAATATTGTGATTATAATTATAATGATATGGCATTTAAATATAGAATCGTATTTATTTTATATTTATGCATTTTAAAACAAGTGATCTTCGATTCCTACAGTCATAATATTGAAAAGTTCATTTAAAATCTCTTTCTCCACCTCTTGAATTGAAAATTCATTTATTCAGTGGAATATTCAGCACTCAATATGATAAACAGATAAGATAATTCAAATAAGTGTCCTTCTGACATAGATATTCTGATTATACATATCTGATGAATTAAATTTCATCCGTTTTATCATGAAACTTTGTGTTTGCTCAACGTACATGTTATGAATAGATAAATTATTTATTAAAATTACCTAAGGATCTTCTAGATTTATATATTTAAATAAACATATAAAATTAAATTCATTTGGAATAATTTAAATTTATCAGAATGATTTTAAGAATTAAAAATTTCATAAGCATGTTTTCAAATGAACTAAACGTTTAAAATATTCTAATTTTTGTTTCGATATGTAAATATGTTGCTTTCATTAGGAATGTAATATTAAACATTGTTTTTTTTTAATGTAATATTAAACATAAATGTAATTAATAATAACCAATAATCTATATTTAATATTGAATGTAATATTGAATATTGATTAAAACAATATATTGCATAGTTCTTATGGTTTTTGTAAGAAAAACTGATTACCGATGTTTCAATGAAATTACCAGTCATTAATGAATATACCATTAGTAATGGAACTTACATAATATTAAAAACAAAAACTGTTTAATAGACGAGACAAACTTTAGTTAAAATACATTTAAAAAGCAAAATATACATTTAAATATTCCTCAATATTCAGTACTTCTATAAATGCCTTGTGTATTCATGTAATGCTTGCAAATAATGTTGTAGTGATACTGATGAGGAAACCTGGACGGGTTTCGAAACGTCTAAATTTTAAATAATTTTAAATGTATATTTTGTTTTTTAAATGTATTTTAACTAAAGTTTGTCTCGTAAATAAAATTGTTTTTTTTTTTTTTTTTAAATATATATATATAATTGAGACGGTTTGATGTTTGTGTACGTTACATAATATTATTGAACATTGGTAAGGGACATATTATACTGGTAGTGGACACGTCATTCTGTAACGGAAAAGTACTGTAACTATAGCCGCACATACGGTGTGATGTTTAATGTTCCTGACTCCCAAATAGTAGGGCTAGGCATCGAATCTAGAAAAAGGCATGGATCTGTTGTCCATGTTAGAATAAGGGATAGCCGCCCATCCGGTTTTCCTTCATAAATGACCATTAGTTCAGCGACCCCTTGCTCTTCCGTCAATGCCCACTCGCAAGTACTGCGCAATAGAAAAAAATATTGTAACAATATTTATTATTTTATGAACATATTAGCTCCCTAAAATAAATCAGGAAGCACCTGGACATGTATAAGGCGCATCATTATACCCTGGAAAAACCCCTGGAAAACCCCTGGCCTAAATATTTTATGTCTTAAAACGTTTATGCTATTATAGGTTCATCGAGTTTCTAACTCATTTTCATAATCTACTGAATAGGGGAAATACACACACACACACACACACACACACACACACACACACACACACACACACATATATATATCTTTATATATATATTTCTTTTGTGCGTGTGTATGTCACTGAACTCCACCTAAACGGCTGGACTGAGTTTAATGAAATTTTTTGTGTGTCTTCAGGTGGATTCGAGAATGGTTTAGATTTACAAATGAAAGTTGTAACTTAATTAGTTCTTTCTTAATTAATTTTTAGCCAACTCTTTCAACAACTTTTCCACCTAGATGGCGTGAGTTGTCGTAAACACGATGTCAGAATTTATTTAATGTTGAAATGAAAAATGAATTTTTAACCGTATCTTAAGAAGTGTTTAAAATATTTTTTCAAAATTAATATTTTTAGAATCGTAACCGTATCTTACGAAGTGTTTAAAATATTTTTTCAAAGTTAATATTTTACAATCGTAAACACGATGTCAGAATTTATTTAATGTTGAAATGAAAAATGAATTTTTAACCGTAAGTGTTTAAAATATTTTTCCAACGTTAATATTGTTAAAATGTTAAAATTAGTTAAAATGGTATATTCTTTTAAAAAATTCGTCAATATCCGACGGTGTTATTTTATGTTAAAATGAAAAATGAATTTTTAGGGCATTATTATTTGTGCAGATGAAAAATTTACTAAAAGTTTTCCGAAGAATTCACGATCACAAATGTTGACGGATATCCAATATATCGTCGAAGAAATCCCGATAATGGCGGACAATCTTATCATCAATGGCGGTCATCTATGTCAACAACATAGATATTGACATTGATAACCGTTGGGTGGTCCCATATTCGCCTCTGCTGAGCAAAACATTCAATGCTCATATTAATGTTCAGTTCTGCAGGTCAGTGAAGAGCATCAAATACATTTGCAAGTATGTGAATAAAGGCAGTGATATGGCTGTATTTCGAGTTGAAAATACCAATGTGAATGCTCCTCCGGTGAATAACAACGATGAAATAACACTTTACCAAATTGGCCGGTACGTCAGCTCCAATGAAGCTGTTTGGCGTACCTTTGGTTTCCCAATTCATGAACGGGATCCAGCAGTTCTTCATTTAGCCGTCCATCCTGAAAATGCCCAGCGCGTATATTTCACGAGCGAGACAGCGATTTATCGTGCTATAAATTCACCAATAACTACACTCAAATTGTGTAATCGTGCAGATGCTTTTGGTGCTTTTGCATGGACATTACTCTATTCAGAAGTACCACGCTATTTCACATGGGCCCCAACAAAAAAATGGATGCCCCGCAAGCAAGGCACGCCGATTGATGCATGTCCCGGTTTATTCAAATCAAACACCTTAGGACGAGTATTTACAGTCAATCCAAGGTAGACTGAGTGCTTTTATCTTCGACTGTTATTGGTTAATGTCATCGGCCCTTTGTCATTTCAAGATTTACGTAAAGTGAATGGACAACAGTATCCAACGTATAAAGATGCATGCCTTGCACTCGGCTTGCTGGAAGACGAGAACCAGTGGGAGTGTATGCTTGCTGAAGTAGGACTGAACTGTACAGCAAAACAAATTCGTCTACTATTCGCTATAGTGTTGACTACATGTTTCCCGGCCCGAGCAGAGACATTATGGGATAATAACAAAGATTCAATGACTGATGATATATTGCATCAACATCGTTCACGGTGCAACGATCTAACGATAGTATTCAGTGACGCTATGTACAATGAAGCATTGATTGCTACTGAAGATCTTTGCATTATCATTGCCAACTTACCACTCAGTCATTTCGGTATGTCATTTCAACAAATCGAAATGCATCTGATTTAATAAGTACTGAATTGAATCGTGAACTACAATACAATACTGTAGAAATGGCAGCGATTGTTGCTCGCAATGTCCCACTAATGAATGAAGAACAAAGAACCGTTTACGACCGATTCATGCTCGCAGTTTTGGCAGGACAAGGTGGATTTTTTTTTTTTTTTTTTTGGGTGCACCAGGTGGAACTGGCAAAACATTCCTTATTTCGCTAATTCTCGCCGAAATACGATCAAATAATGGCATCGCATTGGCTGTTGCATCATCTGGCATTGCGGCAACTTTATTGGATGGAGGCAGAACACCTCATTCATTATTTAAACTGCCACTAAATATTCAAAATAACCCAGACGCAGTGTGCAACATAAAAAAAAAAACAATCGTCCATGGCCACAGTGCTGAAATAGTGTAAAATTCTTATCTGGGATGAATGCACTATGGCACATAAACATTCGATCGAGGCGTCGAACAGGACATTGAAAGATATAAAAACAACGACAAACTATTTGGCGGCACTCTGTTACTCTTTTCAGGTGATTTCAGACAAGCACTTCCCGTTATTCCGCGTTCAACATACGCTGATGAGATCAACGCATGCTTAAAATCATCGTCATTGTGGCTTAATGTTGAAAAAGTACAACTGAAAGTAAATTTGTGCGTTCAAAAGCTTCAAGATCTATCCGCTGAAACATTCTCAAAACAATTGTTAGATATTGGCGATGGAAAAGTTACTACAGATGAAACTGGATGCATAAAATTACCGACCGATTTCTGCACAATCATTGATTCACAAGATGCTCTTATTGACCAGATATTTCCCGATATACACAGACGATACACAAATCATGATAGGCTGGCAGAAAGAGCAATTTTAGCAGCAAAAAATGTGGACGTCAACGAATTGAATCTCAAGATACAACATTTGTTACCAGGAGACTTGGTGTCATACAAATCTAATGATACAGTTTGCGATGCCACCGAAGCTGTAAATCATCCAACAAAGTTTTTAAACTCATTGGATTTACCAGGCATGCCACCGCATATTTTACAATTGAAGGTTGGATCTCCGGTTATTTTGCTTCGTAATTTGAACCCACCACGGTTGTGCAACGGCACGCGATTAGTCATAAAAAAATTAATGAAAAATGTTATCGAAGCCATCATTTTAAATGACAAATTCCGAGGTGAAAATATATTACTACTGCGAGTCCCTATTATACCCACAGATGTGCCAATTCAATTTAAACGCCCTCAATTTCCAATTAGATTGGCATTTGCAATGACTATCAATAAGTCTCAGGGCCAAACGATGTCTGTCTGTGGTTTAAATTTGAGCACATCATGTTTTTCACACGGACAATTATACGTGGCTCTCGAGTGGGCAAACCATCCAGTTTGTTTGTATTGGCGAAAGATGGGATAATAAAAAATATTGTACACTCTGTTGCATTAAGGGATTGATATTGTTTTTTAGTAATATTGTTATAAGTAGCGATATGTATATAATTTTAAAGAATCAATTTTAATAAATTAAAAAAATAAATGATTGGTGTTTTGTTATTTTTATATTCTTTCAACGTTTACACCGCTCCATACATCTTCCACTTATATACCACATCCTTACACACTTACAATAGGTTAGTTATTTTTTTCTAGCAAAATATTCTCTAGAAATAATTTATATGAGAAAACAACGTTTGTCGGGTCAGCTAGTATATATATATATATATATATATATATATATACTCACATTAGTAATTGTTTCATGAAATTATCAAAAATGATGCCATCAGCTGGAAAATATACATACGATTTATAATTTTTAATTGTCTATACAAAATTGGCAACTCTTACGCTTTTTGGCTAGCGGAAAATTTAAGTAGAAATTAGTATTATTTTTAATAAGTGAAACTGCTTCAGAAATAAATGAAAATATTTTATTGCAATTTTCTGGTATCTAAGAAGCATAAAATTTGTCATCAATGCGACAGGCAGAGTTTTCAACTTTCATACTTTATTCAAATTTTGTAATTTTCTATTGTTAGCCCTGCGGTTTTTTTCATACCAGTAATTTTGAAAAATGATTTTCTTCTTGTATAACCATTGTCACAGATTGGAGAGAAATATTCTACAAAAATTTTGGTGAAAAAAAAAAAAAAAAAAAAAAAAAAGAGACTGGGCTAAAAATGTTCCGTAATAAATTACAAAAGTTGGCAACTCTGTATTAACCCCTTAACGGACGCATATTTTTCAAAGTCACGCCCATGAATTCCATATTTTTGTCTAATTAAAAAAAATAGTTTGAAAATAAATATATGAATAATATATATGTTTATTCTATACATATTTTTAAATACATTATACATAGTTTGGTACTGGTTGATGCTTTCATGTACCCTAAAATATTAAAAATATTAAAGGAAAAGTACACGTGGGGCGTGGTCACTGCCCGTGAATATCACTGAAGCGAGAAGGAAGGGCCTTTATGAAATATACTTTTTAGAATGAACTAATTTGAATATATTTTATAGAAGTTTATTCCAAATTTGTGATCATAATTTATTTATTTATTTATTTATTTTATTTTATTATTATTATTATTATTATTATTATTTTGAATAACAGCCAAAATAGCTAGAACTTTAATTTAAAAATAAAACTAGAGTTTTATTATTAAAAGTAATAATGAGCGTAAAACCCTACTAATAACATTTATCATGCAATTATAAGATTTTTTTCGAAGCAAACATCTAGTTAAATGAACACTGCAGTAAACCTAGCAGGTGAGAAGTTAAAAGAAATATAAGTTGTTTTACAATACAAATATATTTCATCTCCAATATAGCATTGCAATTTATCAATATATTTTATATATACGCGGCAAATTCTGAAAAAAAAAAAACTGCACTTCATGAGATGTTCATAGGCACAAAATTGATTTCCTTTCGGCATTAATGTTATACTTTTCTGAGAGGAAAATCATCTACATTCATAATGGGCAATAAATAACTAAAAGTAAATAAATAAATAAATTCAATAAGTAAATAAAATAAAAACTAAACATTTTGATTAATGGGATAAACATTATTTTCCCATTTTTAATTTAAAATTAATTTCATTAAAATAGATTATATGTAGACTTAATATGTTTCTGGTATAGGATGTAATGCATGTCTGAATGACTAAGGTAGTTTATATTCGTATTTAATTATAAAATAACTATTCATCATTACTGTTTAGATTTCTTTCCTCTATATAATTCTCTCAAAATTTATACTTAAAATCCTATAATACGTAGAGCAGTCTTCATATTGTTATGATTAATAACTAAAAATAATAATAAAATATAGAAACATTAAACGTTAAACATAGGTAAGATTTGTTTCGTTAAGAAAGTTCAATGCTCTGCAATAATGATTTTACAGAAACTTATTTATGGTACGGAACAAATGTTCAAAAGCATTCAAAATGTTATTTAATCGTCTTCTTCTTCTTTTTTTTTTTTTCCACAATGGAACATATGTCTGTTTTCTCATAATTTTCCTTGCTCCCAACATTGTTCGATTTTTATCTCCCGTCGAGAATTATCTGTAATATGATGGAACTCCTGGATTTTTCACGTTTTAATATGACTGTTAAATTTTATTAGGTGAATTTTTCATATTCTTTCATGCATAAACAAAAGTTATTCATTAAATATGAATTAAAAATTTATTTAGATACTGCATGTAATTTTTTTTTTTCATTTCGATAAACACACACAGGATTGTTTTGTTTAAAATTATTTAACGTGATTAAAATGCATATTAAATTATTAGCGACGCTAAAGTGTAAATTAACAGTTTTTACAGTATCAGCTGTACATAATTGTCTACTGTTATTTATTTATTTATTTATTTATTTTGAAGAAGAAGAAGAATCATTAATATTTTTTAATAGTAATTCCAGTATTTTCCAATACAAACCACCTTAGTTAATCCATAAATATATTTACTAAACATCTCTTTTAAAATTCTGTACTGATAAGTATAAAGGATTTAAGTCCATAATCTTGATTTTTCAGGAAACGAAAAATAAGTTTAAACTAACTAAAAACAAATCAGCAGAATCGATTAGGAAAAAGGTATTATGTTGGTTTATACGCTTTATACCATTCAGTGATTGTCAATCTTCATTTAATAAAGGGTGTGGTGTTGGTGTTAGGGATTAAGGCCGATTGACAACACTGGGGTCCTAGGCCTGAGGGGGAGTGCCTTCCGTGGAGGTCTTTCTAACATTTAATAAAGGGAAAAAATGAATTAAATATTTATACCAAAGATTAATGCTAAATTTCTGATTTTAATCTTTTTTTACCAATGGATTTTCTCAAAGACTAAATGACATGGATTTAAATCCTTTATACCAATCGATAGAGAATTTTTTTCTGAGTCTGACTATGTACTTAACTCAAAATCGACAGTTTTGTACTTAAATCCTTTTTACTTATCAGTACAGAATTTATGGTAATAAATCTTCATGAAAACTTTTAATTTTGGCAACTATGACTGTATATTACTACAGGTAGCCACAATTTCTATTTCGTAAGAATATAACTGGAAATCTATTTTTCCAACTGAGTGAAAATAAAATCCTTGTCGGCCTGAATAGCCTTGACCTTGACCTTGTAAGTCAAAGATCAGGGGTTCGAGTGCCGGTCCGGGAATTATTTTCACTCAGTTGGAAAAATAAATTTTCAAGATATATGATTTTTTTCCCAATCTTCTGATTGTGTGATATTAATAAAATGTTCGTAAGAATAGTTAACGAGATAATATATGAAATGTTGGTATAAATAATAAATCTCATTGTAAATGATGAGATAATATGTAATAACTCATTCTTTTCATCCAGTCGTCGAAGGATCAAAATGTGATGCATACCTCATGCCTAACCCTAACAGTGAATTTCAGAACGTCGCCATTATTTCTCTAGGCAACTCTAGTGCTACGTTAATCAGTACAATCTATCTGAAACCCTCATTTTCACCATTTAACCCTTTCAGGAGCGGTGGTTGAATTGCGCAACCACAAATTTTAATTCAAAATTGCAAAACTGTCCCTGGAATTTTTTGTATAATTTTTTTCTTTTATAACTTACACGAAAAACTTCATGTATTTTTTGTCTTTCAATAATGTTGGTGATTTCTGGTGACTATTGATTTTAAATGAAGAAAATTTGCTTGCCCTTGAAAGGGTTAAATCCTCATATATTTTACATTATAATGAAACTCTATAAATTTTTAAATTATGCAAGAGCTGTTTTGTGTCGAAATTATGTTGTCTTAAATTAAGTTACAGTCGGTAACAAAGGTCTCCGAACACTAGCAAAAATTCCTATGTAAAAAAAGTACACTTAATACAGTTTTGTTAAATTAATCCTTGTCGAATCCTGTCCTTAGCTAGTCTAAAAACAGGATTCGATAAGAATTTATGAATGAAACACGTTTTTATTCTCGGCTGAACTATTTTTACAGCCAAAGGCAAACAATATGTGACATATTAAATAAATTTATCATAACACAAACAAATCTAAGATATAAATTTACGCTGAAGCAGACAAATTCGTCAATCATGCACTCCGCCATTTTTCTCATAATGCAGTTCGTGAATCGTGTTTTATTCAGCATAAACTCCTCCTTCGGCAGTGACGTCATCACACCACACCTCAGATCGTCGTAGCTTGAAGTGTTTCATAAATCGCGCTCTGGTAGGCACATCGCAGTTGCTTTTTCTTTGCTTCTTAGTATGACCAGCATTAGTGATTTTCGTACTAGAGGTACTGTTCCAATGCTATTTATGATTATTTGCTATGGAGATTCCATTCCAATAAAAGAAGTATGTGTAGCCATTTGAAATTTTCGAAATTTTGTCACTGCAACCTTAACTGTTAGAGTTTCACTGATGTTTTTTATATGGTTCTTGACCGCATACCTCAATATACCTTCCACCAAATTTTATTTAGTTTCTGTGAACAGTATGATAGCTATGGTCTCATACATCGGGATAGTTTTTTTTTTTACAATCAAACTGTATGTGTATATGTGTATATATATATATGTATGCGTATTTTTTTTTTTTTTTTTTTTTTTTTTTATTTATGATATTTATTTAGAAGTTGTTACTCATCACTCAAACTACAGTTCGGAATACATTTCATGCTTTCTCGATGAATTTTATGAGAAAATCAACAAAAAAAAGGATTTTTTTTTCTTTCTTTGATCAGATTGGTCTACATATTTGTTTCGAAAGGTCATGTATTTAATTGTAACATTTGAATAACAAATGATATAATATATATATATATATATATATATATATATATATATATATATATATATATATATACATATATATATATAGTTTCTTTGATCTGCATAAAATTCCAAAGCAAAATCAAATTTTCCAACAGGAGTTACGTGGTGACATGTAAGTTTGAAAGATAAAAAAATGAAAATAAATATTTGAAATATGTCCATCAAATTTGCGAGAAGCTTCGTAGGCTGAAAAAAAGAAATCTACAGTCTCAAACACGGGAGAATTAGGAAGAATTTCTTTAATTTTTTTCATCATAGTTGTGATTCATGTTACACTTAAGTATTACAAATTATTTTTATTTTATTTTATTTTATTTTATTTATTTATTTATTTATTGTCTCAATCAGTATTAAAAAAAATCGAAATGTTAAAATAATAAAATAATAATAATAATAATAATAATAATTGAGCATTTATTTGTATTTTATGAGCTTGAATATTATTAATAATAGGACTGTTCACTGTTATTAGATTCATGGATGTAGTAAATAAATGTTTTATATTTATCTTGTCTTGGAAATTCTTAGAAGTTTATCTGGCTATAAGCCCGTATAACGAAGGCATATTTCTTTCTATAATTACGACTTATGCATCAAGCTTGGAGGCTTTCCATAGACAGGCAATTTTCTTGAATTGGGCAATTTACAAATTTTAAAAGTCATTTATAAAGTTTTTGGAAATATTTGAATGGGGAAATTACGCAACTAATGATATTTTTCCCTATTGTCAATGATCTTACTCATAACGCGTGCTTTATTCATCGTTTCACACGCTCCACCCACAAAATTGCACTTGTCGGGACCAAAATCATTTCCCTTAAAAGTAACGATCGTTTAAAAAAGTAATAAAAACTTTAAACAAACGAACAAAAAAAAAAAATAAATTGTTCCTAAACAATTAACTAAACAATAAATTGTTCCATAATTTATTTTATTTTACTTTTATTTTTATTTTTTTTCCTGGGGGATCATATTTAATAATAGGTTTTTTTTTTTTTTTTTTTTTTTTTTTTCCTAAAGCATTATTTTTTTCCAGGTCTTGCAGTATTCCTAAAATTTTACATGCGTTTTATTAATTTGTCACCACTATTTAATAACAGTCATTGTTTAATTAATAATACAGCGTAAAGATTTTCAATTTTTTTAAATTCAAAATAGTGGTCACAATACATTTAAAATGTACATAAAATTTTAGAACGCTCCGATCTCTGGCTATCAGTATATTCTTTTTTTTTTTTTTTTTTTTTTAACTTTCTGTCACTTAATGCCTTTCTACTTTTAATCGAAAACAAACCTCATGCGTTACTGAAAAAAAATATATATATATATACTGTACCCATTGTTGGAAGGTCTGTGATCTAAATTCACACATGCGCAATCTCAGAAATCAAATATATATATAGATAGATAGATAGATATAGAAGAACTACAGAAAACGGGGAAGTTTGGAATCACATAGGAGAGATCTTTGTCCTGCAGTAGATTGATAAAAGCTGGAATAAATGATGATGATGATGATGATGATGATGATGATGATATACAAAATACTTTTTCCGTGTCAGATTTTATTAATTTTTGATATGAGGTAATGCTAATTGCCCATTTTTAATATTTATATTGCTTTGTAGCATTACCAATGAAAACACATTTTCTATTTAATACTATACGTTTTATTTATTATATATTGTAAAAAAAAAAAAAAAAAAAAAAATCGATACGTAATGGAGCAATTTCAGTGTCATACTTGAATTTAGGGGTATCAAATTCAAAACATTCAGTTTTTTTTTTTTTTTTTTTTTTTTTTTTTGCGGGGGGGGGGGGTAATTAAATTAAATTAAATTATCCATTTCTTATTATTATTTTTCGATTCGTATTATCCATGTTTCGATATTTCTGCTCGCAACATAGAAATTTAAGTACTTTAATTATCTTATACAAATATGTTCTATAAAGAGCATATGTTTCATTTGAGAAAATCGTATATTTTTTCATGTTATAACGAATGGTTGTGATTGAATCAACGCTTTGTATTAATTCCGAATACAAGATGGTTATTTCAGAAATTCGAATATAAATAATGCTAAAAAAATACTTTTCTTTAATTTATTTTTAAAACAATTAGTAACTATATTTTTTAAATAAAGAAATGATTGAATTGATGTATATTGAATTTAATAATTTATTAAATATGTTAGTAACATATAATTCTATAAAATGTTTTTTATCGTGTATAATGTAAACAACGAAATCTGTTAATTTATTGCATATTTTATTTGGTATTTTATTATATTCATGTATTACTTTTTGTTAATATATGCATAATATTGGAAATAATATTTAAATTTTAATAAACGTATATATTTGTTGTCATAATAAACGGCTGCATCAATGTCTATATTAAAAAAAAAGCACTTGTTTTAAACACGTTTTACTTTTTTTCTTATTTTTTCTTGCATTTATATATGTGTATACATATAGAACTGCCAATTATTATTATTATTTTTTTTTTTTTTTTTGTATGATATGAGTGTTCCCTATAAAACATTTCGCTGTAAGAAATGGTTATTTGAACGGCAATTTTCTGTCCATATGTTTGACCGTATTTTTAGATAACAGTTATTTAACCACATTTGGATTTTATAGTTAAGAGACAGTAAACTAAGTCAAATAAATCAAAATTATACACTAAATATAACACAAAGTATAAGAATCTAATTACTTTTCTTGTAAATACAGACCGACTATCTTTTTTTTTTTTTTTTTTTTTTTTTTTTTTTTTAGAATCGAAGGATTGTAGTGAATTACTTTTTCAGAAATGCTAAATCCAATCCGCCACAAAAGAAATTTAAAATGTCGACATTGCTAAATAGTCAAATTAAAATTCAAATTACAGTTCATTCACCACTCTTTAGCTAAATGAATATACGACAGGATACAAGGACTATACTTAATTACTTTTTCTTTTGCAGGAATGCTGAATCCAACCCACCGCAAAAGAAATTTAAAATGCCGACTTTGCCAAACAATCAAACTAGAAGTAAAACTACAGTTCATTTACCACTCTTTAGTTAAATGAATATATGACAGGATAGAAGGACTATACTTAATTACTTTTTCTTTTGCAGGAATGCTGAATCCAATCCGCCGCAAAAGAAATTTAAAATGTCGACTTTGCCAAACAGTCAAACTATAAGTAACATCACAGGTCATTCACAGCTCTTTAGTTAAATACCTATACGACAGGATAGAAGGACTGTACTGAATTACTCTTTCTTTTACAGGAATGCTGATTCCAATATGCCACAAAAGAAATTTAAAATGTAGACATTGCCAAGCAGTCAAACTAGAAGTAAAATTACAGTTTATTTACCACACTTTAGTTAAATGCCTATACGACAGTTTTTTTAGGCATGGTTTAAAAAATCTTTGCAGGTTAACGGTGTTTCTACTGTTTTATAAATAAACGGTAAAGTGAGAGCAAAATAAAAGCTTAATAAAGCATTATTTTATGAGAAATTTTTACAGTGTTTTGAATCGCCTTTTTTTTTTCACACCAGTATATTTGCATAGATGCCAACATTTTATTTTATTCCGGAGTATTTTTAGCCCCACCTCTATTTCACACCACTCTATTTATAGAAATTTTTTCAACAATATATAACTTCGATAAAATTACTTTAAAAAAGTATGTGGTGTAGAATTAAGGCGGTGCTAAAAATACTCCGGAATAAATTAAAAAGTTGGCATCAATGTATTTGTATAGTTATATTCTCTAACATGTACTTATGATTAAATAAGAAGAAAATAACTCTAGAAATATACTGGTGTGAATAAAAAATCCGTTCGTAACACTGTTGTGGAATAAAATACAATAATTCGCTGGTCTATGCGTATTTCTTTTATATCTAAAGAACTCATTTTCCGTTATCCGAAAAAAAAAAAAAAAAAAAAAAAAAGATGTATTTTTAAAAAATCCATTAATTAGGTGTGTGATTATTTGTAAACAATGCATCTTTTTTTTTGTTTAATCATAAAACTTAATATTTTTTTTTTATAAATATTATCAGTTATCTTATAAAAAACAATGTTTCTTTAAATTCTATAAAAAAACAAACATGCATTGTATTTTCTCTTTAATATCTTGTATTGTTTAAACAATGATTTTATAATCCAAAGCATAACGGGTCACAAAATTAAGTACCATTCGGCTGCATTTCTAACAAACTCGAATAAAGCAAACAAACTTACTTATGATGAAATTCGAAAGATAAAACATATGTCTTTTTTCTCACATTTTATATGCATTTCTCGAGACGCATTTTCGATTTTATTCTTCCCTCTGCATCTTCATAAATGGAGAAAACAACTGTAAGAGTTTTTTTTTACGAACGCTTTTTTCTTAGATCATAATATGTCTTTTTTCTCACATTTTATATGCATTTCTCGAGACGCATTTTCGATTTTATTCTTCCCTCTGCATCTTCATAAATGGAGAAAACAACTGTAAGAGTTTTTTTTTACGAACGCTTTTTTCTTAGATCATAATATAAACATTTTTTTTTATGTTATATTTTACATTTTTCTTCATTGTTTGTAGAAAGCATTCTAATTAATTGCTTTTGAGAAACACATAATGGAAAATAATGTAATGTGTAATGTTTAGACAATTACTAAAAAGGTATAATATTTATCAATTTAAAAAAAAACATTACTTAAGTAATGAGCATTATAGATAATCATAAGCTATTAAGGCTTAAAATATTTATTATGTAAATGCATTTTAAAAGAAGATTATTAATATCACAAAAACGTATCCTTATTTGCATTATTGTAAATAACTATATGTAGTAAATGTATTACATATATGTTTAACTCTTTTCATTTTTTATCTTTAATTAATAATTTTAGAAACAAATAAAAATAAAACGCTTGTTTTCATAATATAAAAACACAAACCGTTGCATAGTTCTACTTTTGTATAATATTCTGAAATGCATTAGACGAATTTCTTTTATTATACGTGTATCAGTTTTAAGAATTAAAATAACTGAAATATGTGTTTCGTGCTTTTAATTTTATCAAGTTAAAATATTAAATTGGTAATAAATAGATTGCTCAAAATATTATTGAATGTGTAATCCACACCAAAGCATTCGTAAATAAATAAAATTAAAGTTAAATATACTAACTTATTCTACGGAAACAAACTTGTATATTTGAGGAGCAAACATTCAAATCGTGTTTTCTCCGAAATAAATAATAATAAAAAAAAATGTGTTAGTGATATGTCTTTAAACTTAACATAAAAAAAAAAAAAAATAATAATAATAATAATAATATATATATATATATATATATATATATATATATATATATATATATATATATGTGTGTGTGTGTGTGTATATATGTCTACATATATTTCTAGTAACTAGTAATACATCTAAATAAATGATAATTAGGGTTTAAATTTTAATTATTTTTAAACTTATTAGTTTTTGTGCTTTCTGAAAAATTTTAACCGAAGGAGAAAACACGGTGTGAATGTTTGCTCCTCAATTATAAAGCTTTATTTATTTATTTATTTATTTATTTTTTAATTCTGTCGATAACATTAGTGCACAGAATTTTAAATATAAAATATATACCATGAAAACTACAGGATATGCAACTTGCACCGTATTATCAATAAATCACCATATAATAGATCTAAATTTTCATTTAAAAAAAGAGGCATTTGATACTGAAAACATTCCTTTACAAAGATATATTCGTATACAATATTTAAACTAAAATATAGGTATATTTGACATTTTATGAGTACTTTTACTATCATACAAAGTTATATGATTTAGTTATATCTGTCTTTGCGTACCGATGATGTTATAACGAGAAGATGTTATAACGTATAAATTTCATTAAAAGTTTTTCACCGAAATAAAAAGAAGAGCCAGTAAAAAAAATAAAGAAAACTGAAAATGTTTGAATCACCCTGTAAAAAGTGATGCTGGAAATGCATTCTCGCTGTAGCATGTGATCATAAGGTTTTTCCTCTTATTATCTGTACAGATTTTCATGACGGTATCACATATACTCTTGGAAATATCAATGTTTATTTAAAAAATTGCAAAAAGGAAGAAGTGCCACTTTTTAAACGATAACACGTAAGGTAATAAACCCAATCCAATACCAATTTTAGAAAAAAAAATGACATTCTGTATTAGATACAGAATACTGTAATCAGAATACAAATATATTAAATATTTAATAAAATATGACCATTTTTACTAAATAATTTTTAAAACTATGCATGCAGAAATTTTAATGAAATTCCATTGACATAATATTAAAGCCATTATATTGACAAACTTATACAGAAACGAAAAAAAAAAAAAAAAACCTCGCGTAATTTCAAAAGTTATACGCAATAGAATGAATTGTATTTCAGTTCTTCTCAAAAAGAAGAAAAATGATAAAGGGGTTTTATCAATATTCATTAACATTCAACGAACATTGTATTCCATTGATTTAATCAAAATAAAAATGTGACTAAAACTCTTTATACTTTAGCTATTTTTTTTTTTTTTAAGAGTAACAGAATAGCAGTTCATTATATCGCATATAACTTTTGGAATTTACACGATACTTGTTTAGTATTTTCATATAAATATTCTTGGAAATTAAATTATGCAAATGAAGTTTCGTTAAAACTAGCTCATGTGCAGTCAAAAATTATTTAGTAAAAATCAGCACTGTTCATAAATTGGATGGCTTCCGAATATTTCTTGACTATATCTTCCCAATAAATATTGATGATGGTTTTTGGATATTGTTATCGATATCTTCCGCAGATATATTGATAATGGCTTTTGCACATTTGTTGGCAATATCTTCTGAATATATAATGATGATGGCTTCTGAATATTTGAAGACGATACCTTCTGAATATATATTGATGATGGCTTCTGAATATTTGAAGACAATACCTTCTGAATATATATTGATCATGGCTTCTGAATATTTGTTGATGATATCTTCGGAGCACATATTCATGATGGCTTTTTACTATGTGTTGGCGATAACTTTCTGAATATGTATTGATTATAACTTTTGAATATATGTTGGCGATAATTTGAGAATATGTATAGATTATGGTTTCTGAATATTTGTTGTTTAGGTCTCTAGGATATGCATGGATAATAGCTTCTAAGTACTTTTTGGATATTCTTCTGGATATGATTTGATAATGGCGTCTGGATAGATGGCTACATCTTCTTAATGGGGATGTCTTCTGAAAAGTTAGTGAAGTTTTTTATACATCTATTATTATTTTTTAGTTACAAGATTGTAATATATAAATTAGTCCTGTCGTAATAAATTAAATTCTGTCGAAGACATTTTTTTTTTCTTATTTTTACATTTTTACATTTTTGCATTTTTTCTGTTTTTTTTTTTTTTTTTTTTTTCAGAACATGCTATGCAAAATGTCCTTAAAGTTAATACGTGCAAAGAACATTAAAATGCTCATATTTTCCAGAAAAGATTTAGTCAGGAGTGTAATTAGGGAAAACCCCGAAATCAAAGAAAAAACACAAATACTTTGGGCACTGTAATATAAAAACCTACAAATCAGTTGGACTTTAGCACATAATTTTACTTACAAGTTACAATATTTGTATGTTTTTTTTTTCGGATGTGGGGGGGGGGGGGAATAGAATAGAAGGATTATTTAGATGTATAATTACATTTTTTCTAAAATTATTAATTTTGCTGTCAAGTTTCAAATTTATAATGAGACTGTTTTTTTTTTTTTTTTTTTTTTTTTTTATATATGAGTAATGTATTTTGCTAACATATTTTGTAATATACAGGGGGGTCATAATTAAACTGACGTGTTTACAGTGTTCTGTAGAGTAATCTAATTACGCGAATGGCGCCAAATTTTGTAGAATGATTTTACAAGACGGGGGACGAAGGCTTGAACTAAAAAAAATATTAGTTCCAAAAGTCACCGCTATGAGAATATGTGGCGCTGTATAAATGAAATGAGAGTTCTAAAAAACGCAGAATCAATACTGCAATAAAATTACCTTTTATTTATTACATTTAACAATTTAATTCAATTTCATTGTGGTAACAATTTCTAAAAAACTGAAAAAATTACATAAACAAGTGATAAAGTTTTTGCTGTTGTGAATACAGTGCCCAGAATACAATACGTGGTCCACAAAAACGGTGGACACATTGAACCTGATTTGAATGTGCTAAATAAAAGATAACTTTATTTCAGTATTGATTCTGCGTTTTTTAGAACTCTCATTCGTTTTACAAAGCGTCACATATTCCCCTAGCGGTGACTTTTGGAACTCGTATGTTTTTTAGTGCAATCCTTCGTCCCCCGTCTTGTTAAATCATCCAATCAAAATTTGGCGCCATTAGATCACTCTACAAACCGCTGTAAACACTGTCAGTTTACAGTGTCATTCTACGCATTGTCTCAAGTAATCTACCTATATTATTAAAATCTGTGCGCATCTGTCTGTCTGTCTGTCTGTCTGTGAGAAATGCCTTGTGACCGCTAAAGCTCCGGCGCTAATGGTCGCAGCGCCTCGAAACAGGTGTTGAGAGAAGCAAAATTTTTTCATCTCGACATCGTGATAATTCGCTAAGCGATGAGACCCTAATTAGCGGAGATATTAATTAAAACGTCGACCCATGTCTACCGAAAAATGACCCAGAACTCATTATTAAATGCTTAAAAAGAGACATTTTTACGGAAAAAGTGGAAAATAAATTAGAAATGTCAGTCGTATCGTTGCAAATATGGTATCAAATGAAAGGTCCGATTTTTCTGAATCCGATGGTTTAAACGGCTTATCGATCGGACAATTAGATTTTTTAAAATTAACTAAACTAAAAAAAATGATGGCAACAAATCAAAACAATTTTTATATCGCAGACAATCGTCTACAGTCTTGAACGGAAAGAGAAGCATCTGGTATTTAATGAGGTCAAGTGTTTTGGTACTGCGATTAAAAATTGCAATTTTGAAAAGGCTTCAGTTTTTCAATTTCGCACACAAAACTTGGTATACAGCCCTAACATCACAAGACAGCCTTGCAGTTCAAATTTCATCGAATTTAGAAAAAAAATTACATTTTAATTGAAAATTAAATTTTATTATAATTCGCGTTTTTTTAATTCTAATTATGATTAAATTATTTTTAATACATCGTTCGAAAGATAATTTAAAGTTCTTTTATATTATCGAAAGTTTTCACCAGATTTACACGTTTTGAGGTATCCTGAATCAGTTTTCTTTTGTATCTCAGCTACTAATTAAAATAATTTCATAAGTAATACATCATTAGAAAGCTTTGTTGATTTGGAATCGAACAGTACATTACAGAAATTTCTACCGCCAGATGGCGCTGTAATATTTTAAAATTTCAATATTTCAATTTCTAATTATGATTAAATTATTTTTAATGCATCATTCGAAAGATATTTTAGTTATCGAAAGTTTTCACCAGATTTACACGTTTTGAGGTGCCCTGATTAGGTTTCTTTTGCATCTCAGCTAATTGAGTTAGACCGTTCAAAATTGGTATACGTAGGTTAATTATGAGGGGCTGAAAGGGTGGGGAAAAAATAGGCGTGCACCGCGCGCGTATCCACTAACTTGTGTTCGCGCTGCGCGCACGGGACTGCGCGGCCGAAGACAGTGGGGACCCGGTCCGACTTTTTAACCCTGCAGTGCATGATTTTTTCTATTTTCCCAGGAAAAATATATTTGCTTCTGTGATAGCCAGATAGTAAGGGAAAAATTTTAAAAAAATTCCAGTGATTGCCATTTTTAATTAATTTAATTTTTTTAAACTGTTGCCATATGGCAACACTGTGAAATAAGCATACACTTTTCAATACATAGGAATTTTTTTTTTAATTACGCTAATCTGCAATGTTTTTATTGAAATAATAATTACACATAAATAAAAAAGCATGAGACATTTAGCATTAGTACTCACCAGTTAATTTTTATTATTAAACATTAAGATTTTTTTTTTTTAATTAGGCTAATCTGCAATGTTTTTATTGAAATAATACTAACACATAAATAAAAAAGCATGAGATATTTAGCAATAGTACTTAGCAGTTAGTTTTTATTATTAAACATTGTGGTTTTGTATGGTATGGCACAAAACAGTTATTTTGGTTGAAACATAGAGGAACTAAGCACTTCATGCATTTAACTCTAGTAAAAACTTTACATTTAAGAAATTTACAACGTTCCTTGGAATCTAAATGTTCGGGCTAGCGATCGATTCTGTCGTACTTAACATCTCTGGGAGGTTGCTTGCAGTTAGGCTTCTTCAGTCGTTTTAAGTCAGTCTCAACTTCATTTGACGGTCGACCCAAAGAACTTTTAATTCACGTATTGAAAGGTCTTTGGTCGACCTACTTTAAAAGTTTTCATCTCCCCAATAGAACACAAGGTTTCTGCAACCTCAAGCCAAAACTCCATCAATTTCAAATGCCTATTAGTGTGTGCTCGCTTGTACAATAACCAGGCATTTATTATAGCAAGATCGGTAAGATGATAAAATAGTCTTAAGTACCATTTTCTAGTTCGCATGGTAATTTTATATCTCCCAAGTAAACTATCATGAAGATCTTCTACACCCATATGGATGGCTGTTGTGATGTGGATGACTGGTGTTGTGAAGTGGATAGCTGGGTAACTACATCTAAGTTTTCACCGCTGTTCAAATCATTTTCCCCATCACATTCATCCGCTTCTATATCACGCTCAGTACTCACTCTCCGGATCATCGTCAGTAGTGTCTAAGTCATCGAAAAAAAATGTTCGGATCAACTGTTAGGTCCTTATCACTATCATCAGACAAGTCACTGCCACTGGAAAATGCATTCCAGATTTCTTCATTTAAAGGCTTTATCTTTAAAAAATACACTCGACATAATGACGTTTTTACGATACAAACATTGAAATAAGAACACAGAAAAAAATACCCATGAAAAACTTTAAAGAACTAAACAAAATTATAAGCAAAAGCTTTTACTGCATCGAACTCAGAACGTAAATAATCAAAAGCAAAATCAAGCTTTCTTCATAGTGTTGCCAAATGGCAACATTTGTAAAAACGAACGTAAAAAGTTATTATTATAAATTTTGTGGTTAAAAACAAGTCAAAATTAATAAAAAATATTCCTTCAACAATATATATATATTTTTTAAAATATATTTTTGCATGTTTAATAATGTTTTAGAAGATCGAAGTCAGCCATTGCCAGAAAAAATTTGTGATTGCAAAAGTCGTACTTTGATTTCAAATATCGGATTGGTACTGCCATTTATGATCTGTTTCATGAATGAAAATTGCTAATTGGAGTATTTTGAATCCAGAAAGCACAGTGTTGCCGAGATGCTACATGAATTGAATAGGTTATAGAGGAAAAAAGAGTTAGTAGCCATTTGGCAACAGTATGCACTGTAGGGTTAACCGATGAAAAATGATTTTTTTTATTTTCTTTTCTTAAGAATAAAAATTTGATTTGAGAAGGAATATGTGTGCGCAGCGCGTGTATCCCTTAAATTGTGCGCGCGCAGCGCGCACGGGATTGCGCTGCCGAAGGCAGTAGGGACCCGGTGTGAGTTTTTACCCTATCAGAAATGATTTTTTTTTAGGGGGCACGAAGTGTCAGGGAAGGGATACGCTCGCGCAGCGCGTGTATCTGTCAACTTGTGCGCGCGCAGCGCGCACGTGACTGCGCTGCCGAAGGCAGTGGGGACCCGGTCCGACTTTGTACCGATGAGAAATGATTTTTAAATTTTCTTTTCTTAAGAATAAAAATTTGACTTGAGAAGTAATATGTGCGCGGAGCGCACGTATACCTTCACACTAGCGCTCGCAGCGCGCATGGGTTTGCGCTGCCGAAGGCAGTAGGGACCCGTTGTGAGTTTTTACTCGATCAGAAATGATTTTTTTTTTAGGGGGCACGAAGGGTCAGGGAAGGAATACGCGCGCGCAGCGCGTGTATCTTTTAGGTTGTGCGTGCGCAGCGCGCACGGGACTGCGCTGCCGAAGACAGTGGGGACCCGGGCCGACTTTTTACCCAATCAGAAATGATTTTTTTTTTTATTTCTTTTCTTTACACTAAAAGTTACTGTTAGTGATTCATTAATTTTAGTGATTCATTTGAAAATACTGACCCGCTAGCGGGCGAAGCTCGCTAGTAATAATTAATATTTTCTGTTTCTGTTTCAGTTTTTTTTTTTTTTTTTTTTTTTTTTTATGTGGATAGTTATGGACATTAATTTTGCCTTTTAAAAATTTTAAAAAAGTGTAATCCTTGTCTTACTGAAAATACGCTTACAGATTTCGTAAACTATCATGTTACCATCAAAGTATACATGCGTGACATATCAATCATTTTTTTATGTATAAACAAACAGGACAGTGTGTGGGAACGAGATTATTCTTTCACATCTTCCAAAATAACAAAAGATATTTGCATGACAACATTCTTTTAAATATTTACTTCTGTCGTGATCTAACAACACTACTTTTTTTCCCCTTTAAAAAATAATATAAAGCCCATATTCAGTAAGCTGAAGGAAAAATAACAGATGATAAAAGATCAGAAATAAAAGGAGTAGATTTATGAAACGATCTCGTGCGAAATCAAACTGAATTCAACTGAATATAATTACAACATTATGAAGAAAAACTAAATAAAAGCTTTCATTATAGTCTTTTTTTTTTTTTTTTTTACAGTTATTGTATTTTTATGGCATGTTTATCATGAAACTAGAGGCTGAAGAAAAATATCATTGCTTGCCTGAACTTGTGTCGTCCATTATTCTTATAAGTATTGTTAAATTTATATACCCAAAATAATAAGAATTTTCGGAACAGAATTTATTATAGTTTATTTATTTTATCTAATAATTAATATATTTATTAAGTGATACAAACAAATGATTTTTTTTTTTTTTTTTTAATTTAAAAAAATGTTCCTTGACAATGTTTCTATTTAAAATGATAATGATTAAGCAATTTTACTGATGAAGTATTTTCTTTCCTTTTTTCACACCATTGCATTTTTTTCGTATACTTTTTCGAACAACATAAATTAATCATTGGCAATATCATAAAAACTAATGAATACAATAGCACAGTTAAAAATGATTAATGAAACATAAGAATAGCGTATCATTTTACAAGCAAGACAAAACGTCCAAGCTCACATTCAATACTATCTTCTTTATAGAAACTAATATTTATGTCTTTTATCCTGATACCCATCTAGTAAAATGTATACACGCCCACAGATTCCAAAACATTTTCCAATAAATGCTTGATAACGTTGATAACTTTTATTCCATTTATCATATGCTTCGAGATCATCTATAAAGAAAATAGAAATCTCCTCATAATCGATTCATATAAAGATGTTCATTTTTATAAATGCATAACATTTCCAAGTATAGTTTTTTTTTTTTTTTTTTTTTTTTTTTTTTTTTTAATTCTTAACTGGATATCAATAAAATAAATCAAGTTACTTTTTATATAAATATATATTATATATATATATATATTTAATAATACAATACTGATTCACTATGTTTTCAAAAAAATAATAATGTTTTTAACCGAGCGTGTAAAAAAGAAATATAGTAAAACAAGTTTAATGGCTATTATTTTATTATTATTATTATTATTATTATTATTATTATTCCAGACAAATGTTTGCTTTCTTTTTTTGCACCATTACATTTTTATTTGATATACTTTTTAGATTAATCTTTAGAAATATTCTAAAACTAATTAATACAATAGCTCAGTTAAAAATTTTTTATTAACTACAATAGTAGGATATGTTTTTTAAAAGCAAGAAAAAATATTCATGCGTAATATTCATGCTATTTTCTTTTTAGTAACTTAGTCTTTATCTTGTTTCTATATTTGTTATATTTCTAGTAAAGTGCATACATGGCCACAGATTCCCAGGCATTTCCCAATAAATCCTTTATAACTTTGGATAACCTTTATTCCGTTCATCATACGATTCTAGATCCTCTATAAAGAAAATAGGAATCTGGATATAATAGATCCTTTTAAAGTGGTATTTTTTATAAATGCATGACATTTCCAAGTACAGTTATTTTTATTTAACAGTATTTTTTAAACTGTTAACGCAAACTTTTATGCAAAGTAGCACAAAATATAACTACTAGCGCAAAATGTTAATCATATTACATTTTATGTAAAATGAATCAGTTCATTCTTTCTAAATAATAATAATATTGATTCACTATATTTATTTATTTATTTTATTTTTATTTTATTATTATTTTTTTTTAATCGAGAGATGTAAAAATAAAAATATTAAAACAGGTTTATTATTATTTTTATTTTATAAACATATGTACATTAATAGTTACAGTTGATAAATTTAAATGAAATAATATGGAAAAAAAAAAAAACAGTAATTTCAACTTTTTTTTAGTTATAAATTGGTCGTCATAAAAGAGAAACATTAAAAATTCAACAAAAAAGTATCAGAAATCATTTAACTTAAGTAATGTATATACAGTTTACGCCGCTTATTAAATCACATTCGTTCTGAGGAAAAGTGTTTTTATGAAGAGACTTATTTTCATATCCGGCAAATATTCCTGCACTCTAGAAATAGTTATTTCATCCCTAAATTTCGAAAGAAATTTCTAAATGTAATTGAAATTAATAAACAATATTAATTAATTTTTGGCACGCAATTAATTAATTTTCCCTTCAAAATAAGTAAATTAAGCACTTCCCAAGTTCCGATATGATTTCGTTTGGGGAAAATCATTAATACTTTGTCAAAAGTACACGCTTTTTTTTTTTTTGGACATTTTACTTATTATCTATTTCAGAATAATAATTAGAAATTGTCTTTTAGTATTTAAAAAAATTAAAAAAAAAAAAAAATCTTGTGAACCAAATTAAATTCGTAAGTTATTACCGCTCTTTAAAAAATACATTTCTTGAAATTGGTACTAAGACATGTATTTTGCATGTTTAATCTGTAAGTATGTTTTAAATGTAAAGTTTTTGACAGAATGATAACAGAGAGATTGATGTATTGTTTGTTTTCTTTTTTATTTCAAAAATAAAAAATCCCAATGAATATAAAAATTTCTTTTGTGTGCACAAATGACATTTTTTCTGCTGAAGAGATACTTTTTGAGTTCAATAACCGGCGATATTGATCTTATTAAGCGTCGGTTTTAAAATGCTTTGAATTGATTTGATTCCGGTCCTGGCGATTTCATTAGATTAAGTGGCTGATTTTATTAACCAGTGACTTTACTAGGCGGCGGTTACTGTACATATTATAAGACAAGAAATATTTGTGAAACAATGGCAAAATTCAATCAAATGGAAGAGAAATAACAAGAAAAGGAGCAGAGGCCACCGTGGCTTGGGATAAGTGGAGAATTTAAAACCAGTTTGTTGGGCACAAAAATTTCCATTAATCCTGTAAAAGACCAAACAAGCAAAAATTAAAATTAATATACATAATTGTAAAGTTGTTAATATTATTTTAATTAATTGTGGTTTGAAAATATTAGTGGTTTATAATTATTTTCTTTTCCAGACATATTCAATTTTTAATAATTATTGGCAAATAAAATAATTAAAAACATAAAAAAAAAAAAAAAGGAATGCTGTTAATTTATTTTTAACATAAACTACTGTACATTTACAGAGACTCTGGGTGAATATTTTAATAAATTTACAGATTGCTTTTTTACAGTGTAGAAAGTCAAGTTATAACACAATTGGATTACTTATTGTTAATAATACTTTTTGTTTTAGTTTTTGTTCTGCTTACATATACATTTTTTTTATCTATCACTGTTTTTGAACACTTTCTAACTAAGTTAAAAAGTGCTGTTAACTTCGGTTTGTCAGCTTGTACGTCTGTCTGTCTGCGCTCTAACTTACGTAAACATTAATTTTTTTGCGCAGAACATTTGAAAACATTCCTAAGCATCGCGTTCTATGAAAAATATTTCTATATAAACCATATTTTAATAACTTTACTTTTCTTAAATTTTAATGAAATTTAAATATGTCATTCAGGTTCACTATCGGGGTGTTTTCTATAGAACAAGTATTAGCATTAAGATTTACCAGGCCACAAAAAAATATTCAGTTACATTAAATCCTATTATATATATATATATATATATATATATATATATATATATATATATAGAGAGAGAGAGAGAGAGGTGTATATGTTTTCAATCTTACTACAGAATATTTGCTATTTAAAAGGGCACATGGAGTACAACTGATTTATGTACAGGGGCACACAAAAAAATTCCCATGCATTATTTTATCAGAGAAACTTTTTTTATAAACCTTATTTAAACAAATGTTTACTACGAAAATCACAATAAAATTGTCATTTATTGTCAATATGCTAAAATAATATTGTACAGTATATGGCATGCTTAGTTTTCAGACTTACAGGGCTACACTAAAGTATATAAGTACATTAAGAGATGCAGTTGGTAATTAGTGAAATTGCATTTCCGTCTATGTTAAGCATTTTTAACACTTTCCAACAGTATTTAAGAGTGTTTATGAATTTAGTTAATCTGTATGTATCGTTGTATGATAATGTATGCAAAGAACATTTAAGGTTAACTATACAAGGGGTACGTACAGTTGGAATGTGTTACCAATCAATGCGTACCGCATGATTTTTCTTTCTTTTTTTTTTCTTTTAAATACATTTGTAGGAAAATAATATGTGTAATTAGATATTGCATTATAAAAATGTGGTTTTTTATATTTTTTTTTCTTTACTTATTATTTCTATTATATTGAAAATATATATATATATATATATATATATATTAATCATACATAAAACTGAAAATGATACATCAAAAATTAGATATTGTAGCTAATGATTCACTTTTTAATATTCGTAAATTTGTAGACTTAAAACGATTTAATGCTACACAGAGAGTGAAAATCTATACAGACACTCTTTGAGACTTTTGGTGCAAAACGAATCATATAAGAAACGTACACACTCATATATATATATATATATATATATATATATATATATGTTTATCATGCGCATTAATGTTATTAACAACATGAATCATATAACTTACATTTCTCGGACTTTTTATGTACAATATTTTCAATTAATCTGATTTAAAAATGTACATATATTAAAATATATATATATATATATATATATATATATATAAGTGTTAAAAATAGTGTAGCGCACATTAATTTAATTTTCGACAGTCAATAATAAACTTCCAACCACAATCATACGATGCATAGTATAACAATATGTCTCTCCTAATATACGTCCCTTAACAAATGGTTTTAACTGAAATAATAATAATAATAATAATCAAACCATTATTCTAATTTAGAGTCACTTAAAATATAACACATTTTTATTTTATTATTTACTTATTTAATATTTTATTTATTCTTTATTTTGTCTTTTTAATGTAATTGTCTTTACAAAAAAATAAAATAAATATTATGCAAGGTCTTTGGGCTAAATTTCTTGATTGTTTGTGTAACTTATATGTTTTCTTTTTAAAGTCAATTTAAGAGTAATGAAATACACATTAAATAATGATGACTCTACATTGAAATAAATAAGAATTCTTTCATTTTTATATAAATGATTTCCACGTGTATATAAGTACATGCATTACATATACCCGTTGTAACTGAAACATATATTTGGATATTTTATATTAGAGTACAATTCGTGGTTGCATATATAGAAGAAAGCGTGAGTTTGTGCAAATAGGCAGGTGTCTTAATATAATTTTATGAATGTGAAACAGAATTTGTTTGTTTTATTTATTACTTTTCATTTATTTTTATTTTATTGGTTTGAAAAAATACAAACATATCTTTTTAAAAGCAATTATATGCATTGAATTAAATAATTATTTACATTACAATGACACATGCATATTAACAAGTAGTATGTGTATATATATATATATAATACCATTAAATACGACAATTTTTTATTTTACTTACTTAGTACAAAAATACGTGACAGATTGCGTAGTAAATTTTTTATATCAGATTCCTAATACTGGTTTCACTTTGTATTACGTCTTTTTGCGGATAAAATTATCCATTATTCTCACGCCAAATGCATAAGCAAAACTATCCCTTATTTTGTTCCGATAAATCACAGGACCCCATCTGTCTACTTAGCATGACCACCGGAACAACCCCGTACGCTATCAGTTTCACTCCCCTATCTACTTACTGCTGTACTGCGCGTAACTGCAGGTCACACGTTTTGCCACAGTTGTTAGAAATTTTCTCCGTTGATGCTTGCTCTTTTGAAATAATATTCAACTGAAAAAAGAATAGAACCTCTAATTAACTTTTTTTTAAACCAATAAATAAATAATTAAAATGAAAAACGTAATTAGTTTATTTAGATTTGTCTATACAGGCTAAGATTTTAATCAGATCGATATATAAATAATAACAGTTTTAATATATTTAAAAAAATAACAAATTAATTCAAAATTAATTATTAATAGAACTAATAGCTGAAAAATGTTTTTCTGACTTTAATAAAAACAATATATTCAAGCATCATTCTTTGCTATTATCATAATAATAATAATAATGATAATTTTTATTTGAAAACCGGTAAATTCTATTATGTTGTGACTTTTTTTTTTTTTTCTACATTTTACATTCTATTGCCTAAATTGTAGACAAATTTTCCCTCACAATCTGAAAATTATTGTTATTATTATTATTATATTTTTATTCTAAATAATTGTAATGATACATAATAAGATGAAAATAAATATTGAGATAAAAGAATAATAAAATACAATAATATATGCAACACTTTTTTTATTATTTCTAGAAAAATTAAGACCAACAAAATTTGTAGTACTAATTGAGTTGTCAAACTTATTTAGAATATATATTGAATAATTCGTTAAATAAATTTATTTTATTTAAAAATTGATTTATTTAGCCAGTTTATGCATGAAGAATACGTTAATTATATATAAACATACTCTTTCCGCATAAAATAATAATAATAATAATCTGTGATTTATATGTTCTTAACACTTGCATTATCTCTCGATAGTAAATACTGACACACTATTTGTTATATTTAAAGATTAACTATATACAATAATCCGTAAATAAAGTTATAAACATTACTTAACACTATTTTATTTATAGTTTATTGAATATACTTATTACATACATATTGCAAACGGAAGTATTTATTGCATGTATTTAAAAGAAATTATAATACATGTATTACATATATATTTTCATAGTATATGCATTTAAAGCGGAAAAAAAATCTCAAAGAAATTGTAATAATTTAAATATATCGGGAAAGTAACGTAAGTGAATGATGTTTCTTTTTTCTTTTTCCTTTTTTTTTTTTTTTTTTTTTTTTTATGTAAAATGCTAGTTCTATCTGATAATATTAAATGGAATATGTGCAGGGAAATTTGAATATCTTGTTAATCTTTAAATCCATAGTGATGTACATCTACATCCATACTTGCCAACATACTATTTAATATTCCGTAGTATTGATAACCCAACCTTCTTTTTCACACCAGTATTTTTTTAGAGCATTTTTCTTCTTATTTAATCGTCAGTGCGTTTAGAGAATATTACTCTAAAAATATACTGGTGTGAAAAAAAGGCGAGACTAACAGCACTACGGAATATTAATTAGGATGGTGGCAAGTATGCCTGCATCGTATGTTCAAAACCTCATATGTCATATCTCCTTATGTAGCAACTTTGCATAGTGTTTATTTTATTTTTATTTATTTATTTACTTTAATTTTAGTTTATGTTAATTTTACCAAAACTATTCTATAGTTTCCGAACGCAACTAGAATCTTTCACAATTTATTTCTTTAATCTGTGACAATATTTATTGTTAGGGTGCTATCCGAGTACAATTTCATTTCGGCGGATGTTAAGAATTACGATTATTTATACAAAAAATAATAAAAATATTCAGGAAAATTTGTTTTGGGATAGAAACAAAATAAGAGTAACAAATAATATTTATATTTTTGCATATACCGATAAATTTATGCAAAAAAATGTAGCATTTTTTGTCATGTAAAAATATATTAATATGCGAATTCGGTTCTACATAAATTCACTAAAACTAAAGTGTTTATTTTTATTCATTCACTATGTTTATTTTTATTCATTCTTTCTTATTAATCGATCCCCAGTTGATTTCAAATTTTATTTATTAAAAATAAAATTCATGCATTTTTAGTTTAAAATAACCTAATATTTTAGCAATTTATAGCCTTCGAAATATGTGTCTTTTAAGGTATTCAGTGGCATATACATACTATGTGAAAAATATATATACTTTAAAAGACACTTTTGAAAATCAGTTCTAAATTATTAGCCTTTATTCAATATAGAAATCCTTAAAAGCCAATATTTCAATACCTTTTTATAAACATAATTTTTGTTTTTTGGTAATTATGCTGTGGCTAACAATATAAGTTTCTAAATAATTTCATATTACTTTTGCATTAATATTTATTTTCATAAGAGTTTCAATATTTTAATTTAATACAGAAGATTTAGAAAATACCTTTGAAACACACACACACATGCGCACACACACACACACACACACACACACACACACACACACACACACACAAAAAAAAAAAAAAAAAAAGATAAAATTTATATATTTTTAATAAATTAAATATTTCACTATATACAAAGAAGAAATGTAGTATGATATTTTTAAGATGCTTTAAAATTGAATATTATTTAAATATAAAGTTATTAAAATATTACAAGTAATATGTTTCATATAATATATATATATATAATTATTCATTAAGCGCAGAAAAGCCAAGCAACAGATACAAGATCAATGAAACCACAAACACCAATAAGAATGATTTTTTTTTTTTTTTTTTTTTTTTTTTTTTGTATGTAAGAGAAGCACAGAAATGTGAAAAAAACCACCAGGGTATGAAATACACATATTTAAAGAAACCAGATTTATTACTTAACAGCCTGCAAAACAAACGAATCAATAAACTAACTCAACAAAACATAAGAGAAAACTTAAACTGAAACGAAATTTATGAAAAAATAATTTAAGAAATTTAAGAAAGAAAGGAAGGAGGCAGGCTATATGTATATGATATATCACTGAAACCGTAGCCAGCATATAATACATACATCGTAACTTGACAAATTTATAATGTTCACAATGTCACAAAGGTGAAAAATCTAAGCCAATAGGAAAATTGAAAGATATTTTTAACATAAACTAAATATTTCTCTAAAATTAATGCAAAATATCATAATTATATATAAATTTTATGATATATTAGTGCGTACATTAACAACAAACAATAAATAAATAAATAAAATATATGTACATATAAATTTAAATTTAAGAAACGAAATTTTAATTAGTCTTTTAATACTAAAAAACTGCATTTTAATGATAAATATTTTCTTAAATGCTTATCACTGCTATGGATATATTTTAAACAAATTTGCGCTACTCTTATATTTTACACCACACTCATTATTATGTTATCGCCAATGTTTGGCGCGAACAAATAAAACTTTAGAATCCCAATTTGACACTGCAAAGTGCAACCTCCTAATCCCTCACTCTTTCCCAACACCACTTGACTCCCTACTGGAATAAAAATGCTACGCCTCTTTATGCTTCTCCTATTCCCCTTAGCTGGTGAATCATACATTCGTTCTCTTGGGGGACCAGTGATAAGGGACCAACAGAAAATTGAATAGAGATTCCTTTGTATACAAAATTTATTAAAAATTTATATACTAAAGTGATTTTTTTTTCTTATAATTGTAATAGCTTTAAACAAACAGTAAAAGCTTATTTATATCTCAGTTACGAAAGAGAAAGTAATTTATATTCACATTATAGAATTTTTTTAATTTTCTGAAAGTATATGTATATTTTAATTTTATATTTTCCGTTTATTAATAGTCTGCTAAATAAAAAAAAAAAAAAAAAAACTGCAAAGACATAGTCCAGATATGTAAAGATAACATGTATATTTATAGATAAATTATCTACATACTGCAGTTATTTCTCATTATATAGCATCCACATATTTAAAAAGTGAGTATAAAATTATCAGCTGAAAATATAGTGCTTTAGAATACATGCAAAAATGGTTAAAAATATGTGCAAAACAAGTGAAATTTTCTCCTTATAATTATTATAATAATCAAAATAATAATACCGTTTTTATATGTGTGTTACGAAAGAAAACGTAATTGATATTCAAAGTATTGTGTTCTTAAAATTTTTTAAATGTCTATTTTACGTTCTATTTACGTTTAATTTTTAAATTTATAATAATATTGAAATGTTCGTTCCATATGAAAAAAATATATATTTATGAAACACATATTACTTTTTTTTTTTTTTTTTTAATTATGTACAAATTCTAGTGATTCCAGATGGTTAACGCTTTCATGAATAAAATTTTCTACGATACGACAGCATTTTTAAAACAATCAAGAAATATCAATGCCGCAATGAGTGATATTATTTATTTGACATCCATATTAAATTTACGGAATTATATTCGTTGTTTGTGCGTAGTATATATACACATATAAGCGGTGGTTGTTTCTGCTCTTTCATCTTTTTCTAGTTATTACTATTATTTTTTCTGTTATTCTTTCATCATATTTGACATGAATGATCTCATCCACCGATGTTTCATAAACAATTCATATTAACATACATAGTTCAAACAGTTATCAGAAACAATTTGTTTTAAAACATATTTTGCCTTGTATAAAGCTTCATTTCGTTAGATAATTCTTTGTTTATTAATCCTCGTAATATATATTATTTTTCATTGATATTTCACCGAAATAAGCTATTGGTTAAATCTCGAAAAATCCCGAATAAAGATTCCTAACAACTGTTATGTATGATGCATAATTTAGTTAATATATGTATAAAAAATGTTTAATTAACCTATTTTATTTAGAATACATTTTCATTCTAATGGATAATGGGGATTAAATTATTTTGCCCTGGAGAAATGTTCTCAAATCTTGATCTATGGATTAATTATGCAGGGGTTTTTACATCCTTACCCGTTACGAATTAGGAATTTACCAGTTGGATCAATAAGGATGTGGGGAGAAAAATATTCTTAAAAAAAAAAAGTACCACAAAAAAGCTTTGCTGTGCATAAAGTAGTATGTTAATAGAATAATATGTATTATATATCGGGTGATCTAAAACTCACAGAAAAAAAATATTATTCAAAAAGTATTCACTGTAACTTTATGCTGTTTTTACTGAAATATACAAAAAAGCATGTTTATATTCATATATATGTGTGTATAAGAAAAAAATATTAGTTACATTTTTCACCGACATATCGCGCTGTATTCGCAGTATCCTGTTACATTTTAAACAGATCCGCTAGATTAAATGACGTTATATAGCAAATACTCAATACTTTTTTTTAAACTGTTATTCTAATGAATGATGGCCATTACACTGAGCATTTATAATCCTAGTTACAATGTTGAATGTAATGCGCCACTGTAAAAAAGTAAATTTACAATTGCAGCGTCACCTTATGAAGAAAATTTAAACTAATATGCTAATAAATCTTTTGTTACCTAAAAATCTTCTGTGCATTTCAGGGAAAACCGCATGGTGCTACGGTCAATGCTTTTAGAATAATATGTTTTTTTTTTTTTTTTCTGCGACTTTTGCATTACCTGGTGAATATATATAAATGCATAGCTGCCAATATTTAAATTTATTCCGGAGTACTTTTAGCCCCGCCTCTATTTCGCACCACTTTATTTTTGAAAAAATTTCTTCAATACATAAGTTTTATAAAATAAGAAAAAATTACTTTTAAAGAATAAGTGGTACGAATTAGAGGTGGGGCTAAAATTACTCCGGAATAAATTAAAATATTGGCAGCTATGTATGATAGATATCATAATAAAATTTAATCTTAAAATTTAGCAATTAATAGATACAAAACAATACCAACACAAAATAATAGAACTGATTTTAACTTATAGGAAAGACTGACACAAAATTGTTGCGATACAGATTAAGAACCAATAAGAGACAAAAACAATTTAAATTGCTTCTGCTGAAATGAATGATAATAATAAAAAATGGACCATTAAACTTAACGACAGAGAAAACAAATAAATGACCACAGAAATAATTGGATAAAAATGCTTAAAATTAGAAGTAAATACTTATCAGGGAGCATGTACTTCATAAAGCTGTGAAAGCTGCATCGATTTCGTAAAACAATATAGGTAATCATAGCAATTTATATTGTTCCAGCCCCAATCGAAGCAGCAAAACCATATTGAATGAGAAATTAATTAAAAAATTAAATTAAATAATCATGGAATCCAGAGAAGTAACTAGAAAAAAGCATAGTAGCCACATGTAAAACTTTTAACACAAACTGGAGAATAGGATGATGCCAAAAAAATAAATAAATAAATAAATAAATAAATAAATTAAAAATAAAAGCTTTGAAAACATCGATTAATCGATAAAGAATGAATGACTGAACATTTTCATTAACGATAAAATACATAGAGTAATTATTTATTGAGTTAGTGAAAGTGTTTTAAAGTTAATTAAAGATTAAGCTAGTTAATTGTTAATTTAAATTGTACGTAGATCAAGAAACAATAAAACTTTCAAAGAAATGATTAAAGAAAGAAGGCATTAAGTCAGCAGTGAGCAAGCGCCATCTAGCGTTTAGCTAGATAAACAATAGGTCAGTTAAATTATTTCAAGATCAAACAAACCAATGCTATAAAGAGTGAATTTAAGAAGTTTTAACTGCATGATTAAGAGAAAATGTGGCACCAATTAAATAATTAGAGTTATGGTTAGAATATCTTGTTAATGTTAAACCTAAAATAATTAAACTAATAGTTGATCTTAATTTTATTAAACCTAAATTAATTAAACTTAAAGTCAAAGTATTGAGAAGAATTAAATGTTAAGTTGTAAAAAGACTCAATCACAAGCAATAGTCCCAAAAAGCACACATGTAAGGATAAGCAATGCAAGGTAGTGTTCAATAATTAAAGTTATTATTTTAAATGTGATTATTTATGTATATATATATATATATATATATATATATATATATATTAACTTCAAAATAAATGATAAAAATTATTAATTTGCATAAAATAAGCGCTGAAGCAGCGCTAAATTATTATACAAAAATATAACTATGAATTTAATTTATGATAAGTAAAGATATGAAACCGGAATGTAAAAAGCAACAAGAATAACCTTAACAATATTAATAAACAAGAAAATAAGCTAAATTTAACACTATTCAAGCTAAAAATTTCAATTTATGCTGTGTTTTCTTCGTCAGCAGGTGGAAACACAGCTATTTAAAGTTATTATTGTCGTTCCCCTAGGTCGGCGTAAGTATTTTAAGTTAATATGGTAACTCATTGGTTCCTTATCTATATTGCAACTTTTTGTGTCATTCTTTCCTCTATGTTAAATTCAGTTCTATATATTAGTGTGCTGTTATTGTTTTAGTTCTATTAATTGCTAAATTTTAAGATTAAATTTCATTACGTTATCTATTATTTATATATATATATATATATATATATATATATATATAACAGGAGTAATTCAGAATAAAAATTACTAAAATATTTCAATATTAATTTTATCTCATTCAAAAATGAATTTCCGTATTTTCAAATTAAGCATTTTGCATTACATTAAAGATATTTATTATATATTTAATTACGAAGATGAGAATAAAAATTTAAATATAATCTAGTTGAAAAAACCTTCAAGACGTTTCAGAAACTATATCAGGGATGGAACACGGGCGCAGAATCCATACCACTATCAATGTTAGAATATTTTCTACTTCTTAATTCAACGATATTACAACTACACAAATTTCTTAAATAAATACCGGTGTGAATTCTGCTTCCGTGTCACATCCCTGCTATATGTTTTGCACATTAAGGGACCTTGGCCCCGCTGAAGATTTCACATATAAGCTTAGATTTCTATTGAATATTTATTATTCGGACTATATTAGGTTCAATAAAATGTATATTCAGGCAACAGTTCTTAAGGTTTTTGAAATATTTCTTACAGATTTGAAAACGTCAAATTGCGTTTTCTCAGTTTGCATTTTTTCATGAATTCATGAATAAAATTAATTTTCATGAATAGAATTAATTTTAGTTACTAAATTATAGTTGCTAAAACTCACCTCCTACGTTCATATTTATTAGCACAGATATTTAAATAAGTCTGATCATGATAATATAGGAAAACGCTCTAGAATTCTAATAGGGGTTTTTAGATCTCGCTACCAAAGCGAACTAGAACTTATATGATGATATCAAATTATTTTCATTAAAGCCACGATTCAGTTTCTAGATATCAGTGATAGAATTTTTTTCACTGTAGACAGACATATTCTAAAACTGATTAAATCTTTTTTTGTATGTTTCAAAAACACTGCTCAAATAAATGAACTTCTCTTTTTAAAATAAACTTAATCAAATTAGTAATTTATCGTGTAATCAAATAAATTATTTTATCTGGTTTATTTGAAGTAGACTAAAAATTTAATATCCTATTCTAAATACGTGATATAGTGTTAAATTAATGCAGATATCTAATATTCAAATAATCACGAATTATATTTTTATTGCGATCAGTTCGTTATTTTGTTGATATAAATCTATATTTGGGCCAAAGGATTTTTTTTTTTTTTTTTTTTTTTTTTTTTTCAAACTTATTTAAATTTAGTATACATATGAAATTATTTCCAACCACACTTCATTTAACATCGCACTTAATTTTGTTTCAATATTTATTGAGTTTAAATAATTGTTTGTATTCATAGTAATCACTTGATTTTTAAAGGTAATTGTAGAAGAAAAATTCCTGGAAGTTTGATCGATTTTGCAAAATTTTCGTAAAGCAACGTTTTAAGACATTGTTGCTTTTTTTTTTTTTTTTTTTTTTTTCTGTAAACATTTTTTATGATCATTTTTTTCTTATTTTGATATCATCTATGTATTAAAAATGAACGTACACTCATTTCAAGGCATATTTATGCATATTACTTTTTTTTTTTTTTTTTTAATAATTTTAAATATGTTTTGAATAAATTCATGAAAAAAAAAAAAAAAAAAAAAAAAAAGAGAAAACTCTTTTAAAAGTAAAGATAATTCTGCATTTTTTTTATTATTATTATTTAATTTAAATTTGTTATCCTTTTATTTGAAAACATTATTTCACACTATATATATGTATGGATTTTTTTAACAAAAAAACAAAAAAAATGTACATATTTGGGTATAAACAGAAGGTAAAAATTAAGTTATTTAAAAATTATACTTAAATTGGTTTGTAAAAAACACGGAATTTATTTTTCAATGCGATTTCTTTTTTTTAAACAGATATTTAATACATTGCTTCTAATTAACCTAATATTTACGACAAATGCTTATGTACATTAAAAGAAAAAAGGGCGAGAAGAAAGAAAGAAAAGGAAAGAAACGAAGCAATAAATAATGCTGCACTTTACCAAATAAATTTGTATTCATTCCATGTTACTTAAATATGGAAATTTAAATCTTTTCTTAGTATATTTTCTTAAAATGTTTTTCTTGAAAAGTAAATATTTTTTAAAATACTTTTATAAAATTAGTAAATTATGGAATATTTAACATATATATATGATATTTATTATTATATATAATAAAAAGACACATGTAAAATATTATATGCGTAAAAAATGGAAGAATACAAAAAATACTAAATGCCTCAAATCAATAAATCAATTACTAAATGGGTAAAAGCACATTTTATTTTCAATTTACAATCTTAGTTAACAAATTGCTATTTAAGTGTTTTATCTCTCTCTCTCTCTCTCTCTCTCTCTCTCCTTTTTCTTTTTTTCTTTTTTATTTATTTATTTATTTTCATATTTTTCTGTGCGTATGTGAAAAATATATAATTTACTTTTTAAGTCTTTAAATAAATAAATAAATAAATAATACTTTTTTAAAATTAGTAAATTATGTAATATTTAACATATATATATGGTATTTATTATTATATATAATAAAAATATACATATATAATAAATAAATATATAATTTTTTAATTATTATATGTAATAAAAGTTTTATATATTTATTATATATAAAAAATAAATCATTTTTTCCTATTACCGATGGCATTCATATCAAGAAAAAACTATTCCCTTTAAAAAATTCGTGGTAAAGGGTTATTATTACAACTGTTATGACTTTTATATGATTTTAAGTTGTTGATATTTATGTCACACTCAAAACCCTAAACTAACATAACCTTTTTAAAGTATAATATACTTCGTTCTGATCGTTACATTTTGCAGACAAAATAAATCACCCGCCTCTACAATCCAATTTGTTCATTCGTCACTGTAAGTCGATTTCGGGTCTTAATCTTTTTCAAAGATTAGAAAGCGTTTGAAATGACAAGAAAACGAAAGAATCTTGACAATAAATTTTTCAAACTTATGTCAACGTTAAGATTTTACTTCCTCGATTTTACTTCTTTTAAATTAGCTAATATGTTGAATTTTTGTTGGGGTTGTAGTATTTCGAGAACAGTTTATTTTTTTAACATAAGTTAAGGCGATTGTGTAATGCCTTTATAAAAGAAATAAACTATACATATAACTGTTCTTATTATTATCATTATTATTATTATTATTTCTTTCGGAAAATGTTACTTGTTTGAGAAAAAAATTTCGTTATGCTGTGATCGTTCTATGACTGAGTATTGTGAAAAAAGTAGTGCCAGAAGAAAAAAAAAGTCTAAGAGAAGTCATTTTTTTTTCTATAAAATACATTTTTTTTCTTTAGAAAGCGTTTGAAATGACAAGAAAACGAAAGAATCTTGACAATAAATTTTTCAAACTTATGTCAACGTTAAGATTTTACTTCCTCGATTTTACGTCTTTTAAATTAGCTAATATGTTGAATTTTTGTTGGGGTTGTAGTATTTTGAGAACATTTTATTTTTTTAACATAAGTTAAGGCGATTGTGTATAGCATTTATAAAAGAAATAAAAAATCCGTATAACTGTTTTTATTATTATTATTATTATTATTATTATTATTATTATTATTTCTTTCGGAAAATGTTACGTGTTTGAGAAAAAAATTTCGTTATGCTGTGATCGTTCTATGACTGAGTATTGTGAAAAAGGTAGTGCCAGTAAAAAAAAAAAAAAAAAAAAAAAGTCTATGGCAAATCATTTTTTTTATATATAAAATACATTTTTTTTTTCCTTTAGAAAGTGTTTTAAATGGCAAGAAAACGAAAGAATCTTAACAATATTATTTTCAAACTTATTTCAACGTTAAGAATTTACACTTTCTTGATTTTACTTCTTTTAAATTAGCTAATATGTCGAATTTTTGTTGTGGTTGTAGTATTTTGAGAAAAGTTCATTTTTGAACATAAGTTTAAACGATTGTGTGTTGATTTTTAAAATAATAAAATAACCGTATAACTGTTTTTTATTATTATTATTATTATTATTATTATTATTATTATTATTATTATTATTATTATTTTATCGAAAAATTTTAACTTGCTTGAGAAAATATTTTTGTTGTGTTGTTATCGTTCTATGACTAAGTAATGAAAAAATAAATAAATAAATAAAAAAAATATATATATGTATGTATAGTACCAGTAAAAAAGAAAAAAAATACTTTCTATTTTTGATGAGGAGTTAAAAAAAAAATAATAATAATAATAATAATAATAATAATGAATTACTTTTTTTTCATTTCGAAAACATAATCTTTTCATAAATAGGAAATATAAATATTTTCTAAATGTCTTCACTTTAATACTACGTCTTTATTCATTTATTTGTAAGTGAAAATATTGCTTTGTTTAATTTTTATTTACAATAAAACACTGTTTCTGTCGCAAAGAAAATGGATCAATTTCTGGTTTAACCATTATTCAATCAAAACTTTCTAGTGCTTGCATCTCTAATTGAACAACTGTTAGTATTATTATTGTATAAACAATATGTATGTATATAATATAATTCAAATGCTTTTTATTTTTCTTTACCACTAATTTTTCATAAAAATTTTCCTTAGAAAACAAACCTATAAAGTTAATAAAAAATGTATTTTTCGAGAATATCATTAAAAGTGTCCTTAGAAAAAAGTATTCGTATGACCATTCTATAAGCATAAAGATCCTATACATCACTTAAATAAGTAAAATACTTTGAAGCACCTAACATTGCTTCGTGAACTATATATTAAAAGTATAAAATTCTTCCAATTATTAACGTTTATTTTTTCGCCTTTAAATACGAATAATTTATCATTAAGTTACGAAAAAAAAAAAAAAAAAAAAAAACCTTACCCATTACATAAGTATTTCAGTAATGCTAGACATATACTTTAAATTTTAAAGGAAAGTTTTTCCTCTCTATTTTACCTGTATGGAAATCCTACTTCTAAAAATAGAAAATAAAATATAAAAAGATTCTTCCTTTCATCAAGAACTTTGATCTCCGGAGAACTTCAGGCTCAAATCGAATTTGCTGTTATTCGATTACTCAGTATCAATGATTTGTTGATCTAAAGGCTCTAAGAGCAAATTCAATCACTTCAGGGAAGGTGAAGAAAACTAGAAGTTGAAGCAAGTGGCTCATATTTGGGCTTTTAGAATCTTTAGAACATCTGAATTATAAAAAAGAATTGTTTATTTTATTTTTTATACCTACTGGTATTTTTTAAGTTATAAGTATGTTGAGACAATGTTTAAAAAATATTTTATCTTGAATTGTTTCATTATATCATGCACATAAAAAAAGCAGAGCACGAATATATATATATATATATATATATATATATATATATATATATATATATATATATATATATATATATATATATATATATGCATATGTATATATACAGAGTAATACAGAATAATAAAAATGTTTTAAAAAATTAAAATTCTACATGCATATTAAAAACGCTCAGCCATTCACTGAGAAAAAATTCTGTAACTGGCATCTAGAATCTAAATTGTGGCTCTAGAAAAAATAAGTTACGTGTCATCCTTATAAATTCTAGTCCCCTTTGAAAGCGAGTTCTAGAAACCTCAATTAGAATTCTAGAGGGCAAACTTATTTAAAAATCTCTGTAAATAAATGTGACTACAAGAGGCGGGTTTCTGCAACTATAATCTTGGTTTATGACCCAATTCTAGAAAATCAAGTGAGAATTTCTCACAATGCAAATGATTCAGAATATTCAGAATATTGTTTCGCCACCTAACAATCTGTAGACTAGAAATTGTCGATCATTTCGTCTATTCAGTTTATTGACGTGCCTTATGTGCATAGCTCGGAAATCTATATTTCTAGTTAAGGAAATATATTCTCGGAAATCTATATTTCTAGTTAAGAAAATGGCCACTTATTCATTCTTGATGAAGGCAGTATATTTTTTTTTCTCAGTATTCTTTTTTCCAAATTAAGTAAAGATTTCAATTCTTAGCTATAATAATAAAATATTTTAACCTATCTACATATTTCTGCGAACCTCACAAAAAGATCTAGGTATATAAAATAAGATAAAATGCAGAATATAAACATTACAAATGTATAAAAATGCGCTTTGAAGTCCGTTAACTGTTGCATGGCTGCAGCTACTTTTTAAAAAGTGGTATCAAGGTTAAGCGCTACTAGATGTGAACTCCTGCAGTGCCTACTAGCAGATAACAGCGTATTTAGTTATTCTATCTTGAAAAAGTCATAATAAAGAAGAAACACGGTTTACAAGTTTATAGAGAATCGTCGATTTGTTGCAAAAAGACACTTTTAAACAAGAATTCAAAAAACGTGCATTTGTTTGTTGACAATTTTTCACACTGTTACGTGCCCTTGTGAAATACTGGGCGGACGAACAAATTATTTTCAATTCCACTCCAAACATTAATCGACAAACATTAATAGCATTTGATATCAAACATTTTCATTGGATATTCCAGCTGCCAATAACGGATATTCTGCCCATTACGCATTTCATTCTGCGAAAAACATTTCACCAAATTTACGCACTATATTTGCCCATAATATCATCTGGATGTCTGTCCCTTTCTTGGAAATTTTGCATCATGCATAAATTCTCTTGCATTCTCGTCCAATAAATGGCTGGTTTTTCCTTTACCTCTCTTTTGTTGCTGTCCCGATATGTGAAAGGTGGATGATAATATATATTTCGAATGTACTTGCCACTCCACTTTAAGTAATTATGTCGGATTGAAGTCGGCTGGTCACGTAGCATGTCTCCCTTAAACGTTTCACATACTATTATAACAGTTTTGTGTGAAACACAGGCCTAGAAAAAGGCCCACGATAAAGAAGGCCTAGAAAAAGGTTTCCGCTGTCAATAGCGCCTTGTGTCCATATTTATTGTAAAGTAGTAGAAGCACAATATTCATTTTTTTATAATCATTATTAGACTACCAGCTTCAACATATAAATCTGAGAAAATATCTCTTTTACAGCTGTCTCATGGAAACAAAAGATTTTTTATTGTTATATTTACAATAATAAAGATATACGTTTTCAATGAAAAAGAAAGAATGATTAAAATGTTTTGATTTTTAGATTATATAAGTAGTATTATTTTCTACCATATTCAAATAATACAATCCTAATTTTCAGGTATTTACATAGTTTGAACATTGGAATACAATAACAGTGTAGCTTATTCTATAAAGCATTTTTTTTTTTTTTTAAGAAAATTTAAATTAATATCGCAGAAACAATTATAAAAGGATGTCCCACACAGAAACGATTGCAAAGATGTTTGTTTATAATAAATAATAAATACATTTATCATCATACTTAACTTACTTATATTACTTACTAATATTACATACTTACTTATCATCATATTTAACATCATACAATTTTTGCCATAAAGATTTGAGATTTGAAATCTGAAATTTTGTGTAAATTGGAAACATTTTATATTCCATACAAGAACTGAAAAAAAAAAAAAAAAAAAAAAAAAAAAAACCTTAAAACCCTTAAAACCGCAAAACTATCTTCCTGTAAACTATCTTCCTACAAACTGTCGTAATATTTCAGATACCGTACAAAGTGTATCTCCTAAAGTACAAATAAACAAATATGTATATAAAACTCCAAATCCCTCCTTTAAACATTAGTTTAATTTAATTCATATATTATACCGCGGCGTCTTTTCCAAAGGAATGCTTTCGAAAACAAACTGGAAACATATAAAAGTAATAAATAACTGAAGGAAAATATGAAACAATCGCTTTGTTTATGATAAATATTTTTACTAAGAAAAATACATTTTTGATAAACATTTTTAAAGAAAATTATTTATTCGAATAATCCTAATAAACATGAAAATATATTTTACGTTTGAAAGTATTTATAGCCAAATACCTGAAATAAATGTTTGTAAAAATATATTAGTGAAATTTCGGAATATATTTACAATAAGTTAAAATTTCTTTCGTCTCGGGGTAGAAAATTTTATTTATAAATTATATCGCACATGTTTATCCTATATAAATCCAAATGATCTGGGAAAATTGTGTCATATGAGCAGAAGCTGTGTTCATATATGGTATATTCTCCTAACGCAAAATTTTGTTAAGGCAAATGAAGTATATAATTTCATATATTATTGATAGATAAAATCTTTCTCTCTCTCTCTCTGAATATATTAATAGTGTTATTTCCAAAATAGGCCAATATTTGTATATATTTAATTATATAATTTCACGTAAGATGGTGCTTGCTCACGTTACGTTGAACGTTTAATCTAAAATGAAAATTGTATTGATTAACATTAAACTTAAATTTCCCACTTAAATATCATCTTTTTAATAGTGCTTTTAGCTTTTAAATTTTATGAAAAATAAATATCACTTAATGCTTTCATTTATAGAAGCCAATATCGATTAACCGTTTCTTTACTTTTAATCATTTCTTTTCAGTTTGTTCTTTTTGGCAACCGGTTTATTTCTACTTATTCTGTTTGGAATCGGTTACACGTGGACTTATCAATAATACGTATTCCATTTTTCAATTCTGGTTGAGTTACTGTTTAATCTAATTTCCTTTTATTTATTTTTAATGCAAGATAGAAAATTGTGTTGAATATTGCTTGAAATAGCTATACAAAGATCAGAAATCTTGCATTTCTTGTCAAAGATGCAAGTTTCCTGATGAGATCATTTCTGGATTTCAGCATTTAAAACTCTATTTTTCACTTCATGAATTCTCTTTTCTTTCAACAGTTTCTTTTGGTTAATTTATTTCTTTCAATTTCTATTATTTGTAGAATATTTTTAGTGGTTTAATGGATTATGCAAATTATCTTATCGTTAGGCTTAAGTGTTATGTATGTTATTTCTCTTCTGCGTAAGAACTTTAACATCTTTTTCCTACTCTGTGTAATTTAATTAAATTATCATCGTGACAATAATTTTATGCGTAATACATCTCATTTTAAATTCCATTGTTGGTATTTTCATCTATCTTTCATTTGCTGAGTGTTGTATAGGAATTAAATTATTCAAATTATATATATATATATATTTATATATGAGTGTGTGTAAAAGAGTACGGATGTAAGCAGTTACATTATATTATATCACAGTTTGCTTTAAATACTCGGGTTATATGATATACTACGTGATCAATATATTATAATTTTACATGAATACAATTTTAAACAATGAACTGTTCATTATTTATTTTTAAATTTGCATGCCCATATTGTAAAGTTCGGTTTACGGCCATATATATATATATATATATATATACATCCATTTGTTTTGTTATTTGTGTTGTATTGTTATGGATTTGGTCTTTGTTTTACATCGTATTCCATTTTTAAGTCATATATATATTCTATAAATACACAGCTACTTTTCCATCGTACAAAACTATTCACTGAAAGAGAAATTCACTTTCGAGTTCAATAATTTAAATAAATGTCAGTTGACAATTAAGAACTATCATCATTTCATATGTTTGCTGAATTTGCATTGAGGATGACATGCAACAATATGATCAACATTTCCAGATAATTAGTAAGCCCTAGGAAATACTTAAAAGCTTAATGGAATTTGATGTTGGTCGCTAGAAATTAGAATAGGAAATCTCGGCGGAGATGTGTTCAATATAAGTGATAATCACCTTAGTTTAAACAGCATGAAAACATTAAACTTAATAAAGGTTTGATAAATTCATTTACAAGTTGGTTTATAAATTATTTCGTAAGACATGCAATTTTGAATAACAGATTCATATTTCAATTCTAAAGATAGTTCCAGAAGAATTATTTTTTAAAAGTGTTTAGAAAGTATAATATTATTATTATAAATTAAAAAAATTCTTAAGTTAATTCAATTCATGCTTGCATTAAATACATTCTAATAATTGCATTTAACATTTTTTTATACATTTTAACAAAATAAAACTGTTTAGTGTTGTTAAGTACATTTCCTGAATACATGAATAACGGTAAAAAAAAAATTGACCTTCTAACTCAATTAAATAATAATAATAATAATAATAATAATAATAATTTCTAGTTTAATTCCTTTTATATTAAACTTTTAAAAAATCTGGAGTGACTTCACTCGACTTTCCGAACATTAACTAATTTACAGTTGTTTAAATAAATTAAAGTAAAAGAAGTTGTTAAATGAAGAAAAGAGAAAATTATAATAGGATGTTTGAGTAGTTTTCCAAATAAAATGCGTTGTTTAATTTAACGTTATTGCACTTTAAATACTTTGAGCATATACGTCCTAATAATAAAAAAATTTTCGCCGTGTCTCTGTAAAAATGTAAAACTGCTATATTCAGCAAAATCTATACAGTTCTTGAGACGATAACCCATAACATGTACATAAATTTTCAATTTATTATTTTAAGGCATTTAGATGCTATCGCACTTTAAATAATTTAAGCCCGTAGGCCATAATCATAAAGAACTTTTCTTTCTGTCCCTGTAAAAATAACTGAAAGTTCTAGATTCCCTAAAATCTACACACTTCATGCGACAGTAACCTATAGCTTGTATATAAATTTTTAACTGAATAGAATAAGGCATTCAGACGCTATTGAACGCAACATTAAATTATAAAATCTGAAGCCGATGAACAGTGTGTCGCCAGTGATCCTCCATACATGCAATGTTATACGGACCTTCAAGTCAGCCAAAGTTAGAACATTTCTTTTAAAAACTAAACTCTTTAAATGACCCCAAAACTAAAAGTACCGCAGATTAAGATCGGGGAACGGGCCGGCCACGGAGTGGAAAATGAACGGGTCACATTGTCATCTGTAATATTTTTCAATACTTTGCAAAATGTAAGAATAACAACTTTAAATGTTGCATGGTTTTAAAATGTTAAATAGACCACACTTATTCATTGCATAACTTTTCAAGCATTTCGATTGTAATGCTTTTTTGTATTTTGATGTATGCCTCCTCAAAACAATTTCTTTCTTTTTCAGAACCTCTGAAATGTCTATATACATACTTTCGACATAATTTACATTTTAGTGCTCGAATATAGGCCAAGGTTTATGGCCAACCTGTACTTTAATAATTCGTAGTGTAATAACTGCAATCTCTACATATAATTTACTCTAGATTAACATATAATTTTACATATGAAAAAGTGATAGTAAATAATAAATCAATACTCATATTAGATATTTTCTTTCTGTCACAACAATGTTGTTGTTTATTTCATAAAATGACAGATATTTTAACTTTAGCTTATCTCTAAGGTTATTTTCTCTCTGGCTAATAAGAATTTCTTTAAAGTTAAAGAAAAAACAATTAAGTTTAAGTAATTAATTAAAAAAACGTTTCTGGTACAATTTCTAATTCTTCTGTTTATTTCAAAAAATAATAACTGGTAAGTGAATATTTATACTTATATAAATTTATAGTGTAATAATTTTAATTTCTGCATAAAATTTGCTCTGTATAGAACATTAACATTTACTTTTACATATAGCAAAGTGAAAGTGAACAACAAATCAATACTCATATTAGCTATTTTCTTTCTATCTCAACAATATATTATTGTTGTTTACTTAATAAAATGACAGATTTTGTAACTTCAGTTTATCTCTAAGGAAAATTTCCTTCTGACCAGTAATCATTTGTTTAAAGTTAATAAAAGCAATTAAATTTAATTAATTAATTAAAAAAGACTTTTCTGGTATATTTTCTAATTCTTCTGTTTATTTCAGAAAATAATAGCTGGTAACTAAACATTTATACTCATATAAATTTACAGTGTAAAAACTTTAATCTCTGCATATAATATGCTCTATATAGAACATTAACATTTAATTTTACATATTGCAAAGTGAAAGTGAACAATAAATCAATAGCCATATTATATATTTTCTTTCTATCTCAACAATATATTATTGTTGTTTATTTCATAAAATGACAGATTTTGGAACTTCAGCTTATCTCTAAAGCAATTTTCCTTCTGGCCAATAATCCTTTCCTGTAAACTTAGGAAAAGTAATTAAGTTTAAGTAATTAATCAAAAAGACTTTTCTGGTTTTGAAATTATCATGTTGAATACCCAGATATTGTCTTATTATGGAAACAAGGCTTTGTATGTAGCAGAAAGAAATGTTTTAGTTTAACGCTATTTGTTTCAAGAATTGTTTACAAAGTATGTATTATAATAAAGTGTTCTTTTCGATAAACGTATTGTAAAAAGAAAAATTGTTATAAATGTGCCACCGATTTAATAAATAATAAAATACAACGATTTATATAAAAATAGATTTGTGTAAAATACATATATGAATTTTTCTCGGATGCAGAATATAATAATAACACATTTGAAATTAAATTAACCCATTAAATGCCTCTATATGAATCTCACTGAAAATTGTTGAATTTTCATATGTTTTGGGTTTTTGCATTTCTAATCATATGTAAATGAAATAATTTTTTTAAAATGTTATTTTGTTTGAAGATATGATATGGTTCCAAAATGGAAGATTTGGCATATAATTGGGGTAGAATAGGGGTTGAAACTGTAAGAACCTTCAAAAGTAGTTTTCTTCATCCCTGTTTATTTTTATTTAAGAAAAGAAAGGTTTTATTTTATATTCATTATTTTAAACGCCTGTACTGTTATTTTTGCATTTTTTTTTTTTCTTTGCTGAATTTTTTGCAGAAAAACAGACATTTTTCTTTGAATAATTTAAAAATATAGCATTTACATTACAAACTTTTTGAAAATATTTCCTACGAAGCTTCAAACTTCAACAGTTAATGTTAAAAAATAAAAACATATTTATCTTAAAAGCATGGACAGAAAAACGTTATTGAACAATTGTTCCCGCAGCGAGACCTTTGCCGCTTAATGGGTTAAATAAAGAAATTTTAATAAATCACCGGTACTTATTTTTTATTAATTTATACCAATATTGAAATTTAATAAATAATATATTTGTAAAACATTCATTAAATAAAATGAAATGGAAATCTGATTAAAAACATATAATTATTATTATTATTATTTTAGAAATTTAATACTTACACAATTCAAAATCGAAACTCTGAAACCTAAATTAAGAAAATTTATTCATAATTTACATCAGAAACAGCTGTAATTAGAGATTATATTGCCAGAAGGTATTGAGACAAAAATTCTTTATTTACAAAGGGAAAAAAAATCTGTTTTGCATAAACATTTATCTATCAAAATTAGATTACATTTTTCACAGCATGTTTGCATTTTATAGCTCAAAAGATACCAATATAATATATATATATATATCCCCAAAATAATGAGATTTAGTTAAAAATTTTGTAAAACAAGCATTGTATTTGTAACATAATTTTTTTTATAACAAAGTTTTATATAGAACATTTTAAGAATACATTTAATATCCGTTTACCCCAAATGTAATTGAAAAATAACCACCTAAAATTAAGAATTATATTATTAAGTAATCTTTTATGTAGCTTTTCTCTTTCTGACGATTTAGAAGTCATTGCAAATTGAGTTATTGCGGTGCAAAATATATATTATAAAAGTTCAAGTGCAATCATAATTATAATTTATTTTGTTTATTTATTTATCGAAAAATTAATATGCATCTTCCGTAAAATGTTACATCCATCACAATACGTTCAGTTTCTTTCTTTTCTTTTTCTTTTCGTTTTTTTTCTTCTTTTTTTTTTTTTTTTTTTTTTTTTAGATAATTCTAAATTTATTTTGCTGTTGTTTTCTAACATAACGTAGAAAGTTAACTTTATTTGATTACAGCTATATCAAGTAATTCTACCATTCATTTTTTTTTTTAATAGTATTTAACTTGATTTATGGTATTTACTGGAATGCAATATATACAGATGAAGCTCAATTGCATGTTTTAGATTACAGTCTCTTTTGAAATTTTATTATTTGTTTCTATTGAAACGAAAAACAGGAAAAGCCGTATTCGATCCCAGGTCGTAATCGTCGACGTAGATGTTCTGTGATTTCCGTGGTTTTCTCCGAAATTCTCATGAATACGGGTTAACATCCCTCAGAAAAACTACCTACGGAGGTCCTCCCTCTTTGGCCCAGGTCCCCAGTGAGCAAAATTGGTCTTAACTCAAATACCAACACGATCAACAAAACGAGAATTTTTGTTTTTTAAAAAAGGCAAAATTTTAATACAATTTTACGTAAATGACATATATAAAAACATAATTGTTTAGTAAATTTTATAATATGTGGAAATGTATATATGAATGTAAATGTCACTTTTTTACATGATTAATACAACTTTTATTTTCATTTATCCATCAATAACTTTTATATTGTACAGTAAGAAAATGAAATTGGCCTTAATTCGAATACCAACACTATCAGTTGCTTTTACATGCTACCGTAATAAAACGAGCATTTTTGTCTTTTTAAAAAAGACAAAATTTTAATTCAATTTTACTAAATGGCATATTTAACAAAATAATCCTTCAGTAAATTTTATAATATAAGGAAATGTATATATGAAAGTAAATATCACTTTCTTTCACGATTAATACAACTTTTATTTTAATTTATCCATCAATAAATTTTATATTGTACAGTAAGAAAATGTAAATAGTTTTATAGATCCACCAGTGGCCGAGAGGTTTCACACTCAAACTGGTAGACGAGAAGTGACGGGTTAGTTCCTAGATCTGGCTCATCGACATTGCCGCTCAGAGTTTTCTGGGGTTTTCTCCGAAACTCGCTTAAATGCAGGCTAGGATTCCTTAGAAAGGCCTCCTCCCAAGGAGGGTACACCACCAGACACCTAGGACACTTGTGTAGACAGCTGTACTTAAACACAAACACACACACACAACGATACGTACATAGTTTTACAAATTTAGATAATAATATAAATTGTTTAATATTAGAAATACATTAATTTTAAATTCTGGAATTACACTCCTAAATGTGGTCTTAAACCAATCTTCACTGAAAAACATAAAGAAGATTCAGTTCTTTAAATGTCCAATGTTTGAAAACATTTCTTCGAGAGATAAGTTTTTAAATTGAAAAAAAAACTGATCGTTTGCAAATCTTGCTAAACTTTTGAGCAGCAGTGTGTCTTTGGGATACGTTACATATACCTTGTTTAAGTTTACACACAAATGAAATTCATTTCAAACATATTTTAAATTTAACGGATATGTAATAATGTAGATTTTATCAAGCCATGCACATTTTAAATATGTCATAAATGCATAAGATTGAATGTGATAAAATAAAGTTATATGCATATATTGTCATTAACAAAATAATTTTATAATATTGCTAAACAAAATATTTGTCAATTATATGATCTCACTTTGTTCATTCACACATAAACAGGCTCTTAACAAATGAATCGTTGAATAAGTAATGAATGTTAAGATAATTAAAGAGGGAAATCATTCGAAATCATTACAGACGAAATGTAATGAGAAAATAGATATGAAATGTATGGATATTAAGTTATAACGTAAAACGAATATATAAACACGTAACGAAAATGTAAACATTTTCTTTGCTCTTTTAAGTTTGCTCTTTTTAAGTTCTGAATTACCTTTATTCGGTATTTAAATTTCATAGTATTGTTTATGCTTTCACAACATAAAAAGGGCGAAAAAAACTTTAAAACCACAAAGTTAAACATTAACTAAAAGTATTTCATTCTAATTTTTAGCACTTCGTGTGCTTTACTTTCACACGAATTATTTCTAAAAGACGATTTTGGAAGGATTTTGCTAGATTTTTGCATGGTAGAATCGATATTTCCTCCCAGGCTTTGAAATAGCAGATTTAAGCTCAGAAATAGAATAGTATTGTTTAAAATTTTCATATATGTTGCGTGCAAGGTAATCCCACATGTTTTCTATGGGGTTCAAGTCTGGATATTTGGCCGGAAATTGCATAAAACTTACTTTATTTTCAGTTACACAAGAAATGGTTGAAGCAGATTTGTGTTAAGGTACATTATCTTAAATTAATATTAAATTTTGAGCCATAAACTCTTCTTTTAATGGTACAAAATTGTTAGCCAATATATTTTGATAGTCAAAAGAGTTCATATTACCTTTAGTGAATACAATATTAGTCTTACCTCGAGCACAGAAACCTGCCCAAATCTTGACAGATCCCCCTCCCATCACTTGCTTTGAGAAATACGTTGGATCCTGTCTTAAATCACGCCAATCGTTTTTTAAACCCTCAGTTCAATCTAGGTTGAATTTCTTTTCATCTGTGAGCACTAATTTTTGCCAAAAATTGGGTTTTAAAACATTAGATGTTGCAAATTTCAATCTTGCTTCAATGTGCAATTTTTTTCAAGTTTGAGTTTGCTTTTGAATTTTAAGTATTTGAGGTTTTCCGCACAATTCAGGACATTTCTAATAGTTCTAGCCATTACTTGAAGCTTTAAAACCAGTTTTATTGCTGTAGAATATGCATTATCTTTAACAGCCGTTATTATAACATTTCTTTTCATTCTGGCTGATTGAATGCAGGAATTTTGAGGGCATTCCTAATCTAATTTTTGTATCATATTTGCATAGGTCTGTGAGAACTTCATAAATTACAATCTTAGACTTTTCGATCTTGTTAGCGATTTGCCTTTCACTGATTCCAGCTTCTCAAAATGCCAAAATTTTCAACTTTGCAATTTCATTTAGTAATTTTCTTCTACCCATCATCTCTGTTGCTTCAACACTGAGCTAAATGATTAAAACATGTTTATTTATATTCCAACAACTGTCCACAAAATTATGCAAATGTGACGTCATCTCATTATGCAAGTAATTACTTTTAAAATTGGTCTTAAAGTTTTTTCCCCTTGATTACATCACACATTTTTATTTTATATCTAAAATAAACGAATTTTAAATTCAAAATTAATATATATATATTTTTTGTTTTGTTTCTGACTTTTTATATATTAAATGTAGAGTAACTTACAAAAAGATTTTAATTTTTGAATGCAAAAAAAGAAAAAAAAAAAAAAAAAAAAATCAATGGTAGTTTTAAAGTTTTCCCAACCGTGTATATAATACACAAAACAAATAAATAAATAAAATTGTTATATACAAAGAAAAACTGTGTATTTCTTTTATATTTATTATTATTTCACATTATTATTTTAAGTTTATTAAATAAATTATACAAAAATTTAATGTATTTAAAAATTTTTAAATGTATATTTAAAGTACATTGCAGATTTATTTAGACGCAACACAGGAATGAAAATATTGAAAGCGTACACAGTATAAAGAAAAAAAATGTAAAAACAGTGGAAATTATGCATTTTTTTTTTTTTTTTCTTTTTCTGTTTTTTTAATAGAAATTGTTATTTTTCGTGTTTAAAAGGAAAACCAGTAAATTTAAAGAACATCTATTTTTCCTTGGAAATCCATAATACATTCACAACATTTCCTTTATAATGAAAGATTGAAAGTAATATTACAGTACTTCTATTTTTCGCGTTTAAAGGGAAAGCCAAAAAATTTAAATAACATCTAATTTTCCACTGGAAATCCATAATACATTCACGACATTTCCTTTATAATCAAAGATTGAAAGTAATTTTACACTACATCTTTGGAAGCATAATTACTAGGAAACTCCTGTAATTTTAGATTTTCTACAAAGTATTAAAAAATATAGAAAATGACAGTTAATGTCACTTTAAAATTTATCTAATCATATAAAACAAAAAAATTGTTTTTTCGTTTAACAAACGTAATATTTTTTTTTTTAAGTTTAAAAATATTAATCAATCGCACCGTTTATTATTCTAATCGGGAATCGTAACTTTGATACAGATATGAACTACGACTTTGAGATACCTACCGAATTAAATTTTGAGATAAAGTGCACAAACAGACATTCAAACATCAGTCCTTGGAATAATACGCCTGTGCTCTACACCGATAGGAAATTTTAATACAGCACCGGCATAGTTGGAAATCGCAATACCTTACACTTTGCTCTGTATTTAATAGAGGTAAGTATTGATTTATAAAAAGTTTCGACTTCCAGTTTTCGGTGATTTTGCGCGTTCTGAAGGGATTTGAACATATATTTATTTATTTATTTATTTTATTTTAATTATTTATTTATTTTATTTATTTATTAATTTATTTTTGACTATCTAACCATTTTTTGATATTTTCTCTCTGACTGCCTATAGTAAAAACTTGGTGACAACTCTAATCCAAGAAGGAATGCACGGAATTTCATACAAATTTATATGTATTTAAACGTTGACATGAATTAGTGCCTATTCATATTTTGGGAGAATTACCCAACAGGTGATATTGCCATTTTATTTTTTATAATTCCAAATATAGCAGTATAGTATAAAATTTTGTATAAATGTGCATAATGAGATTCATTTTTAATAATTAATATAAATGAAAATTCTTTTTATTTTAACATTGTTTCAATTAAAAAAAATATATATACAATAACAATAACAATAACAATAACAATAGTCAATATTGAAAATATTTTTTTACAGGTACGATCATCGTTTCCTCCCTGAGCTCCTAGGGGGTCTAAATTTTCATTCTGAATGTTTTTCAAATGAACCTAGCTATACTTTTAAAACCAACTTTAAATCAGCTATTATAGTGATCAGTAAAACAAAGTTATCGGTATTTTTTCTGCTTTTTAATAATAATAATAATAATAATAATAATAAATCCTAAAAACAGCATTTCTTCAGATGCCTTCTATAGGGGGAAAACATTACTTTTTTTCCGTACATTTAAGGTTATTTTTCTCTTAGATGAAAATCGTCTACATTCATTATGGAAAATAATTTTAATAAATAATTTTAATGTGTGAATTTTTACACGAAATTATAATATATATATATATATATATATATATATATATTTTTTTTTTTTTTTTGATGGCCACAACACAATAGTTTTTAAATAATAACTCAGTTAAATCTCCCATGATCAAAATATGTTAAGTCAGAAATAGAACCGATATATATGGTAACACTAACAATAAAATAATAATGGATAATACGCTGATACTTATTAGAACTTCGATGTATAATCTGGTATTTATCGAAGTTTAAAAAATAACTTTCGTCGAGGTAAAAATAATTTATTTGCTAAATAGTTTTTGAACGAAATGAAAATTTGCTTATGATTTTTATTGAAAAACATTTCACATTAAAAAGTATCACATAAAAATGTATCATGATATTTAAATATATATATATATATATATATATATATCCTTTTCAAACATTTTTGCATAAAAAAATAATTTTATAAAGTACTATATTAACAAGAAATTTCAAAATTAGGTTGAATTTTTTCTACTTAATTTTTATTTTATTTCATTTTTTCTAAATTTAAATGTGTTAAAGTTATTTAGTAGCCCAGTAAAAATAGAAAAAAAAAAAAAAAAACGTGAATTTTCGGAAACATTTGCATGGAGCTGAAAATTGGTACAGACCTTAAATACATCATTATAAATGACACGTCAAAAGTCCACATCGATCCCACTTGTACTAAAAATATTATGGAAGGTCAAATGTCGAAAAATAGGTTTTTCACAAATACCTATACCTAGACGGTACTTTAAAATATCATTCATTTCAAAAGCGTATAAAATAGAACCTAGTACAGACATGTCAAAGGTATTTAGAAGAATAGGTCGTATGTATCTCACTTTCATGTCACTACATGGCCAGAGCCTGATTAAGGGGGAAGCACACATTATTTATACTTACACCGTTATTTTTTAACAAATACTTTCCTCCTATAATAAACAGAAAATTCTCATTAAAAATTGTTTTAAAATAATTCTGGTGTCTAATAACGGTGAGTAAATTGGATTGTTTTACACCGTTCATTTTTTATAAAAAATATTTCCTCGTCAAAACCTGGAATTTCTATGACATGAAGTAAAAAATAATTGTAAAAATATTCTGGTGAGAGCGGAGATAATGTGTGCTTCCCCCTTAATCAGGCTCTGTACATGGCGCTAGACAGTACATATAGTAGTTTTTCTTTAATAAAGAATTTTCTAGAGTCTCTCTATCTTTGCTAGGCATTTTTTACGATCTTCTTGAATGCTATAATTAATTCCTATATAACCTAAAGAATTTACCATAAATCTTAGAAGAATATAAGAAACAGAAAAAGTATTTTTTTTTTCATTATTATTATTTATTTATTTATTTACGCAAATATATCCAAATATCTTTCTAAATCTCCATGCACCAATGTTACAGTAAAATATCCCTCAAAAAATTCACATTGGTCATTATGATGAGATGATATGCATAATTTTGACTCACTTGATCGGGCTCTAGTACGAGGTGGAAAACTGAAGAATGCACTGGCCGCCATCTCTCGCTGTCTTTTAGCTTGCGCAATACTAGTCTTCCAAGTGTACATTTTGAGACACTGCGCATGGATTGTAACAGATTTTTTATCTTTTAAATGTTCAACATGCCCATCATTTCTTTCAGTACTTGAATCAATCAGAATCTTTAATCCACCTTCAACAGCAACAATTTCAGTTTCAGTGACGTATTTACTACAAATGAAATCACCCTGTGACATTTAAAAAAAATTATTGAGCAGTACACACTCATACAGAAAAATACTACCTATACAGATGTCTGTTCGCTGTAAAAAATCACTCAATAGAAATAGCACATGTGTACGGTGGACTGTGCAAATACAATGGAGGTAGCAGTTAAATGTTTATCAATGTCATATGTACAAACGAAAAAAAAGGCAGTGCATATTAGTATTTACAAATTTTTAAACCGAAATATCTCACGAAAGGCAATTCATAATCGTATGGGAAAAAAGTATTTAGACCTTTTTTGCAGAGAATCAAATAATCTACAAATTTTATATGAGCTATTTTTACAATAAAATTTAACGTTCAAGAGATATACCAATTTTTCGACCTTTGACTTTGCAAAAACTTTTTAGCAAACGTGGAATTGAACATTTAACATTTTGACATTTAATTTATAATGTTGTTTTTAAAGTCTGTACCAATTTTCAACTCTATGACAATTTTTCAGAAATTTAAAGTTTTTTTTTTTTTTAACTACATGTAGCGTCTAGTGCCACGTGGTGAGATTTGAGATACATACGTTTTATTCTTATAAATGCCTTTGATATGTCTTTACTAGAATCAATTTTATACGAGTTTTAAACTAATGATACTTTAAAGTACCGTGTATGAATAGATATTTGTGAAAAAACAATTTTTTGACCTTTGACTCTTTGACCTTCCATAAAATTTTTAGCACAAGTAGGATCGATGGAGACTTTTCACATTTCATTTATAATGATGTATTTCAGATCTGTACCAATATTAAGCTCCATGCGAATTTTTCCAAATTCGAATATCTATTTTGACTGGACTGTTGTACACTATGCGTAAAGTTTAAGAAAATTATTTAAATGGATATATATATATATATATATATATATATATATATATATATATATATATATATATATATATATGAAAATCAGTTATTTATTAATCATTATTTATTATTATTATTATCCAAATTGGATTAGGATAAAATTAAATAATTTTAAATGAGGTTAAAATTATTCTATTTACTAAAATATACTGAACAATATTTATCCAATTACAAAAAATAAATTGTTGAAGAATATTGTTTTCATGTCAGATCACATGTTTCAAAAAACATAATTATAATTTTAGTGACAATTAAAGTGCACATAGACAAGTAATAAGACGAAAAAAAAAAATGCGTATATATGTAATCAAATAAAAATGTTAGACATGTGACTAGCATATGAAGATATAATACTTTTTATATAAGTTTGACTGTTTCACAAAAAAATAATAATAATAATAATAATAATAATAATAATAATAATAATAATATAATGATGTATTTTATTTTAATCAGTTTATTAAAAATCTTGTAATACATGGTCTAACATACTATAATAAAATGTTCAAATAACTTTTTTAAATACAATATAATTAATGTAATATTCATTTTCTACATTTAAAAATATATATATATATATATTATATAAAATTTCAAATTATTTGACGACTTATTTCAGATACTTATGAAAACAAATGATTGCAGTGTCACATAAAAAATGTGGAAATTCGAAAGAAAATCCTTATTTTAATAATTAAAAAATTTTAGATTACATCAAATTAAATATAATTTCATTTTAAGCTATAACGCAATAACTTAAAGAGTGTAATTAAATATAAATTAAAGAAAAAAGTCCATTTATGTTTGAAATATGATTGATAAGGTCTCTTTTATACATAAAACACAATTTGAAAACAAATTGTTAATATTTTAAGATATAACAATACTTTCATAAATAAATATTATTGCCAACATACAAACACTGTTACGAAAATTTAGGTTTTCAGTGTGTAGAATGTAGTTTGGAAACAATCAGACAAGTTTCAGTCGATAGAATGTAAGGGTGTACGTAGGGGGTACATGCAGGAATGCCAATTTATTCAATGAAAAATCCAATAAAACTATTAGTATATATATAAATATTAAAGTTACCATACAGATAAATATTTACTGAAAAATGTTATATATATCTCATAGCATGAGTTTCGGAATACAGAATTAATAGTATACAGAATTAATAATCTATTTTTGAGTCCCACTCTCGCAATAACAATTCACTAACTCAAAGATCTGAACACTAATGAATACTTTCGAAACTAAATGGCTCCTTTTACTAATGTTAAAGTCGATAAGTCGGTAAATTATTCTGGAAATAGATAGTTAACTCAATTCTTAATTGGCATAGGGCTTTAATAATTTAGGAATACTACAACACTGTTTTTCAGAAGTTTATATCTCTAAATTCATTATAAAATATCTTGCCGCCAATATTTATTTCTATAAAAGCTATTATAGTCACATGTACTTTTATTGCAATAATTTTTCCAATAAAAGAAACATTACCGAATGAGTATAGCAGAGATAAGCTTAATTTTTATTTGTAATATCATTCTCTAACAACACACCACTTCCAAAAGGCATCCCCAGGATATCCTAATTTTGAAAGTATATCCATGGGACATTCTAAGGATGTAATATGGATAAATGTGCAGTTACTGTTACCAGCCTTTCCCGTGCAGAACATTTCCGTGATACTACCTAAATACTTAATATTATTTTCAGAAAAATCTCATAAACAAAATCAATGGCAATTTTCAGTTTTTTTTTTTTTTCCTTTCTCTTTAGTTTTATTATTAAAAGAAATTCAAATCTCTCATGTTTGCAATATAATTTCAATTTTAGAAAATAGTTTTGCGCTGTTAAGTTAAAATTTCTTCGAATTAAAATATTATAATACTAAAAATCAATTATTTACGATGTTTGACGAAATCAAATTACAATCTCATCATACAGAACAGAAATTCCTTTTAATAAACTAAGTTTTTTCCAAAAAAAGAAAAAAAAAATTAGTTAGTGATTTTTCTTTAATCTCGACATAAAATAGTACGAAAATATACTATTATTGTTTATTAAAACTAATTTTACCCCATTATAAACTTAGAAAATTGAGGTTTCAATCAAAAAGTGCTTCCTCTACAGCTTGTGTCCATTCAATTGGTAATTCCTCCAGCCAGCTAATCAGAGCTGTTCTTAATAGCCATGTGACTTGCACACATACCAGTTTTTATGTTTGTTTATTTTGATGGTTTGTACTATGTTGGTTTATTCCTTTTTCATTCACAAAGTGCTTTATCCGCACTGGAAACATTCAAAACATGTTTCCTCCTCGAGTTTTCGATCAAAACAGGATTTCTCCAAATTTCAAATACATTTTTCTAATTAGTTTTAAATTCATTAGGTAAATTATGTCTACATATCTTCCTAGAAACCAGTAATGCATATAAATAAACAATACTCAGAGTTTAAATGTAGATTTTATTTTAATTTATTAGCTTTTTGTGTTTTCTGATAAACTTATCCGAAGGAGAAAACACGGTTTGAATGTTTGCTCCTCAATTTATCTAAAAAAATAAATAAATAAACAAAAGTGAATAACATCCATCTCCTTTATAATAAATGTAAAATCTAAAAAAAAAAAAAAAAAAAAAAAAAATTACAGATGGCACCAACACCGCACTGCCGAATAGCTACCGTTAAATACAAGTCTTACTGTCTTTAAGTTTTTCCAAAAACACTTCTAAATTTGAGGTTTTAAGCATATTTTTCAAGACAAACATTTTTTTTTTCAATTCCTTTAAGAAAATGGGCATTTCAAGTGAATTAAATTAAATGTTTGCAGCTGAAATCATTTACAATTACTTTGTCTGTACAGGCAAATTTATGCTTTGGGTCCGCGTTGAGCAATCAGATAACATCATAGGTCATATCTTATAGTTTCGACAAAATTTAATCGTAGCTGGTCCACGTTACAGAAATATGCTATATAATCCTCTTCTTCTTCTTCTTCTTCTTCTTCTTCTTATTATTATTATTATTATTATTATTATTATTAATTTCATCTTTATAAATTTCTAACTTGGCGATGATTAGCCAGATTTGAAGAATACGAATTCTTTTTTTTCTTGCACTTTCAACAAGGTATATAAAAATACTTTCATTTTCCACGCATTTTTCCATTTTACACACACATTTTTTTATATTAAAAAATACCTAAATTAGAAAATTGTTAAATCTGGAAATTTCCTAAAACTCAAATAAAACCATAGAGACTGTAATTTGTATAGATGTAGAGTCACTATACTCTCGACTACAGAATTTTTAATCTGAGAGAAAACAGTCATTAGAATGGTAGAAATTTGAGTGAATGAGCGGTAGATCGAAAGTATATACTATTGAAAATATGCGCAAATTAAAAAAGGATTTGATTTTTTAAAGATCTAATTTCTTTCTTTCTTTCTTTTTTTTTTTTTTTTTTTTTTTTTTTTTTTTGTGTGTGTGTGTGAGTTACGCCAGCTCTAATTTGATTCATATTTTTAAGTAAAAACATAATGCATCCCAATTAATGGAGATTTACTACTCATATATATATATAAATGGATTTATTACTATACGCAAGCGTCACTAACCGTCCGCGGGGCCAAAAGATATCCTATGTTGATCGTCCATTGTTTTTTTTTTTTTTTTTTTTAACCTCAAGGAAAATTATCTCCCAATTTTAATTCCCGTATTTGGGTATAGTTACATATAAGTTACTGTCTGCGTGTGTTAAATTGAGGTATTTTTTTCTGTAAAATTCATAAAAATTTAATTTTAAATTTCAAAACTCTAGAAAAATAAAATGGCAGACTTCCATTTTCGAATATAAACATAAACATTTCGTTTCAAAGGAATGGGATTCATTTCAAAGTAACAGATTTGATAGCTGTCGTCGTTGGCGGTAAAAATAAATAATAAAAGATCGCCAACTTATTTAGCGAACATATTTAATTCCTTTCAAAAATCAAGGTTATTTTCATAATATATACTACATATTTATTTTTATAAAAGTGATTTATTACTAGATTCCGTATGTATAAAAAAAATGTAGAAGATACGGAAAAAAATTTTCAATGAATTTACAAGTTTTAAGTTTTTCCATCATTTGAATTAACTGAAATTGATTACTTATTAAAAAAAAAAAAAAAGATCTATTACTAGCTTCTGCATGTATAAAAAGAATGAAGAAGATACGCAAAAAATTTCGATTTCTGGTTTTTGATGAATTTACACGTTTTGAGGTTTTCATTCATTTGAAGTAACTGAAATTGAATACTTATTTTTTAAAAAGAAGATTTTTTTTTCTATCCTCTGCATATATAACAAGAAAGTATAACATTCAGAAAAATTTTAAATTTTCGATTTCCGATGAAGTTTCACGTTTTGAGATTTTCTCAACTCAATTCGACCATTTAAAAAAATACTTGTCTAATTGAGTTCGAACACTGTATTTTTTAAGCCAATGGACTTAATTTAACCAAACTTGATATTTGGTTGGACCTTGGTTCTAATTGCTGCCGATTTGCTTTTGGGCTATATCACCGAACAAAGGGCGTTTCCACGTTGCGATTTCCTGTTATTTAAGGAAAGGCTCAGCATCTATAGTGCACCAAACTTAGAGAAATATATTAAGTAAAACGCTACTGATTCACTTAGAATGCATATCGACAAACAACTGGCGCAGCTGTGTTGCAATTTATTTCATTTTACAAAAAGGCAATTACTTTGCTTTGCAAAAAAGTGGTTGAGATTCGACCTCTGGGCGATACTAGTTATGATAAAAATTTTAAACATTGTTTCTACATACAGTGTAAAGTATGTTTATTTACAGTAAAAAAAAAAAAAAAAAAAAAAAAAAAAACTAATAATGTAATGAATAAAAACACTGAAAGAATACACCTTAAACTGCAAGAACTTGAACAGTATCGATTTACTTCTACACTGGTGTCTAATTATTGCCCGATGAAGTATTCTCCTAGACACAAAACAATGTTTGAGTGTTCTAGAAATTTTGGACGTTTTCTTAGTAAGTTTTTATTATTTTTAGGTATTGATAATTTCGTCATATATAGACTGTAAAAATAATATTCTATATTTCCTCAGAAAAAGAGTTCCGATTAGCAGTAACTAATATTTTGGTACAATGTTTCACCATTTTATTGTTTCCATTTCAGAGAAAAGCATTAAGGAAATTGCAAAATTTAGTACCAGAACATTAGTAGCTGCTAAAAATGCCTTTTTTCCCCCATTCTTTTAATGAAATGTCGGACTATTACTTTTAATGATGTAGTGTGATAGATAAATATTGTAATTCTTTGATATTTTATTACACTCTGTGTATAGAAAAACCTAACTTATATGAATTCTCTTGCATTGATAATTTTGTCTCTACATTTTTAAGAACTTAACGATTTAATGTTATTATAATATGTATTATAATTATATTGTTATATTATGATGTTATTATTATATTTTAGTGTTATTATATTATAATGTTGTTATAATCATATTATAATGTTATTATAATATGTATGAGGATAGATATTTAATTCACCTTTTGAAATTTATATTTGAAATATTAAATCTATGATGGTTCTTATGTGCTGTAATTTTATTTTTCGAAAAATCTCTTCTTCTGAATTTGCAATAGAAATTCATATTTCTTTTTTCTGCATTATGTATGAGAATATTTATATTTGTTTTTAATATAAATTTTATATCCATATTAATGTAATTCTTTTTAATGGGAAGACTTATCTACATAATTAAAAATATATTGTCTTTAATATTTCCTTATAACCCGTGTATTGAAAAACCTGCCTCGTGTGAATCTCTTTTTGTTTATGATTTTGATATATTCAATTTTAAGTACTTACTATATTAACTAATATTATATGCAAATATGTGGAGATATATATTTAATTTAACTTTTTAAAATTTTAAGTTTAAATTTTGAATCTTTAATGTATTATGTGTACTGCAATCTTATTTTTCGGAAAAACTCTTCTTCGGAATTTATAATAAAAAATCACTCTTCATCTTCCTGCTAAGTGCACGAGATTATTTCAATTTGTTTTTAATATAAATTTTATATCCCTGCTAATGCAGTTCTCTCAAATATGAAGACTTAACTGCGTAATGAAAAATAATTACATGAGAATTATTATTTACCGTAATCTCACGTATAATGAATATAAACATTTTGTAATATAATTTAACATTTTATACATATTATAATAAGTTGAAGGAGATAATGAAATTTACTGTACGGTAAAAGAAAATGAGAATTAATTCTCATTTTATATATTATTGTTAAGATTTATACAAGCGTGAATTTTTTTCATTACGTGTTGTTTTCTCCTTAAGTATAGAAAGTTTCTGCATACAGAAATAACGCTATGTAATTGGATTGCTTTTACAAAAATAAAACAAAACACAAACATTTTCGTCTAAACAAGAACAAAACCTTTGACGAAACATAGAAATTCATTAGCTCCATTTTATTTGTATTGTTATGGCCGTTTCTTTAATTAATTTCTCCCCTTAGATTGTAGTTTTATTTACTTTAATTAACGAAGAAGTTCTCCACATGAATATATTATTTATAAGATTCAAGAATAATATTATTATATGCGTTTGATAAACTTCTTCAAGAAAGCTTTATTATTTTTGTAAGAAAAACGCACATTTAAGAAGAAAATCTTCAACAGCTTACTTTTTTCATTGTTAAAGAAAATTGTATATTTTACGAAATATTCTAGCAATAATTTTCTTTCAATCAATATATTACTGTTTTTTTTTTTTTTTTCTTCCTTGAACAAAATACGAATGAACAATTATGTGAAAAACCACTACCAGATCGTTTTTTTTTTTTTTTTTTTTTTTTTTTCGACTGCTATCTAGTCAAACCATTTTTAAATGTTTTTATAATTTAATACTTTTCGGCGATGCTGAATCTTTGATGTTGAAATCCAACAAACTTTAAGAACTTTCAACCAACTTTTTCAAATCTTCAGTGTTAAAGTAAATAGAAAGAAACTATAGGTACTATAATGTATATATACTATATAGGTACTATAATGTATCTATATTCTTCATGCAGATTATATCTAGAATCATAATGTCTCTATAGCTAACTAATTTTATATATAACATTCATTTATTTATGATGACATAGTTGCCAACAATCTCATTATGAAGCGTAAAATTTTTAGTATCCGCATTTTTTTTCACACCAGTTATATTTTAGAGTAATTTTATCTTTATTTAATTGTAACAGTATTTAGAGAGAATTACTCTAAAAATAAAGTGGTGTGGAAAAACGGGCGTTAACAAGTTTACTATTATTAATGAAGTGGTTGACAGGTATGTGATGATGTATAATAACAAGATGTATTTTCCTAAGACAAATATTACATCAAAATCAGACATTTTATAGGTCTAATCCTATAGGCTGTTGCTGTATCAGATTATTTTTCTTCAAGATTTATATCTAAACAACAACTTTTTAAATTATTAGGGATGAAACCAAAATTCAATAATTACAGACAATCAATACATGTATGGGGTATTATTTTACATTTGGTACGAGTTGTTTAGGATTTCATCAGATTTTTTTTTTAAAGAAGCAGGATTAGTGGCTCCTGAAAATATAAGTTTAATTCTTAAATAAAACATTAAAAAATGCTGAAAACTTTTAGACTGGCAAATGCAATAACTGATGTGATATAATAGTTTGTCATATAGTATGTCTGATGTACTTTAACATTTTAGACTGTCGGATTATCTATATGACTTTTTCTTTTAAAAATTGGAAATATTGAATTTATTAATTAAAAATATCAAATAAAGATATATTTGTTTCTTAACTTGTTATCATTTCCAGTGTTTGAGAAAGCACTACCATTTAATTTATCGAAACAATAATTTATTTTAGCTTTCCTCTTCTATAGATAATTATATTTTTTAATTACTGGTTTTCAATTTCTTTAATTATTTCTTTAATTAATTATTCATTTCTTAGTTTATCAGTAAATTACCAAAATTATGCTTCATATATATATATATATATATATATATATATTATAATGAAATTTAAACTTTATTCACATAAGTTATTCCTTATAATTTTGATATAGGAACATAGAAGAAAAGATAATTGCGACGCATGCATGGCTGAAATATTTATCTAACATAAATAACAAAACTACTAAATTAATTTATATTTCTTTTCTTATATATTGATTAAAATAAAAAAATTATATTAAAAATAAATTTTGGGGCATATTTAATGTATGTAAACAGAAAAGAAGTAGACAAATAAGAATAAAGGAATAAGGGTTTTTAGAAAAAAAATTATAATCATTATGTAATTAAAAATATATATATAACTTTTAGAAAAGTTATTTATATGTACCAGAGAATCTAACAAAAGTAAAAGTAAAGGAACTCTTTGGAACAAGACGCATTATAATCCTTATTTATTAATATGTTCTTAACTTTTAGAAAAGTTTCATCTATTTTTAGTAAAGGGTTCTTTCTTTCTCTCTCTCCCTATTTTTTTTTTTTTTTTTTTTTCTTCAAATCATATTTATAACTTTTTTTTTTCTTTTTTTAAAATATACATTTAACAAAATAATATCCTTAACAAAAGTTGCTTCAAAAAGTGCTTAATCGCAGAAACGGCTGTAAACTTTTAAGCTACTTTTATCTTAGCTACTATTTTCATTTGAGATAAAATGTTAATAAATAATTGTTGGTTAAAATTATTTTTAGCATAAAAATACTTTAAACAATATCATTCGTGAATATCTTTAAAATTTAGTAATACCATATTTGTGAAAGTTATTCAATTTTCTTCATTTACTGGTGTAATTAATCAAAACAGACAGCAATTTAACACTTTCTCATAAAATGCGCTTTTGAATTTAGATGAACACAATTATGTTATTAAAAATTAATATTGAACAACTATTACTGACAAACAATTAAAGGCATATTATTCTTTAAAATAATGTATACATTGCAAATAAAAAAAATAAAAATAAATAAATAGATTAACAGTTATTTTTCACAGATGTATGTAAATTTATTAAATTTTTAAATAAAAGTGACAATAATTTCATTAAAATTATCCTATCGAATTATATTATCGTTTTTACTTATAACATTTTTTAAACAGAAATCAAGTATTAAAATTTGCCATACATTTTCAACCTTAAAACGAAAGGAATAATTTTCTTTAATTAAAAGGAGAAGATAATTTTTATAAACTGTTAGTAGCAACTGAAAATTAATAATAATAATAATAATAATAATAATAAATATTCAAATTGATTTTGGAAAATTTTGATTCACTCACTATATATTTATAAGTTTACTATTCAAAATTTGTCGTTACTAATAGAGTTAATCTTCCATCTATGTGGAAAAAATATTATAAAATAATGAAAAAATCCTGAAGGAATTTATTTGATTTATTTGTTTCTTAATCTTTACCTCTAAACAAAAAAAAAAAAAAAATGTACAATAAGGAATCTGGTAAGACACATGTGTGAAAGCATTCCGTCTTTTGACGGAACTTTTCCACCAGTAATTTTCAACAATAATCTGTATCCTATTTAATCGAAGAATGTTAGTGTAAAAATACACTCAATTTTTCTAAATAAAAATAGTAATGCCGATGACAAAAATCACTTTCACCCCTGGTAAGACATATCTGCAACACTTAACGATGAAAGACATTGTTCATCCATAGTAAAAAATAACGGTGGATTACCGTGAGACTGAATATAATGATTCGCCGTACAACTTATGCTACAATGTAAAATTAATTTTTTTTTAAAGTGTAAAACAAGACCTTCCGGCTTTTTCGGAAGGGTAGGTTGATTTCATTTTCCTTATCAAGTAGCCGTCATTTTGTTTGAAAATGGCGGCTACAAATTATTAATGCATTTGGTAGAAATATTGATGTAGGCTATGCACATATAGATTTTTAAGCAAATCGGTTCAAAAATACCTTTTTATGGGAATTTAAAATTTTCAAGTGGCCGGCGCTTGGAATCAAAATGGTGAGATAAGTTGACAAATATATGAAATGTATTTGTGAGGAAAGTCTACTGTACACATACAGCTCGAATTAATTCAAAATCTCAAAAGTCATCGTGTTGAAAATTTAAGTGGCTGGCACATCGATCAAAATGGCAGAGAAAGTTCCTCATCTAAAATATCGTTTCAAATTTGAAAATAATTTTTTTTTTAGAAATTCTTTCAATTAGTAAATTGATAAAATGGTAGTTTTCTGCATTTCTAGCTTGTTTTAGCACAAAAATAGCCTAATTTTTCCTTAAAAACGCATTAAAAAAATCCAGCAACGCAGGTAATAGATTTGGCGCCAAATTTGGCGACTTTTTCCCTATGGCAACTTTTTTGGCGACTTTTGGCGAGAAAATACTTATAATCGATATACCAAAGATGGACGCAATAACTTGATTGGTTCACGAGTTACGTGAATTTTCTAGATTTTTGTTGTTTGAAAGATAAATCCAATTTTCAACTTTGATTTGAATTGATTAAGTATTTCTAAAGTTACCATGATAACAAATTTTCCAGTGGCCGCCAGTTGGAAACAATACAGCGGGACAAGTTGCCCAGCAAACATATCCAAGGTATTTGAAGCATAGGTTCACTGTCCAACTGTGGTTTAAATCAGTGCCGTGTTTCAAAAGTTAATTTTATGGCAAATTTTCAAGGGGCAGTCTAAGTGGTTGCAACTTGGAAACAAAATGGCAAAACAACTTGCCCAGTGAAATCATCCAGTATACTAGTATAAGTTCCTTGTCCAGTTCTAGTTCAAATTAAATCAGTATTTCAAAAATTATCGTTATAAGAAATTTTCAGGTGGCGCCACTTGGAAAAAAAAGCGGAGTGAGATGCCCAGCGAACTTATCTGAGATATTTGTAGGATAAATCCACTACCCAAATTTGATGCGAATCGATTCTGTATTACTAAAGTTACTATATTAACAAATTTTCAAGTGGCAGCCACTTGGACATAAAATTGCGGATCAAGTCACCAAGTGAACTTATCCTAGATATTTGAACCATAAGTTCACTATCCAACTTTTATTTGAATCCGTTTAGTATTTTAAAAGTTATCGTGATGGCATATTTTCAAGTGGCAGTGTGATTTCAAGTGGCTGGAACTTAGAAACAAGATGTCGGGACAAGTTGCCCAGTGAAAATATTCAAGATAATTATATGATAATATCACTGTCCAAATTTGGTTCGATTTGGAGTATTATTTCAGAAGTTATCGTGATTTTAAATTTTCAAGTGGGAGCCTGATTTCAAGTGGTCCCGCTTAACTTAAGATATCTATAACCTTTATTAAAAATGACGTATAAATTTCATTGATAAACTTCATTGAGATCCTTATGTGGTCTGTATTTACATCAAAATTCAAACAATTTCGAAATACGCTTTTTACAATTTAAATTTGAAATTTTCAAATGGTCTCCACTTGAAAACAAAATGGTGGAGCAACTTGGTTAACAAACTCATCTAAGATATTTATAAGATAAGTTAAGACACTGTTCAAATTTGGTTCCATTTGGAGTATTATTTCGGAAGTTATCATGGTTTTAAATTTTCAAGTGGTATCCTGATTTCAAGTGGTCCCGCTTAAGTTAAGATATCCGCCACTTTATTAAAAATGGAGAATAAAGTTCATTAATAAAGTTATTTGAGACACTTGCATAATCTATGTATGCATCAAAAAAAAAAAAAAAAAAAAAATTCGGAATATGCTTTTTACAATTTGAATTTGAAATTTTCAAGTGGTCTCCACTTGAAAACAAAATGGCAAAGCAACTTGGTTAACAAATTCATCTGAGTTATTTATAAGATAACTTAAGACACTATCCAAATTTGGTTCGATTTGGAGTATTATTTCAGAAGTTATTCTGATTTTGAATTTTCTAGTGGTAGAGTGATTTCAAGTGGCCTCGCTTAACTTAAGATATCTATAACCTTTATTAAAAATGACGTATAAATTTCATTAATAAACTTCATTGAGACACTTATGTGGTCTATATTTACATCAAATTTCAAACAAATTCGGAATACGCTTTTTACAATTTGAATTTGAAATTTTCAAGTGGTCTCCACTTGAAAACAAAATGGTGGAGCAACTTGGTTAATAATCTCCTCTAAGATATTTATAAGATAAGACACTGTCTAAATTTGGATCGATTTGGAGTATTATTTCGGAAGTTATAGTGATTTTAAATTTTCAAGTCGTAGCCTGATTTCAAGTGGTCCCACTTAACTTAAAATATCTGCCACTTTATTAAAAAACTTCATTAATAAACATCATTGAGACCCTTATGTGGCCTGTATTTACAACAAAATTCAAGCAAATCTTGCTTTAAATATGCTTTTTACAATGTCGGTTTGAAATTTTCAAGTGGCTGCCACTTGAAAACAAAAAGTCGGAGCAACTTGGTTAACGAACTCATCCAAGATATTTATAAGATCAGTTCACTGTCCAAATTTGGTTCCATTTCAAGTATTATTCCGGGAGTTATCGTGATGACAAAATTTTCATTATAGATAGATAGATATATATATATATAGATAAACGAAGTGATTGCAATAGGTCGATTTCTAAAGAAATCAACCTAAAAGATACCAAAAATGAACTAAAAAAAACAAAAAATGTCCGGCTTATTGTAAAACTTTCGGTTAAAGACTGGCAATGAGGTTTCCAGTTGCTTTACCGTAAATTTAGTTTAGTTTTTTTACAGTGTACCAGAAAAATGAACAAAAATTACAAGTAAAATACCCGGCGTTTTTTACTAATGAACAGCCAGAGTTCTGCATAAGTTAAAGCATACAGGAGGTCTAAGGGACTCGTGGGTTAAATGTTTTAATCAATTATTAGAACTTTTATTATTTTATATAACATGATACCTTTGGAATCAATAAAAATATAAAATATAAATCAATACACATACTTGCCAACATCCTAACTAATATTCTGTAGTGTTGTTAGTCCCGCTCTTTTTTTCACACCAGTAAATTTTTAGAGTAATATTCGCCATATGTAATTACGCTTAAGTAAGAAGAAAAATACTCTAAAATGATACTGGTTTGAAAAACAAGACGGGACTAAAAATATTACGGAATATTAATTAGTATGTTGACAAATATGAATATATATTAATAATATATAATAATAAATCAATAAAAATAAAATATGCTTGTGTGTGAATATGTGTCTGTGTGTGTTGTGTATTATAAATAGTTAACTTTACACTAATAACGGCCTATGGCTATAAATCTTCATACTGATGCCCCACATAAACACTTTTTGATCATTCTCAACCACAAAAAGCTGTCTGGCATCTGGTATTTTTCAAAAAATGACGTTACAAAAGGGAAGAAAGAAAAGCATTTTTTACCACTCTAGAATAAAACCGAAAGCTTGGTTTCTAACAGAGCTATACTACTTAATCACTCCTTTCTGTAATCTATATGTGTATCTGTTATGTATCACTTAACATATTTTTCTTGAACGTAATGCGTTTATCTTTTGAAACATCCAAAGAGATGTGATGAGAATAATTTATGTTGACAGTAAGGTTATACTTGTTGATCTAGACCAATCTATTTAAATGAAAAATGTGTTTTCTTTGTTTTAGCCATTAAGACAAAGTTTTACAGAGTATTTTTTTATTTATTGTTTATTGCTGTGAATGACTCTTTATTTCACTGATGTAACTTGTTTAATAACGTTCTATATTTCATCACATTGTTTTATAGAATACGTGACCCTAAATAGAAAGAAAACGAGAAAAACTTTCGACTAACAATATTTTCTTTTAACAATAAAATACTTCAACAGATTTGTTGTATCTATGTTTTTTAATGTAATACTCTGTATAAATTAAATATATTTTTAGAATATTTATAAATCTTCTTGCAATATTTAATGGAAATATTTAACAATAAGACTGATAATTTATTATAAAAATAATAAGATTTCCTCTTTTAACCATTTAGTAATATTTTATTATTCATGTAATAATATAATAACTTCATATATTAAGATAACCCCAAACGTTTCCTTATTTTTAAAATAGATTCTTAGATTTAATTTACAAAATTTAGCACTAATCTTATTTAAATATCAGGTACGTTTTAATTTGTAAATAGAATTTTATACTAAAACTATAATGAATAATTTATGAGAGAAATTGTTCATATTTACAATTAATTTTACAAATTATTTAATTTAATTTGCTTCATTTTCGGATTATTTCAAACTGCACATTTCGTATAGATAATATATACTAGTATTTTTCACTCTAAATAAATAATTAAATTACAAATATTAAACTATTTGATTATTTTCCATTATATATTTATTTTATACTATATTTGTCCAATTTGTGTTAATTTATAATATGTATGGTATTATGTGTAAAATTTTATCAAACATATAACGTTATTGTTAATGAGCTGGATGAGTGTTAATTAACCTGCAATATTGAGCTAAGATAACCTTTCTGAACCTCACTAAATGGAGCCACGAATTCGTGCATTGATAGAGGGCATAAAATAAATTCATTTTTTGACAGTTTTTCACTATTTTGAAAATATCTCCAAAGTGTCATATTAATCAAAAGTCGTATTTTTGTTTTTTCAAAATTCACAATTCTATGCAATATTATTGATACAGAAGTGGTTTCGAAAATTTAGAAACCGACCTAAGTCTTCTAAAGCAATGGTAAGAGAACAGGTATGAAAATTTGAAACTATTGATTGATTAAAGACGATCTGAAAGGAAATGCTGTCGCAAAAATAACTGTTACAACAGCAGAATTGATGTACAAAATGAACAGAACAGGTATCAACTTCATTTTGTTTTATTGCGACTATCATTTTTTTCTCCATATTCAAGTATGGAGTGCCGATATCAAGGCCGTTAATCAAGGCAGTTCGGATTATATCAAGGCAGTTCGGAAAGATATTATTTATATCCTTTTAATTAATTTTTGATATAGTTACAAGCGAAAACGTATCAAAAATCTGTCCATATATTTAGAAAAAGAAAAATACAATCTCGCATAGAATTTAAGATGTACATTATTTATTAAGATTTAAAACAGAAGAAAAGATTTAAAAAAAAAAAGTAATAAAGTATGTATATATATATATATATATATATATATATATATATATGTATAACTGATAAGGTATATTACTTTTATAGGTACTTTGATGTGCATTTTTCGATATGATTGCAATTAATCTAATATAAGTTATACAGCATCCTTTCTTTCGATAATAGATATTATACGCTAAAGATGTTTAGAACAATCAATGACCAACATTTAATGAAATAGTAAAATAGTTAATAAAAAATAAATTTTTTATTATGTTACTTCATGCGATAAAATTTAAATAACTTGATGTTTACAAAGTTACATTAATCAAATAAAAAAACATGGACAGCAAGATTAAAATACGGAGTTCGTGGCAAATAAAGATTTAAAAATTAAGTATTTGAAAAAAAAAATAATACTGCTAATTTCTAACTGAACATAAATACATGCTTGCAAACATCCTAATTAGTATTCCATAGTGTTGTTAGCTCCGCCTTTTTTTTTCACACCAGTAAATTTTTGAAGTAATTTTTCTCCAAATGCAATTACGATTAAATAAGAAGAAAAATACTCTAAAATTAAACTGGTGTGCAAAAGAAAGAAGGGCTACGGAATATTAATTAGTATGTTTGCAAGTAAGTTGGCAAGTATGTTAATATATTGCTATTTCTAACAGTAAACCCTTCAATCCCGCGTTTTTTATATCCTTACATTTAATCTGATGTATACGTGTACGAAACCTACAGTATTGAAATACAAAAATATGGACAACAGGATTCAAACAAAACTTAAAAGTGAAAAACTAGGAAAATTTATTTAATTTTAAAAGAAAAAAATCTCAACATATTCACATTGGGTATATTTCTATTTTCTAAAATATAGGAATCATGTCCAGCCTTTACGCTTTTTTATTAAAACTTTACAGTATAAAACAAAATGATATTACATTTTCGTGATTAAATCATTTAAATTTTGTCTTCAGTTATCCATACGGTAAATGATGTCGGCGTTTATCTGTACCAGAATCACATACAGAGTGAAATACATACTTGTCTACCATCTCATTATGAACAGTACAATATTTAGTACTCGCCTTTTTTTTTCACACCAACAATTTTTTAGACTAAATTTTGTCTTATTTAAGCGTAACAACATTTGGAGAGAATATCTCTAAAAATATAGTGGTGTGAGAAAAAGTGCGTTTTTTCAGGGGTCGTTAACAATTGTACGGTTTTTAATGAGATAGTTGGCACGTATGCAAATGCGATTTTTTTTTTTTTTTTTTTTTTTTTTTTTTTTACATTGTTTTAGCGATACATAAACGTTTCCTATTGGAAACCTTTCAGAATCTCTTGCCTGCATTACGTTAATTTTCCAAAAAAAAAAAAAAAAAAAAAAAAAAAAAAAAAATTAATTTGTATAATACACATTGAAACGTTGCTTAGAAAACAATAAGAATCACATAAAAGTAAATTAAGAAAGTTTACTGGCAGATTATGTGCATATATTCATACTTGGTAACATTTTTTATTTATTCCGGAGCACTGTTAGCCCCACCCTTTTTTACACCAGTATATTTTAAAAACATTTTTCTATTCAATCGTAATTACATATTTGAAAAAATGTCTCTAAAACCACATCTGTGTGAGAAGAGGGCGGGGCTCAGTGATAAAAAATAAATGTTACCAAGTATGCAATATTTACTTATAGCTACTATAAATAATAACAGGGTAGGTGCTCCAGTAATTGGCATGTTCCAGTAATTGGCACCTATCCCGAAATAATTAATAAATAAGAAAAATAATAAAATCATATATTTTACATATAAGAATTTTAACATTTTATGTCAAACACTGGAGCATAGGGTGCTACTAACTGGTAAAAATAATAACTAGCAGTGTCAAACACTGGAAGATAAGGTGCCAATTACTGATAAAATGAAAAACTGGCAGCGTCAATTACTGGAACATTGAGTGGGTGTCAAATAAAAGTTCATAAAAAAAATAATTGTTATCAAATTTATATATTGTAACATATATGTAATTCTGAATGTCTTTCATACCATATGTACTAACTTAAGATTTCTAAAAATATTTTCTGATGACTAGAACATTAAAACATCAGAGATTGCTCTAAAAGTGTCAATCACTGGTGCACTTACCCTACGTTATTTTTCTCTAAATTCAATAAGAAAAGAAATATTAATATAACTTGAAAAGCAATGATAGGAAGGAGCTTAGAAATCCATGTTTTGTTGATGCTTATTTTATTTATGCAAAAATTTACGTAAGTCATAATTCATAATATTTTGGATGCTGAATTTATTAGTAATTTTCATCATTAAAAATATGTTTTTTAAACAAAATATGCATGAAATATGCTCATTCAAACGAATAAAAAAAATGGAATTTGACTATAATAAATTTTCGGGAAGTAATGAGTAAAAGTCTGTCAAATTCATTTAGCATTAGAAACCTGAGATTTTGACAGCATATACGAGGAGTGTTCAAAAAGTATCGAACCCTATTTTTTCTCGCGTAAACCAATGAAGCGAGAGAGACTTTCTTCAATGTAGATGTCAATGGGACATTCACGCCCAGTTGTGAATATTTTCCAGCATCGCAGAAAGCGTCAGTAGATGGCAATGGGCCAATAAGTGAAGACGTGTAGCCAGCGGTAGTCAGATTTTAGTTTTTCTCAAATGAGAGAAAAAAATTAACAGCAATATTGCATCAAACTTTACCTAAAGCTTGGCAATACCCGAGCAGAAACCATTTGTAAGATTAAATAGGCTATCGGGACGATGATACCTCATACGTAAAAGAGTGGTACGAACACTTCAAAAATAGATGCACACCGATGGACATGTTGACCGTTTTCCTTTACTTCTGCGGTGTGGTACATCATGAGTACGCACCGCAAGGCCAAATTATCACAAAGGGATAATACAAGGAGATCCTTCGTCGCCTTCGTGATTCTGTGCGGCATAAACGACAGGATCTGTAGACAGCGAAAATTTGGAAGTTACATCATGATAACGCGTCTGTCCATTCTGCGCATTTCATTCAGACAACATTCCTGCTGTTCGTCAGGCTCCCTACTCACTTGACATACTTCCTGTGACTTTTGACTATTTTCCAAGGAGAAAATTTCGCTAAAAGGATCCCGATTCGAGTAAAGAGTAGACTAATGGCCGTATTCACCATTAACTTCAACTCCCGGTTCAATGCAAAATCTTGAAAAGCGTCTAAAGGCAGAGTATAGCTTTCCAGCAAAATTTGGCACGCTGTTTCTGCCATCTAGCGTCGAGGAGTTCATATAACCTTTGATTGGTTATTTTTACATAAAAAATCTGAAAATAACTATACCGCTAGATGGCAGAAACAACACGGCAAAATTTGCTGAAAATTTGAACCCCGTCTTTATAGGCTTTTTAAATTTTCATGTTTAACCGGGAGTTGAAGTTATTGGTGAATAACAGCTTTAGACACTAAGTGGAATACGACGGCACGGTTGCTCACCATTCCAAAAACTGCGCTCTTCAAGTGTTTCTAACAATCACAGGAACACTGGTCAAAGTGTGTGCATCACCAAGGTTACCTTGTACCTACCTTTATTTTGATTCATTCAATGGTAATACAATGTTCGTTGATTATAAATAAATATTGAGAAAAACCATTTATCATTCTTCTTTTTTTGAGAAGAACTGAAATTAAATTCATTCTATTTCGTACAACTTTTTGAATTTACGTGATATTTGTTTGGTGTTTCCATATAAGTAGCTCAATACTATCGCCTAATATATTATGAAAATAGAATTTCGGTAAAGCTTGCGCATGCGCAATTAAAACGTTTTGTAAAAAAGGCTCATATTTCCTTAGATTGTTAACATATTTGCATTCTGATTGCAGTATCCTGTGTTCCAAATTTGTGTGTCAAGTTTTCTGAAAGTGGCTTTCGACTAAATTTAATACCTATAGTTAAAAAAATGACAAACATTTTATAAATGTTTTGAAGAAACAGTTATATCTCCATGAATATATGTGATAGTCTCATAAAAATTTACACAGAGGATAAGAAGGAGCCACATAATGACATACTGCAGTTAGATTGATTTTTATGCATTACTTTTTACAAGGTGATTCCAAACATTTTCATTTTTGCTTAATTTTTTCACTGGTCCCCCTTTTATTTTCATGGCAAAACTTTCACTGAAATATATGAATCGTAACTTGTTATTTACATTCCTGAAGTTTAAGATGACTCGTCAAATACTTTTGGAGATGTTTGTAAAAACGTCTGAAATCAAAAGTGTCCGGTTATTTATAGAAAGATAGTACATGTGCCATGAATTCCAATGGCTGTCAAGAGACAATTCGTTTTTTAATTGACAGTTTTTACGTCCAACTGCTTTTTTTTTCTTTTTTAACAGTAAGTCCCGCTTATGTAATTGTTTTCCCGTTCAGTGTTTTTTTTTTAAGGATTAAACATGTATCACCAGTAAGCAATGAGGTAAATGTCACTTGCGCATATTTTTGCCAAAGTAAATTAGGGGGTTTAACACGAGTACGCAAAGTGACTTTTTCTTTTCTTTTCCCCAAATTCTTATGTACTTACTGTCGTTCGCTACGGTATGTTTGTGAATCTCAACCAAATAAAAAATGCGCCTCTATTTTAAGGTAAATACAAGCTTTTTCGTTTGTTTCTCGGTGGCTCAGTTGGTAAGAGCGCCATGTTAGTAATCCGGTGGTCCCGCGTTCGATAGCCTGAAGGTCCGAAGTGTTAATTTTTGCAGACAGTTAGTAGAAAAGATGTCAATTGATAAAAGAAGCATTTTTTTAAGAAGCCTTTTTCTTACATCACTTTTTAAAAGCAAAAAAGAGTTTTTTGTGGACTAGAAGCGCCCTCTATTGGGCGGAATATTCACTAAAATGTCAATGAAACAATAAACAATACAAAATAAAAATGATTAGGAAAAACACATAAACATTAACCAAATCAGTAAAATGTTAAGTTATAATATAAAAAATAATAATAATAAACAAAAAAATGATGAAATGGTGTCTCAAACGAATAATTAAATTGCAGATATTGGCCCTTAATCATAAAATGAAATCAAAAAACTTATAGGCAATCGTGTGGTGCTGCCATCTGTTGAGAATTTTAAGAAATAATTTCTCTTTTCTTAACAGAGTTCAAATTTCCCCAATTTTGGTTAATAAACAAAAAGTTACATTTAATTTTGAAAATTAAATTTTATTCTAACTTCGAAAAGATTTATATGATACGCTAAATTAAGAATTTGGGTTTTAAAAGATTTTTTAAATAGATTATTCTATATTGTGTTGTTTTAGAGAAACGTTAACAGGCGGAGATTTTTTTTTTTTTTTTTTTTTTTAGAAATTCTTGTTTATTATCAATAATAACATGGTTCGTACAGACATCCTTTTTTCCAAGGACTCTTCTTCACCATTATAGTTAATCATTATAGTTCTTCACCATTATATAATATATTTCCTTTTAAGTTTTGAAGCTTTTATTATCAAGAATGACTATATAATATTACTAGTACGAAAATAAAAAAAAATCCAAGGGGTGTACGAACCATTCTAATGTCTTAAAATCACCTTTTTTTTTTCGTTTGCTGTTGTTGTCGCGTATCCTTTGGCCCGTCATAAAAATTTTAAACAATTTGTTTAATTTTCTCTGCCATTTTTAATGCTTTCTGTTGTATTATGACGCTGTTGTATTAAATGATTTCGAAATTTTGTTAAAATTTTTTACATCCGGCTTTCGACAAATTTACGTGTTTTGAGATGTCCTGATCTTGGTTCACTTATTTTTGTATCATAGGTTAGCAATATTTTGTTTCTCATGAACCAATGGGTGGAATTTCAGTATGATTGATATTTCCTTGGACCTCGGTATAAATTAGCTTTTGGATTATTTCACCTAATAAGCGGCGCTGCTATGTTGTGATTCACCCCATTCAAGTGAAGGCTATATTTCATCTTCTGTCGTGTATAAACTTACCAAACCTGTTATATGATATGGATATTCTGTAAAACTATGATGCTTTAGTTTGGGTGCACATCGACCGATTGTCGCTGCTGTGCTGAATTCAATTCCGTGTACGAGAAGTCAATATTTCTGCTTCTATGTTACATATATGGAAGATTCTCGCTATGTATTTTGTTTATATTTTTAGTTATTTTATGTATCTCTTTTTTTTTAAGAAAGAGTGTAAGATTATTCTTTGAAATTTTGACTTTCTATATTCATTACTTAAATACTTACTTAAAAAAATTTCTCGAGTTCCCACCATTTGACGATACTAGTTAACATACATATGAAATCCCTCTTAAAAATATTAAAATTATTGAAACTTAATGTTAACAAACTCATTATATCTAGTATGATGCAGCAAATACATCACTGAGAAATTCGACTTGATTAAAATAAATAATAAGTACAGGTAAAATCACCTTTTACTAAAACTTATAACAATAATAAAAATAATAAATGTGACAAAATACGTAATAATACAATTTTAAATCACATGCATATTTTTCTGCATTTAAACTTTTTCATGTTAAAATTTTCTCAAATTAAATTTTTATGCGGTGCATAAATTAATAATAATAAAATAATAATAATAATAATAACTACAAATTTAACATATGTAGATACACGATATCTTCCTGAAAACAATATTTTTCTGACACATAGTCAGAAACAAATTGTTTTTAAAGATGCAATTGAGCAGACATTATGCAAAGTGCATTTAACCAACCATATGCATGCAGAAGAAGGAAAAGAAATTCCCATTCAAAGTAGATTTATTATTTCATTTTTATGATATTTTAATATTTTAATATTAACAAGTATTCTTTTTTTATTAGCTAACACAAAATTCAGAATTCCTTTTTTAGAACTTAGTAAGTAAATTTGCAAAATGTCAAATAAAACAAAAAAACAAATAAAATTAGTTATTTTGTTTTATTTTCCTTATTGGTAAGGATATTGAGGTACAAATATTAATATCTTGAATATTTTTGTTAAATATACTTGTAATTTGAGCAAGAAAAAAAGAAAAATTATATTTATAAGATTTACAAGTATTTAAAACGTGCAAATATGCACTTGTGTGTAGAACAGAACAAGTAGAAACTTTCTTAGTTATAGATTTATTTTTGAGGAAAAAATAAATAAATAAAATAAAAAAAAACTTCGATTATTTATTTATTTTTTTATTTTTTTTATTTTTATGTGTGTGTATTAGTGTGTGCTTAAATAAGATTAAGAAAGAGATAATAATAAAATAAGATTCAATAAAAGGAAATATCAATTATTAAGTTTCTTATATTTGATATTCCTTTATATTCTAAATAAACGCTCTTTTCTAAATAATTACATTAGTAATCTTCATATTAAAAAATTACATAACGAAAAAGAAAAATTAGCTATAATTTTCCATAATCACCCACAGCTATTCAGTTAATGAAAATAATTGGTTTTCCACTAAAAATAATATCCCAAATTAGTTTTCTCTTTAATAGTGCGGTGAGTTTAAATATTTTTTAAAAGAACTAAACACGTCTTACGTTTGTGTTTAAATGAATTTTCTCAAAGAAGAAAAATAAGAAGAAAAAATGACATTTACCAAAACTCTAAACATAGAATAAATCAGAATTAATTACAACTTTTTATGCGTATTTTTATCTAACTTCCCATCATTATAAAAGGCATTTTTCTGTAAAAATAAAAATAAAACTTTTTAGCAAGCCACTTAAGATGAACTAAATCACAAAATACCTCTTCAACTCCCCCACGTTATCAGCCCCCCAATCTCTAAAATACTCTTTCCCCCACCAAACGACAATCGTGAGTGGTAAGCGCGCCCCACCACAGTTCTAGCCAACCCCGCACTCAGAACACACTTGCCCACTCCGCTGAGAGGACGGCTGCTCTACAGCTTCCCTGGAAGAAGTTTCTAACAACGTGCTCAATTTGCAAATGTTTTGTGTTTTGGATGAGGTTTAAGTTACGCGAATGAATTTATTCTCCCTCTCTTAGAGACAAGTCTAGAAAATGATGTTCACGCATATTCAGAGTTCCTTTGGTTTAAAATGATTAAAACTTTGGGATGTCAGAATGAATAAAATTTTGAATAAAATTATAAAAATGAAAACGACGACTATATCAAGATGCACAGCGACACTGATGATGCTTGGGATGTGGCATATCATGATTTTACCAGGTAGTAATTTATTATTATTATTATTATTATTATTTTTATTAATTAAACAATATTTGAAATTTAATTATTTTTTCAAGAAAACTAATAACACATAATGATAAATATAGAAATATCTGTCTAGATATTACGGAGTAATAATAATAAGAAGAAGGAACCTCTTAAAATTAAATTTAAAAAATGAATGTGTATATTTAAAATTATTATTTTAAATTGTGTTTCAGTACTATTTCAGTAAGGAAATATTTTTCTTTTTCTTTTTCTTTTTCTTTTTTTAGTTCACAGTTTATGATTTTTTATGCATTTTAATATATATATATATATATATATATATATGTGTGTGTGTGTGTGTGTGTATATATATATATATATATATATAGATATATATATATATATACAGAGAGAGAGAGAGAGAGAGAGAGAGAGAGAGAGAGAGAGGGAGGGAGAGAGAAGAAAATTCAGAAGTTAAAACTGGATTAAACACAGAAAGAAAAAAAGTGAGATGGCTTTTTCATATGAATTTAACATTATCTTAATTTTTAGGAAATCGTACTTAAAAAAATCCTTTAAAAAATTCTAACATTTTTTAAAGAGAATTAAGTAAAATATGATAAAAATAGGGTTTAATAAATTTAATTTAATATTTAAATAAATATATGTATTTTATGCATATATATATATATATATATATATATATATATATATATATAGATAGATATATAGATAGATAGATAGATAGATACAATCCTTTTGAAAGTAGAAGCAAAGAATGAGAACGAAGAATAGTTAGTCAAACAATTCACCAAAGATACATACACATGCCATACAAAATATACATTTATATTTATATATAATAATGATTTATTAAGTGTAGAAAAGCCAAGCAACAGACACAAGACCACCGAAACCACAAAGACCATCAAGAATAAAAATTTCCATCTGAGCTTAGTTCGAAATTTGGAAATAAATTTAAATTACCCCCCCCCCCCCCATAATAATAATAATAATCTTACAGGTTATGTTAAACTTAATAACGTGAAAAAAAAATTGAGTAGTTTGAAAACGATGAAATTTATCTTTCGAATTTATTTACATTTACTACTCAGTGTTATTATTAAATTTTTAAACATGTTTAGAAAATTTTAACATTTGAAATTCTTTTTGAAAAATTATTTTTAACAATGAAATTTTTCATTATTTAATTTTGAGTATATTTTACTGCATAATATGGAAATTAGTTTATTTTTATTTATTTAATTCATACACAGTAAATATTTATAGTATAAATGTACTGACATTTTAAAAAAAAGGTATATTAAAATAATAAAAATAAATAAAAATACTGATAAAAGAACAATAAAACAATTAAAATTTTATATTTTTGAAAAATACTGTAATATTATAAAACTCTATTTAAAAGGTTCTTAAATTTTATATGAATAAATACATAAATTACCGCTCGAAACGTAAAGAATATATAAGGTTAATTTTTTAGTTATATCTTTGCGTAATAATATAACGTCTGAACACTTTCTTCTATTATTTTTTTTTAATAAATAAATAAATAAATAAATAAAAAGGTAAAGTTTATAGTAAAACACTTTTACACATTTTACTGCTTAAAAACATAATAACTAAGTCCAGTCATAAATTTTTATCTTAGAAATCATTATTATGTTTATGATTTACTTCACTAAATTAAGCACACCATTCTTTACATGATTATTATTATTATTATTACATTTCTGAAGAATTTAATAAATAATTTTTGCACGTATCATGTAGATGGAGAACGATAATATGGTTGAACTGTGAATGGAATTTAGTATTGTGAATAAAATGTCATTAAAACTTATATATATATATATATATATATATATATATATATATATATATACATATATATATATAGATAGATATAGATATAGATATATATATATATATATATATAAATCATATATTGGAATTATTTTTCATTTTAAAATAGAATACGGATAATTACAATTAATAAGAACAGACAGAAAATATTTGCTAGCGCAGATTAACTTATAATAGATATGTTAGTGGAGAGTAACTGAATATTAAATATTATGTATTAAAATAGTAATTAAAATAAATTTAAAATATTAAACTAAAATTACATGTTATAAGTTTTAAACTAAAAAAATCCTTATTATATAGATAATTTTATACGCAAACCTATGTTTAACTTTTTTCTTTAAACCGTAAGCCTTTGTTGAAAAGTGTATTGCTGGAAAATTTATTAATATTTATTACATGCATCCATCATTTAGAAGTTTAAACGAAATTAGATATAAACAGGGGTCAACGCATTTTTTTTTAATATCACTAATTTTGTAAAACAATATCAGTATTATTCAATCTTAGACATATAGTAGTTGTCTCTGATACAGATATACTTTTATAAAAATAATAGTATTAAAAAGAGTGATTATTTGAAGATCCCTGTGTAAGTTTGTGAATGAAATTCAGCTGTGAAATGAACTAGAGATTTTGAAGCTCAAGCCAACAGGAAAAAATGTTAAAACTTTAAAAATTACATATATTTGAATTATCTTTTTGTATTAATCTAAAACAAACAAACATTTTTAATTAATAGAAGTACAATTCAGATGTGTAAAACTAAAATAATAAATTTATATTTCTAATAAAAATAAAAATAAAAATAAATATTAAAATTTTATATTAGATTTCAACAGTAAAATCTTATTTAAAAATTTTAAGTGAATATATACATATATATATTTATAATTTAATATAAAAACCTAAGTAAAACCTAAAAAAAAATAATATTCCTAAGTAAAATTAAAGGCTCTATAAATTATAAATCTTTTTTTTTTTTTTTTTTTTTTTTTTTTTTTTACGTTTCTGAATAGTTTATTAAATATTTATTGCATGCATCATTTAGAAGTAAAAAGCAAATAAGATGAAAAAAAAAAAAGTTTTTGAATGAAATTCACCTGTGAAATCTACTTAGGGTTTTTGAGGCACAAGCCACTAGAAAAAAAAGATTGTTAAAACTTAAAAACTTTGAATCATACGTTGAACAACAAAACTCGTAAAAAAAAAGTAAGAAATTTCAGACAATAATAAGCATTTTCAAGTGGACAAATCCAATTTCAAAATATAGCTCGCAGAATAAAATTACATTTTGCATGTTCTATGAAAAGAAGCGCTATAAACTACGTCGCAGAAAAATAAAAAATTAAACTTTCAGATTAGTTTTACTTTTTATTTTGATTAAAAAAAAAAGAGTATCACAGGAATTTTGTATTCATTTTTCTTACCAAATACAGCTAGCGGTAATATTTTGTATGAAAATAATGCACAATGCTCGATTTCACTTGTAAGAGCGCATATATTTTAATAAAAGCGTAAAATATGAGCTCAAACAATTTCTGAGTAAATTTAAGTTTTGTTTTATTTCAGAATCTTAAAGATACGAAAGTTTAAGATATAAACTTTTTTTTATTTTTTTTCTCTCTCCGAAAATGATTTTATTTTTCTTTTAGTAGAATTATATCTGAAAATGTTTTATGTTGTAACTTATTTTAACAAGAGAAATAAATAAAATAAATTTTAATAAATAATAAATAATAAATTGTAATAATATATTAACAGATTTTTTTTATTTAAATTTATAAATCAATTCAAGAAAAATTACAAAATATCTGTTGTTATTATTTTTTTTTATAAAAATACAAGTTTTAATTTCTAAGAAAGTAGTTTTAAATAAAACAGAACATTCAATTTATATATATATATATACATACATACATACATATATATATATATATATATATATATATATACATACATACATATATATATATATATATATATATATACATACATACATACATACATATATATATATATATATATATATATATATATATATATATATATATATACATGGATAGATACATAGTCAGATTATTTTATACAAACATTACAAACATATATATATATATATATATATATATATATATATATATATATATATAATGTGTTTTATATATCAGATATGTTACACAAGAACAAATAAATTAATAAATAAATAAGTAATAATTTTTGTCTTCAAATTTCAATTTCTGTTATTGAAAATAACATTTTGTTATTAAAGATAAATAAATAAATAAATAACGAACATAAATAAAAGCGCAATTTATCTCTCTGTGTATATGTATATATATATATATATAAGATATCAAAATATGATTTTAATCATACAATGTATTCAAAATATGAAACAAAAATAACTTATAATAAACTTTCATGAAAACCAAAAATTGTAGAACTGAAACAAAAGTAAAACTTAAATATCAAAAACATAGAAAAGATGAATTAAACTGCCAAAAATACCCCGTATGGCTTGAGACATACGTGCGGAATATGTATATAATATCTAAAAAATTATATATATGTATATAAAATTATATATAAAAATATATAAAAAATATATAAAAATTATGTATATATGTACACAGAGATATGTTTGCTTTCACAACGAAGTAAAAGTTCTAATTTGTTGTAAAAGGTAGATAATGCATACCTGCAAACATTTATAACTTTTAAATAAGATTTATCACTAATATTTTTAAAAAGGAATCTGTAATATTTATATTCGACAATTAAATAAAATGGATAGAATTCTGAAACAAATTTCCAGTTCAAAGTCTCTCTTAAAAAAAGATGGACTTGCACCTATGAAAATGCTTAGTTTTAATTGAAAGAGAACGTAAATTTTAATGAGAGCATTTTATATGAGTTTAAAGTTTTTGAAATGCTTTCGTTCCTCATTTTATTCTTATAAGATATAAAATATGTTTAATTCAATTTTAAACTTAAAACTGTACCATAACATGTTTCTTTCAAAGTTATTTTTTTTTTCTCAGATAAATTTTGTATCTGTTATCTGCCATTTTGCTTAAAAAAAAAAAAAAAAAAAAAAAAAAAAAACTAAGGAATTGTTAAATAACAATTGTCAAGTAATAATTTTCAAAAACATAGAAAAGATGAATTAAACTGCCAAAAATACCCCGTATGGCTTGAGATATACGTGCGGAATATGTATATAATATCTAAAAAATAATATATATGTATATAAAATTATATATAAAAATATATAAAAAATATATAAAAAATATGTATATATGTACACAGAGATATATATGTATTATGTTTGCTTTCACAACAATGTAAAAGTTCTAATTTGTTGTAAAAGGTAGATAATGCATACCTGCAATAATGCCTGCAATAATAATCCATAAGTATATATATCACGCATTTTTATCCACAAATCCAAAATTTTATAACATTTTATTAGATTCCAGCTCAAAATCATAGCATTTGAAATATAAGTATATTTTTCTTAGAACAGGAATATTTTTACTCTAATTTAGCCCCTTCTTTCTCGCGCCCGCGAAAATGACGGGGTAACTTTTCGCTCTCTATTTCTCGTGCTCGTGATATTTCAGGGCTGACGTGTTCAAAAGTAACAAACTAAAATATTTGAAAAACAAACAATTTCTGATACCCGTTTTTTTTCTTGTTTTACACTCCAGGTGGAAATAGTAGACTATTTAAAATGTAATTGGAGATATTAGGTTCATATCCTCCTAAACTAGATGCCTGTATCGTGGCTCGGAAACTTGGCAACAGTTCAAGGGGTAGACAGCGCCACCTGGTACAGATTATGCGTTTTTTTTATTCAATTCTATTCGCTTTTTATGTATATCAAATCCCACTTAAAAAACATTTTGGTGGCTGTTGAATAAAAAAGTAGCACAATCTGTACCAGGTGGCGCTATGTACCGCTTGAACTGTTATCAAGTTTCCGAACCACGCGACAGGCATCTATTTTAGGAGGCTATGGTAGTTTTATTTTAAACTGTCAGCCTCATCCAGTTTTAAATATTTGTAATATTATTTAATAATCTCAGCTTAATTAGGCTTTTGAATACATGTGGTTTTATGCTCTCTGATAAAATACCTTTTTGAATACTACGTACATTATGTAGTCAGAATCCTAAAGTGACTAGGATTCTAATTTTAGTTTAAAAGCATCTCAGAGTGATTCAAAAATAAGTGACATTTATGAAAGTTCGGATAGCAACTATATGAACAATGTATACGTGTAGTGCTGTATTATACGTAAAATTATTTTCATAAAATTCTGTTTTAAAGTTTAAAACACGTATCTCTTATTTTTTCTATTTATTAAAAAACCAATATTCAGTCATAATTACCCTGATTGTTTGTTTTTCTGCAAAATTAAATATCCTGATTTCAAACTTAAAAAAAAAAAAAAAAAAAAAAAATCCAGAAATTTAAAATGAATACATATATTGTTCATGCTCTTTATTTTATACAATTTTCTTGAATAAAAAACATAGGCACATTTTTTACTGTTGCTTTGAAATTTATGAGATCGTTGCACTGAGAAAAAATTCTGAAACTGGCATCTAGAATCTAAATTGTGGTTCTAGAAAAAATAGTTCCATGTCATCGTTATAAATTCCCAGTTGTCTTGAAAAGCGAGTTCTAGAAGCCCCTATTAGAATTCTAGAGCGTTTGCCTATATTCTCGAGGGCAAATTTATTTAAAAATCTCCGCAAATAAATGAGACTACAAGAGGCGGGTTTCTGAAACTATAATCTTGGTTTATTACCAAATTCTAAAAAATCAAGCTATAATATTTCGCAATATAAATTATTCGGAATATTTACAGTATTCAGAAAATTGTTTCACTATCTAGAAATGTGTATACTAGAAATTCTCGATCATTTCGTCTATTCAGTTTATTGGCGTGCCTTATGCGCTTAGCTCGGAAATCTATATTTCTAGTTAAGGGATTTAGAAAATGGTCACTTATTCATTCTAGAGAAAGTCGGTATTTTTTTTCCTCATTGTAAGGAGTTAAAGAAAAGAAAAAAAATCACAATCTTTCATATATTTTATGTAAAACTTATGTCCACAAGATTTTATAACATAAAACCATAGTATGTGAAATTCTTATGGATTAACATTTTGATAGAATCTATATAAAAATTAATTTTATTTCATTAAATGGTCCCTTAAATGATTATTAATTTTATTTACTTGCTGCAAACGTCGCATTTACATAAACTAATCAAAATATCATTATAATATTTAGTCTGATTCCATAATTAATTATTTTAATTTTAAATTTATAAAAATTGAATTTCCAATCATGTGAATTTAATATCAGTGAAATGAATTTTTATAAATCATTTTTGAAATTTAATAACATTAATGTGTTTTCAATTATTATATATATATATTTTTTTAATTTACGCTATTTTAGAATAAACAAACAATGTAAATAAAATACCTATTCTGTCGTCATTATCTTCAAATATTTATAAAGCGACACTAGTGATCGGATAAAGTCAATTACTTTGTCATTACTAAGTGATACTGTATAAATATTTTCATATCGTTGCATAAAACCCTTCGTGGAAGACGATTGTTTATTTTTGAATTGAAATGGATTATTTGCCTTCCTTTCAATAAGCGATTCAAAATTTCAATGAAAGTTTGTTATCATTTGTTGAATATAATATTCTGCCATTTTAAGATAATTTAAATTTCTCTGTTATTGAATAAATTTAACTAGAGGAATATAGATGAGCATTAACTATAAATTTTAAGCATAGTTATTGAATATATTTGAGGAGTTAAATAATAAACAAATTTTTGTGGTCTTTTATCAACTTATTGAGAATTATTTTAGTATAAGTTAATAAGTACTTAATAATAGTTTTATAATTTAATTCTTTTGTAATAAAATTAACGAAATATCTCAATGTAATCTTTTCAATAATAAAAGCTCCAATTTTCATAAAATTAATGCTTGAAACTAGTGTCATTATTAAAAATATATATATTAAAATAAAGAAAATAAATTTCTACCGTTGGCTTGGGGAGAGAAAAAATAATAAAAATAGTAATAGACGATGGTTGATTTAGCTGGAAAAAAAAATAATAGCATCATAATTGCAACAATGCATTGAAAAATAAATAAATACCTGTGATTTGAAAATAAATAAATGAATATATATATATATATATATATATATATATATATATATATATAATAATTCTAAAAGATAATTTACCAGAATAACTGCAAAGATCACCTATTGACCATTTGGCGGTTTTCTTACTCGACCACCGTATAAACCGCGAAATTATGATAAAAATATTTAGCTAAATTAAAAAAAAAAAAAAAAAAAAAAAAAAAACTAATGAAAGTGATTAGATTATATAAAATCATATTCAATTATATTAATAATATCATATATATATATATATATGTGTGTGTGTGTGTGTGTGTTAACCACTTGAAATCGAAAAATCGAGGTGCATTTCTATTATCGCAATCAGATTCAAGGAGTATAAAAATAAATAAATAAATAAGTAAGTAAAAAAGTTTGAAGTATTAAAGTATTATCTCTTCAGATAAATAAACTATCGACGATTTGGATGATTTTGCGTCGAAGTTATTTTTTAGAAATAATTAAACTTTAAGTAAAATTTCATTACTTTGTAATATATATAACTAAAATTAATTTGGCGAGTACTGAAAATATTAAATATATATATATAATAAAGAAAGAAAAACTGGAAAAATAATGTACTCTTTTTTTTTTTTTTTTTTTTTTTTTTTTTTCTTATTACTCATGTATTATTTTCAGCTTGCGTATACGAATGTGGATTAAAATTTTAGATTTTTTTTCTGGGAATTTCGGATTTTTAAGTCACCGCATTTTCTTGTGTATAATCCACATATCTGCTAAATCAGATGAAAACCGAAAATTTTAATTAAAAAAGTTATTTTTAAAAGATATTTTCGTCTTGATAAAATATGTCCTTGGATGCAGATTAAATTTTCTGGTGTGAAACCGATATATCTCACATAAAAGTTATACGTGGGAAAATACGGTGTTTTCAAAGGGAAAAAAAAACTTAACCCTTTAACGCGCGCTGTCCTCGCTGTGAGGACGCAAATTTTCAGATCCAGCTGTAAAAATTCATCCCGAAATTTTTTTAGCAAAAATTTACGTTTATAACATATCTGAAAAGGCCGGTTTTTTTAACCTTAAAATTTAAAATTTCTGTTAGTTTAGTTAAGTTCATGAGATCCGGTGGCAGTATAATTTAAATGATCCTAATTGTCTTGCGCCGCAAAGGGTTAAATGCGTTGTTTATGATATTAACATTAGCACAAATTTACATTTTGAATGTAAGGGGTTGTTAATGTAAGAATGTAAGAGTAATTATTTTCTACAGAAAAATCGCCAATAAAATGCAAATGTTTTAAAATTTTGGTTTTTCACGAAAGATCTATGCTTATAACTTAAAAGGCCGTAATTATAAGATTTTTTGTAGTATCTCCAAAAACTTAGAATTAGGGCTACTATAAATTTTAATATAACTCATCATCATCACTGTACTGGATTTAGAACATTCAAATGTCATTAAAATGAGTATATTTTTAGAATGATTCAGGAACGCTATTAAAATAAATAAATATATAAAATAAAATAAATATATATATAGAGAGAGAGAGTTAGGGTCATTTACTTTATGGAGGTGAGAGCTGAAAAATACATTTAAAATAATAAATAAATATATAAACAATAAAAATATTATTTTCAAAGGCTATATTTACAGCTATGTCGCAATTATTTATAGGTACCAGTTTTCTTTTAAAAACTTTCTTTTTTTTTTTTACTCCACCCTACTTTTTATCGATAACAGCAATATATTTTCAGTTTCAAACAAAATCAACTATTCATCAGAAAAAAAAAGTAAATAAATAAATAAACTTATGCCCATGTCTGAAAATGTATATAATTCGTGCATATTTTAAATGTTCTACATTTATCATTTACGTAAGTTTAGACTTTTATTATATATATTTATACCTCTAGTTATTTTTACAAAGAAAAATGTTTCAAGCAATCATAAAAGTTCAAATCTATGTACCAATAAACACTTTTATAATTAAAACTCTTTAAAAAAAGAGCATCGTTGTGAATTTCAATTGGTTTCTTTAAAACTCTGGAAGAGAATTTAAATATGAAAATATATACAAAAAAAGAAGTGTATATATACAAACGGACAATACTTATACAAAAATTTGTAAACGTATATGTATATCTCATATCTTGCAGTTGGAATTAACCCGTTGACTCCCAGCGTAATCATTTTAGGACATATAATAATATAGCGCATATACATTTTGTGGTTTCTCGGAATGATTTCTGCGTTTTAGAGACAGTTTATAGCTCCCCTAAAGATAATTCTACAGAGTTTTATGTACCAGATATCAATTATTATTTCATAGTTTGGATAGGTATTTAATGATTTTTCATTCATAGCATATGTATTTGCTTTTTGCTGAGATACACCAACTTCACGTGAAGTTGAATAATAATATATATTATAATACTTTACATTCGAGGTCTTTATCAACATATAATAGGAAACTTATCTGTTTTCCCGAAGTTTTTCTATCTGGAAGTTTTTTTCACTGAAACACCAAACGTCCTCAAATGAAGATAGACTTTAATTAAAAAACTAACATGATAGTTGTTTGAATTTAATATATTTTATTCTCAGTGATCCACATTAGTTCAGATTCAAGATATTCATCAAAATATATTTAGCAAACTTAATCCGGGCGTTAACAGGCTAAGGCCAATTTACTACACGTAGGTCCTATGTCTATGGGGAGTGTCCTCCGTGGGGATTTTTCACCGGCCACTGCCCGTACTTACGTGATTTTTTGGGGAAAACCACGGTAAACTCCGAACGGCTGGACCAAGAAGCATGGACTAATATCGGAGCGGGAATTTCCCATTAACAGCGTATAAATCTAAGACATGCAACTAGATAAATGTAAGAAACATACAAAAATATAAAAACTCAATTGTATTTATTATGATTAAAATTTGGCCAAAAATTACTAAAGTACTTTTTTTTTTTCTTATATATATAAATATTTTACTTATTATTTATTCTTCATCGTGCAATTACGAACGAAACGTGTCCAAATTGTAGCATTTCCTTCTTAGTTTCTATTTTGTTATCCCAGGTTTCACTACAGTACATAATTTAGATAATGTTTATTATTGGGTGCATTGACACAAATGTGCATGTCACTTTTTCTATTATTATTAGTTTTTAAAAAAATCAAGATGCTCATAAAAAAAATATACCCACTTCATTCTTTTCTTTTCTCTCAAAGAGATGTTGCTACAGAAAATTATAGTAATAAAATTAATAAAACTACCTTTAAGATAATAAAAAATTTAAAATGCACTAATAGAAGTTTTTGTAGATTATTGCTTATAGTAACAGTATTTGAAACAGTAAGAATTCACCAGCGTACGTTGTCAACGGATAACAGAAGTATCTAGTTAAAATTATAGTTAATACATGTAAACATACATTATCACCAAGCATTTTATCTTACTTTCAGAATCATTATGTATAGCAACATACTTTTTATAATGGCTCTCTTGTGATATTACATCATTTTAAGACCATTTTTTAGATTGTAGATTAGTGTGATTATTAAATATATATATATAAATCAAATCAAATTACAATACAGTTATATTTTCCTGCATTTATGACATATGTGTCTTTCATAGTAAAAGCGAATTATCTCATTGAAATGGATTTGGAAATAACGAGCTTTTTGCAAATTTGTGTGTAATATATATATATATATATAATAAGTAAGCAATCAGTGTTATCAATTTCTTAATGTTTAATACAAATCAAAGTTATAAGAATATATAAGTTATAAAAAATTAATTTGAAGTAACTTCGAAATTTTACTTTTAAAATGCATATTAAAAAGTTTTAGCTTTCTGAAAAAACTAATAATGCATTTATGAGATTTTAGTGCAATTATTGGAGTTGTTCCCCTTCCTAATCAGTTGCAAACTAGTAAAATAAACTATACAAAAAAAAAAAAAAAAAAAAAAAAAAGAGTTTATAGTTTTTAAAGCATCAGTGATGAAAATATATTATATAAACTTGAGTATTTGTTTTGTTTGTTGGGTTGTTTGAAAAAAATATGGGATATGGTTTGGATATTTCAGCTATGATTTTGGCGTTCTTCTTATAACAGTTGCAGCATAGATACTAATTACACTGCTCTGCATGAAAATTGCCCCAACACCATTTTTGTAAATTCTTATGCAAAATGACCTCCTGAATCTGAAAAGGATGCCAATTTTGCTCTATCACACAACGGTTTTTAGGAACGCCCCCTTATTTTTATCCCTTTTTGGTAATTTTATGGCTATAAATTTGATTTTTAGAGGAGAGGGGAGGATTATTTTAACTGCTAAATATTTTCTGAAGGACTACAGAGTTTGAAAATTCTAAACCATGAACATTTGCGTCACGCGAAAAATTTAGGGGGGGGGGGGGATTTGCCACTGAAATTATGTATTACATTTCTTATATTTATTTAATCTATTATTAATGTTATTTATTAAACATATTATATATATATATATATATATATATATATATATATATATATATACAACTACATATATATATATATATATATATTAAGTGTTAAATTGATTATTTTTCAATCTCCAAATACAGTTCATGGCCATAAAATTACCGAACAGTGTTAGTAATTGGGGGGACAGGGTGGTGTCCCGCGAAAACGGTGCGTGACAGGGCAAAATGGGAGTCGTATTCGGATTCAGGATGTCATTTTACATAAGAATCAGCAAGAATAGTATCAGGGCTGTTTTGTTTTTCTTCTGCGCTGTGTTATATAATTCTATATTTTTCAACATTAAAACCGCGGGGGGGGGGCTATATTTTAATCAAAAATACAGTTTTGCTTCTATGTTTTTAAAAAATTTATGAAGGAAATGTGAGACAAAAATTGCTGCTTATCCTAATTTAGTGTTAGTTATAATTTATAAACTAGTTATTGCTCTCAGCTCAAATACGTTTTTTTTAGGCGTTGTTTTAATATCTACATCCCAAACATAGTTGGGAAATTTTGACCACAAGACTGTTTTGTTTTGATTTTTTCACAAAAAGTCACATACTGAACGCACTCAAAAATTAATTTTTCCTAAAGTTATGCTTATAAAAATATGTAAAAGAATGAGTTCAAAACTTTGTTATTGTTTATTTATTTATTAAATGTCAGTATCTATATAAAACCACAGAATTGGTCATTTTGAACGGAAGCTTTCCACAAATGCTTGCATACTTTGTTTTTGTAATTGTAATAATAAAAATTATTGTCTTTATGCAACATAAATAATAATAATAATACTAAAATAATATTGACATCATTGTTCAAATATAATATTATTTTGCATTACAAAGTATTATTTATAAATCAGGCACTCAGGCAAAGTCTGCCTTTTCCGTATATTGAAAATAATGATTATCTTGATTCCATGTGAAAGGTAATTTTATTTTCATATGAATCTAAATTCCTATCTAAATTTTGAATTCAAAAAATTACCGAAATATTGGACTTTCAGAATGAAACAGACTAAAATAAACGAGATATATTTTACTGCAATAAACTGCACCCAAATCTTGTGTTAAAAATCAATAAATACAGAAATTTGTAATCAAAAGCCTTTTGGCGCAGCATGTCCCATTGTAGACCTTGTTCCAATAAAAGGCAACCAACCAACCAACCAATATGTAATCAAAAGCCATAAATTGAAGAAACAGACGAAAATTGTTTCCAGTGGAATTATAGCATAACCCATCCCCAGGAAAAAATAAATAAGGAATGCAGCAAGAGAGCTGCGACGTAAACCAAAGCATAGACCGTTTACTTAAAAATATTAAATATTATAACAAGAAATGGACCAATTATTACAGTACAGTCGGTAACAAAAGTGTCCAAACACTAGCAAAAATTCCTCTGCGAAAAAAGTACACTTCATACGGTTTTGTTAAATAGATCCTTATTGAATCATGTTCTTAGACTGACTAAGAACAGGATTCGACAAGGATTTATTTAACAAAACTGTTAATGGTATTTGAAGGTTTTTTTTTTTTTTTTTTTTTTTTTTTTTTTTTTTTTAAGGTATGTTACTTCGTTTACAATTTTTATTTTTAGTTAACTTTTTAATTAAAAAAATTTTAGTTTTTATCAAAAATCTTTAAAACTTACTTTAAGAAATTTTAAACAGATGCACGTGAATTCACAAGTAACTTCGCAGAAGTAATTTGAAATTACAAATTTATGCTTGGAGTTTCACTTAAAAACTCACAGTAATTAAAATATTTAACATGATATGTATATATATATATATATATGTGTGTGTGTGTATATATATATGTAAAGGATGTTTTATTATTTACGTGTTTTTAATTAATTTCTTTTAGAATGAAGATGCATTTTTTTTTTAATTGCACAATTAGAATAACACATTCTCTGTTTATTTTTAATTTTTGGTTTTGATTTCTTTTATGTATGAATTTGTACATGTAAATTAATTTTCAAAGAGTTAAGGAAATTACTTAAAAGCAATACATCGCTAAGTTAATATGTAAAATTCAGTAAAGGACTGTATAGGAATTGGGTTTCAGATACTCAAAACATCATTATAAAAAAAAAAAAAAAAAAAAAAAAAAAAAATCAAATCAAATCATTAAATTAATATTTTTATTTATTATTATTTCATATTATTGCACGCGCAGTATTTATTTCCTAATTCAAAATTATTAAAGAAAACGTTTTCGATATCTCTTGTAACGATACTGATTATTATTAATTTTCTTTTCTTTTTCTTTCGAAAAAAAAAGGTTTTGATGAAATTCTGGCAAAAGCAGAATTTAGTTTAGGACGGAGGGCTATTTTTTTTTTTTTTTTCTTCCCAATTATAACATAGCTTTCAAATTATTCAATTATATTTTCGATAAATTTTAGATTTCGATAAATGTCCAACTATCGAAAAATGATTTCGACAAATGTCCAACTATCGAAAACGACAACGCAAAAATCCCTGTCTGAGACTAATAGGCCCTCAGTCCTAAAAATAAAATAAACTCTTTTTTTTTTTTTACAATTATATTTGAATAATTGTATGTATTAAAATAAATCTATGCAACTCAAATTATTGCTATAAATAACTTTGAAAACTACTCCCGATTTTTCAACATTTGAAATTTTTTAAATAATAAAATTCAAAAAATATCTAAATGAAATGCACTTTAATGCACCTTTTGATAATATGACAGATTCCTGTTACAAACTATTGGTAGATAAATTTGATTCAAAAATTAGTAATGTTGGCATCTATGAAATAGTGTTTTATTAAAGGGTATTTTTCAGTAAAGCTACTTTCAAAATGAACAACTACATTAATTCTATTAAATGAAAAAAAAAAATTACTTATAACTTATATATTAAAATACAACTATGAATCTGTGGTAGAAAGAATAAAATTTAATTTCAAATTTCCTAGAATTGGCATTTCATTAAATCTATAGATGTAATAATAATTCAGTGTTTATAGTAAACTGTTTTTTTTTTTTTTAAGGAAAATTGTATAAAATATAAATTATGAAATTAAATGTATGAATAATTTAAATATATACATTGACGAAAAGACCAAATATTTTCTAAAGAGAGAAAGTAATGATCTGTTTTCTTTCAAAAATCCACTACAATGTATTTGACCGTAGAAATTTGAAAATTAAAACCTATATCGTTCATAAGGAATGTAAAGAAATGATAAATTGAAAATGCAGGGTATGTAGGAATCCTCTTTAGAACATATCTTTTTATTTATTTATTTTTTATTTATTTATTTATTTTTATAATAATCATTTGTAGTAATTGTTTTCAGATGTTTTCGCACATTGAAGACTGAGAATAAAAAATACTGCTTCTATCTAGACTGAATAAGTAGTCTTTTCTGAAATCCTAGACTAGAAATATAAATTTCCGAGCTATGTGTATAATGTAAACAAATAACCTGGATAGATGAAATGATCGAGAATTTGTAGTGCATACTTATCTAGAAGATGAAACAATATTATGGAGATAACCAATACTTCTTTTCGTAAGAAATTCTCGTTTGATATTCTAGAACTGGGTCATAAACCAAGATTATAGTTACTAAGTTGCCTCTTTAGTTCGCATTTATTTGCAGAGATTTTTAAATACGTTAGACAAGAATATTAAAAAAAAAAACAATCTAGAATGCAAATAGTTGTTTTTAGAACTCGTTTGTAATGGGAACTAGAATTTATAAGGAAGCCATGGAAGTTTATTTACTAGAGACACCATATAGTTTCTCGATGTCACTCACAGAATTTTTTTTCTCAGTGAATAATACCAGAAATCCTGTTTAGAAATTTTGATGCATTTATAATTAAATAAATTATATAAATATAAATTATATAAATTGTATAAATTATAAATTTTATCACTTGCAACAAGACTAAAATTTACTCTAGACAAAATTGTAAGTGAATATAACTTAAAGATTTCAAAGAATAAAACGAAGGTCATGGGTATTGAAAGTAAAGAACCTATTAGAACAAAGATTATCTTAGAAAATAAACCAATTGAACAAATTTTACATTTCAATTATCTAGGATGTGACATACCTTATAATTACAACAATTATGTACAAAACAAGCTAAATAAGTTCCAATACATCTGAGGGACTATAAGAAGAACATTAAGAAATACTACAAGAAAAGATACCAGAATAAAATTTTTAAGACAATGGCGATACCAACTCTTCTATATGCATGCGAGGCATGGACGCTCAAAAAGAGTGATGAAAGAGAAATACAATCTTCAGAGATGAAATTTATAAGGAGTGTGAAAGGTTGTTCTATAATTTATAAAATAAGAAATGATGACATCAGGAAGGAACTAAAAACTAAGCCAATAATACATACTATAATAAACTATAGAAATAAGTGGAGAGAACATTTGGAACGAATGCCAAATGACCGTATACCAAAGGCAGCTCTAAAATATAGGCCAAGGGGGAGAAGAGGTAGAGGAAGACCACGTAAAAGATGGATTGAGGCCGGAACAGGCTTATAGCCTTCAACCATGTTGGACATGATGATGATGATGATGATGATGATGATGATGATGATGATAAATTTTATAAATTTATAATTTATTTTAAATTTTGATTGATATAAATTTACATTATTCAACTATCATTCGTTCTTGAGCTATGAGAGATACAAAATCCACTTCGCAAATCGCGATAAAATTAGTCCCTTATAATTTGTATAAGGAAATAAAAACGATAAACTAAACATTCATGGTCCGTAACAGTTATAATTTTGAATATCACATTTTTTTAATAATCATCTTTACTAATCGTTTTCAGCAGTTTCTTACACTGAATAGTACCGGAAACCCTCTTTAGAAATGTTGGTAATTAACTACTACAAACATTGAAAAACGATATTTCATTAAATTAATTTAACAGAATTAATATATATATATATATATATATATATATATATATAAAAGAACACTTCCTGAGTGAGTGAGTGAGTGAGGGGGTGATCTATCAACGCCCAGACCAAACCCCTGGACCTAGAAGCATGAAATTTTGTGACAATGTTCCTTCTATGACGTAGGCATCCACTAAGAAGCGATTTTACAAAATTCGCGCCCCAAGGGGGGGAGGGGGGGGCAAAACGTGATTTCACAAAATCCTTCATATCTCAAACAAAAAAACAGATATCCGTAAAATTTTTACTTTAAAATATAGCTAATACAAATGTCAAAAAATCAATTTCTGGAATTTTCAAAATTCGGTCCCCAAGGGGGGCGGGGGTGGGGGCAAAACGTGATTTCACATGCGTAAAACGTGATTTCGCATAATCCTATATATCTCAAACAAAAAAATAGATATGCGTGAAATTTTTGCTCTAAAATATAGCTAATGCAAATATCTAAAAACCAATTTCTGGAATTTTAGAAATTCAGCCCCCAGGTGTGCCAGCAAGGGGGGGGAGGGGGCTAAGGGGCAAAAACAAATAGAAATACAGTTAGGGCGTTCAAAATTGGTACAGATAGGTTTTAGAGGCCTGGAAGTCGAATGAGGATATTTTCGATTGTGTAAATTTATTAGGAGGGGCATGAAGGGGGGGGGGGGTAGGAGAGAGGGGGGGCAAAAAATAAAAATAGAGTTAGATCGCTCAAAATTGGTATATAGATGTTTTCGATACCTACAAATCGATTGCGGATATTTTCGAATTTGTAAAATTATTAGGTGGGGTGGGAAGGGGGGGCTATGGGCAAAAACAAATAGAAATACAGTTAGGCCGTTCAAAATTGGTACAGATAGGTTTTAGAGGCCTGCAAGTTGAATGGGGATATTTTCGAAAGTGTAAAGTTATTAGGAGGGCCGGGAAGGTGGGGGGGGCGGAGGGGCAAAAAAAGTAAAATAGAGTTAGATCATTCAAAATTGGTACATAGATGTTTTCGATACCTACAAATCGATTGCGGATATTTTCGAATTTTTTAAATTATTGGGAGGGGCGGGAATGGGGGGAACGGAGGGGCAAAAGAATAAAAATAGAGATAGATAGTTCAAAACTGGTGCATAGTGGTTTTTGATACCTACAAATCGATTGCGGATAATTTCGAATTTGTAAAATTATTAGGATAGACGGGTGGGGGAGCGAAGGGGGAAAATAATAGAAATAAGAGTTAGAGCATTTTGGGAATTTTTCCGAAGGCAGTGAGAACCCGGTGCGACATTTTTCCTAATCAGATTTTGTTTCTCTTTTCTTTTCACGTGATAAAAATGAATGCAATTTTGAGAATTCAGTAATTAGAGTGATTCATTTAAAAATAGGGACCAGCGAAGCGGGCGTTGCCTGCTAGTATATATATATATATATATATATATATATACATATACATATATATATATATATATATATATATATAGAGAGAGAGAGAGAGAGAGAGAGAGAGAGAGAGAGAGAAAATTGTTCATAGCCAAATGAGTTTATTATAAATATTTATCCAAATTAAAAGATTGTTATTCTATGTACGTTCAATGGAATAGTTGATTTATTAGTATATATATATATATATTTAAAGTGAAATAAGACCGTTCCAGGGTCAGATTAACTCAGCCAATCCATCAAACATTTGTACTAGGAATGAATGAATTATAATATTATTGATCTTAGCATTTTTTGAGTTACTTTTCAAAGAGTTTAGTTTAAAATTTAGTTTAAAATTAAATTTACATCTGACTTGTCAATTTAATCTGACATGTTGTTTCCACGTATTTTAAAGAGTTCAGTTTTATAAATATAAAATACTATAAACTTGTTTAAGAAATAGAAGAAATACTATTTAATAGCCTATGTTCTGATATTTACATTTTATGTAAATATAAGTTACGTTTTAAGTAAATATAAGTTTATGCATTATTTAAAAATATGCAGACCAAACTGCAAGTTTGGCGAAAAATAAATAATTAAGTAAAAAATAAAATAAAATAAAATAAAATAAATAAATAAATAATATATAAAAATGCACATTTAAAAAAAAAAAAAATCTTATAATGAAATGTATGTTGTCATTTAAATTTTCACATAATTTCTTCTCCTTAATATAAATGTACTTAATAAAAATTAAGTTAAATTCTATCTAAAAAATATATATATAAATTGGAGTTTAAAATAATTTTTATTTACTATAGATATTCATTTTTCAAAAGATTTCACTTTTTTTTTTTATCAATATATATTTTTAACTTCAGTTAATTAGGAAAATCTTTCCTACACAATATTTAAAGCCCAGGTCTCACTCAGACATCTGCTTTTTAAATAGTTATAAAATCGTAGTTTTTCCTATAAAAAAATCCATAAAATGTAAAATTTCGGGTGTTCCTAGTAAAAGTAACAACTTTCTTCCCTGTCAGAAAGAATATAGGATTATGGTACTGAAAGTGATAAATGGATGTATTGTTAACTAATATGATAAAATCATATCTATATGTGGAAAATATAACACATTTAAAAGAGGGAAATCCACTATATTCGTTAAATAAGAAGGTATGTCTGATAACATGCAGATATTTTCTTTTCTCTTTTTTTTCCTTTGTGTGTGTCTGTGTGTGTTTCTGTGTGTGTTTTTGTGTGTTAAGTGAAATTTTCTAGTTCTGGGATATTATACCTTATTATAGCAAATGTAAAACAAATAAAATAAAAATTATGTCAAACATTTTTCTATCAGATTTTTGTTGTCTGTGAAGAACATTACTATTATTATTGTTTTGTTCATCCGAATCGTAAACATGTAACTACAAAAGCTTGAATTAGAGAGACTCTGTAAAACAATACCTCAGTATATTCAATGTATTTTTTAAATTTGTAAATTCAAGTTTTTTCAACACTAGAATTTTATAATAGAAACGCTTTGTTCCGGTAATTTCGTATTATGTACATGTCTTTTGCATATCTTCATTTTTCTAATAAAATAAATATTTGTTTTAAAACAAAATTTTATTGTATGTCAACGTTCTTTTTTAAATCAAGTTCTTTCTTCTTTCCAATAAAATACAGTTTTCTTTTTAAATTGTACAAGTTCTGAAAGAGGTTTTATTATATAATAAACATGTAAGAAACAAATGCCTAACGTTCAAAAATCTAAAATATAAATGGGCTACCTGATACATATTAGTAAACTAGTCAAAAACAATATACTTATTTATTGTGTGGGATTGTATTTTTTAACTGCACTTTTAACAACATAATTTTCTAACTTCAACAAATAACATGAAATTGCTGGGAAATTTGCTTGGAAAAATCTATTCGTGAAAATTCTTTTTACTTCTTTTTAGACTATTTTATTAATACTGGAATCGTAGTAATGTGTAAAAATTTGTATATTTAAAATGTAATTATTTGAATTGAACTACCTTCAAGTGCGATTAAAAAGATGTTTAAAAATTAAGTTCAGTTCTACTTATTACATATATACAACATACATATATATATGTATATATAATTTTATTTGTTTTAAAAGTATATGATGTATCTTTATTCTTTTCGTTCTTTTTTTTTTCGTCATGACCTTTACAGTACTCTCCGTTCCCTAATTATTTTTCAGAAACGTTAGAGTATATACATATTCTGAATTAGTGAAGCTTGATTCATATTTTATGCTGCACATTTAACATTAAACATTTAATATTCAACTTTGAATACTCCAGATTCAACGTATAAAATTCAACGTTCTCATTTAAGAATCTAAATTCTAGATTCTCCTTTTCTTAGCAGGACGCGGTGAGATTCCCCGATGAGACGATTTGTGAACGGGTAAAATTTCATAAACAAATTACACAGAATACTTTCTCAGAATTCACATTAAATTTCTGATTTTTTTTTTTTTTTTTTTTATATACAGTATTTAAAGATGTCGCATATACCAATTCTGTTACTTCCTCTACGATAATATGAATTCATAATTTTGGCTCAATAAACTTAAATTCATGATAGAAATCCGATAAATACAACCAATTGACAATATTAACATATAGTACTTGTAGGTTTGGGTTAAGTGGATTAAAACCGATTGCCTGATCTAGGGTGTGAGGCCTGAAGACGATTGTCCTCCATGGGGGTCTTTCTAAGGGTTCATAGACCGTATTAAAAAAGAAAAAAAAAAAAAAAAAAAAAAAAAAAAAAAAAACTACGGAAAAGTGTGATTGGCTCGGCCGGCAAGCGATTAGTACTTGTAGGATCCAAATATTGAAGTATATGCGAAATCTGAATTAGTGAAACGCGATTCATATTTTATGCTGCACATTTAACATTTAACAATCAACTTTAAATACTCCAGATTCTACATGTAAAATTCAAAGTTCTCATTTAAGAATTTAAATTCTAGTTTCTCCTTTTCTTAGCAGAACACGGTGCATTTTTCCGATGAGACGATCTGTGAACGGGTAAAATTGCATAAACAAATTACACAGGATACTCTCTCAGAATTTTGATTGAATTTCTGGCAAAGTTTACAAGGAAAAATAATATAAAAACTATTTTCAGGTAACGTGTGATCATTTCAAGTATTCAAACTGTCATTCAGCTTAAATTATTTTTGATTAATAATTAATACTAATGCTGATTTTTGGATTATTAGTATGTGCTAGAGAGACAAATTCGGTTTCCTAATTTATAATTTGAGATCATAGAACAATTGATAAACATAACAAGCATTTTCTTTTAATTTTTTACTTGAAAAAAATTTCTTGTCTTTTTTTTAGATTTTGTTTGGTTTCGATTTAAAAAAATTATACCTTATATCCCTGTTAAAATATAACTCATTTGAGCTTGCAATGAATTTTACTAAAATTTATTTCGATGATTGGTGAAATATTTCATAAGCATAATAGAAAAATAATAATTATTGCATTTTACTTTATATATATATATATATATATATGTAGATAGATAGATAGATATGTATATAATGTATATATATATATATATATATATATATATATATATATATATTTTTTACAAACATAAACTTATATATACGTAAAGATTACATACATAAACTTGTATATACTTGTACATAAACTTTTTTTTTACTTCATACATATATTTTACTTTATACATTACTTTATAGATATCTTTTACATATATCATTACTTCATTTACATATTTTCGAAAACATTATCATGAAATAGCAAATATCATAACCTTCAATAAACATACATAACGCAAAATATGTAATACATATACCAGATGTATATATGTTTTTAGTCGGTATGATAAACTGTATCATTTATAGGATGACCAGCACAAGGGCTTTTGTTCTGAAAGATATTATTACAAAACTGCCTGTGATTTTGTCCATCATATATTTTTGTTTATTTTCTATTAATATATTTCAAGTTTTAGTTTTTTATATCTTTATTAAAGTTACAAAAACATATTTTAATATTACTTATTTTTTATTTAATAGGATTTTGCTTTAAATTTCTCAGTCCAATTTATTGTTGTAACGTTCAGAATAACTCCCTCAATTTTCTATCAGACAAATGCTGAAAATTTCAGAAACCGCTATTTATATGTGTTTATTAACTAAAAGTAAATTACTGTTATTAAACCGGAAAAATAAATGTTGTTAATATTCCCTGGGAATTATTATTTAAAATTGATATTCAAAATAAAGGCTTATTCCAAACATTGCTATTAATAATTCACTATTTTCAGGTAAATACAGATTACGGGAGTGATGGACATTATAATTTATTTTATTTCTGCCATTAAGTTATAAAATTTTACATACATTTTTACTGAAGTGTATTAATATTAGGTATATTAAAATTTGTGGAAAAATATTTAAATTAAAAATTAATATTCAATAATTCATATAAAACTACTTATATATATATATTACTCTTTTTTACATTATTATAGTTTAAAAGTATATTCTATGTATATTTGGATATTAATTTATAGATTGATTATTTAATAGTTAATTTTTTAAAATGTATTGATTTTTCATTGCTGAAATATATTTTAAATTTTATCATTAAAACCAAAATAATAATAGTAATACTAAATAAATAAATAACCAGTCAGTCTTTTTAATAACACTCAAATATATTTGAAAAACTAGTAAGCAGAGAGCAATATATTTATTTATTTATTTATTTATTATTTTTATTTTATTTTTTTAATATTATAATCTTTATTCTTTAAAAATTTAAACAGCTTTCGAGAAATTTTAATCTGCTAAATATTATTTTTCTTAATAAATATTTATAGAAAACTAAATAACTATAACACAGGGGTGTTTGTGTCCCCGGAAATTGCTACCAGAATTTTTTTTATAGTGATAGTATTGGTAGTTTTCTAGTAAAGTTTAGCAGTTAAGTATAACCAAACATACTATTCATAATTACTGGTGGGAAATTAAATAAAAAACCCGGAACGCAAACACCCCTGATAACATACTAATTTACAATAAGAATTTTTTTAATGTCTATTATTATATTAAATAATGTTCATATTATATATGTATATATATATATATATATATTATATCGTATAACTTTCTAGCTTATATTTTTGTAAGATTTATTATAATTCAAATTGTATTTTTCTTTTAAATTTTTAATTGACTTCCTATCCAATTAACAATATTTTATCTTGATGCGAATTAGTAATGTATTAGTGTCTAATTAGGAGAGATATTACTTACGTGTATAACATATGCTCTAAGTTATAAATATGTTTACTGTTAAAAAATATTTAAAAATGTACACCAATATCACAAACATAATATGTATAACATAAATATAACATAATTCCATAAATAGAACGTTTAAAAAAAATTAACATTGAGATTTATTATAAAATTCAAATAAATATTTTTTTTTTTTTGTAATGTCAATACAAGTTCAATAGATACACTGCAATCTAAATTACTGTAGTTGAAATCTTTTGTTATTGTAAAAATATTAGATGCAACACAAAAGAAAATAAAATAAAATAAACAAATTAATTTTCCTAAATAAAAAGGGCGGTAATTAACTTTTTATTTATTTTTATGTTACTTGTGTAATTTTTCGTAAAATTATCTCCGCTGGAGGTTACAGAAGTGGAGGAGCCAACACCTCCACGAAGTACCAAAATTGAGACGGCATGTCTCAAGACCTCCTCTAGGGTTAAATTCCAAACCGTCGCCAGTGCACTGTTAGATCGTTTTAATGCAATTTTAATTAATGAGACGAAGGATCTTGTCTGTGATAGTAAAAGTGGTTTATATAATGCACTACTACACTGAGAAAAAATCCGGTAACTGGCATCTAAAATCTAAATTGTGGCTCTAGAAAAAAAAGTTCCTTGTCCTCCTTATAAATTCTAGTCCCTTTTGAAAGCGAGTTTTAGAAACCCCTATTATAATTCTAGAGTGTTTGCCTATATTCTCGAGGACAAAGATATTTAAAAATCTCAGTAAATAAATGCGAATACAAGAGGCGAGTTTCAGCAACTATAATCTTGGTTTATTACCCAATTCTATAAAATCAACTGAGAACTTCATTTCTCGCAATACAAAAGATTCAGAATATTGTTTCCCGATCTGTAGACTAGAAATTATCGATCATTTCGTCTATTCAGTTTATTGGTGTGCCTTATGCGCATAGCTCGAAAATCTACATTTCTAGTTAAGGAATTTAGAAAATGACCACTTATTCATTCTAGATGAAGGCGGTATCTATCTATCTATCTATCTATATATATATATATACTTCTTTTTTTATTATTATTCAGCGTAAAGAAAAAATAATATATATATTTTTTTTAAAAGGGTAATTTAACTGCTCATTCATTATTTCTATGTTTATTTATCATTTAATATTTCATAAAATTATATATGCAAAATTACTAAATTGATTACACTTTTTTATCTTATCAACCATCCAAAATAAAGAATTAAAAATAAGTAAATTAAACATTTTTTTTTTCTTATTTAAGAACAAGATTCCTAAGTATAATATATACATGGCATTAAATTTTAGTTGAGAAAGTGTCTTCTCATTGAAAATTTAATTAAATATTTTTTTCGCTGTGTAATTTTTTTATTAAAAGGAGTAAAATAAAGTTTCTTCGGAGCAAATCGTGCTGCAAGAAATTCGACGAAAAAACACCCCCTTTAATCAAACTCCGAATGATGCTATTTAAACGAAAGAATAATTTGCAGGGCTGATATTTTTTCTTTTTAATTATCAGATCTTAGTTTTTAATTAACGATGTCTTTTAATCATTAAAATACCAAGATACCTGTTCTTTTAATTACAGTTTAAGGTAGAAGTTAAAAATTAAAGCAACTGTTGTAAAGTCGGCTGATTTTTTCTTTCCCCTTATATTGTAAATTAAAGGGATGATTGAAAAAAAGTAGTTCAATGAACCAGTGTTAAGCAAGTGAGCATTTCTTTTTATTTCTTCAAGCATAACTTGATACAATTATTCCATTTAATCCAAAATAATATCTTACATTTTATTAGGAATGAAATATATTTAATGTATAAATATATAATAAAGAAATACTTTATCATACATTTTTATTGAAAGCACGATAAGCTTTAAACATGTAATAAACTGTAAATGTAATATAAAACATATAAAATGCCATTCTTGCCAACATCCAAATTAATATTCCGTAGTGTTGTTAGCCCTTTTTTCCACACCAGTATATTTTTAGAGTAACGTTCTTCAATTGCAATTACGATTAAATAAGAAGAAAAACACTCTGAAAAGATACTGGTGTGAAAAAGAAGGCATGGCTAACAATACTACGGAATATTAATTAGTATGTTGGCAAGTATGAAATGTACACGATAAACGAATAAACTTTGAAGTGATTAGCCAAATATTACAGTTAAATTTAGTGGTGGATATTGAATAAAAAATAAAAAAAAAAGTCCCTAAATTTGGCAACACTAACCACTACCTATTTCTTCCTCTTTTCAAACTTTAAACACGTGAAATATTACTACTTGTAAATTAATTATCATATTCTTAATAAGCTTCTTCTTGTTAAATTGCAAGGTAGTTTGATCATTCATTGGATTTATATCAAAGAAATATTATGATTCTTTAAATATCTTTAATGAAATTCATACTGGTCATTTTTTTCATTTATCTTTTAAAATATTAATGGTTATTTTTATTACAGTTACTTATTAATTTATTTAGGCTATTGGGTATTATGTTGGTTTCTTATCGTCCGTTTTGTTTCTGCTTTCTGCTTTCTATTTCATTTGTTAGAATAACATATAAATATAATTTACCAAAATTAAGCTCATTCTTTGGTTATATTGTTTAAACAGACATTAGAGTTACCAGTATGTAATAATAGTTTTCATTCAGAAAGAAGAGATTTTAAAAAGAAAACTAATTCACACAGATGTAGAAAGATAACAGACTCTCATTTTAATTCTAATGTCACATAATAATTCATCTTTAGAAAGATCAAACACCAGAAATTGTTAAAGAAAATTATATTCAAATTAAAACTTTTTTAGAGTACTTCTTTTTGCATAACTTTTCTTACATAAATTAATCTATGACCTCATAAAAATAGTAAGGTTTATGTTTATATTATTATGATTTTTTTTTTTTTTTATCAATGGCACTTGAATGATTTTTTAACATTTTTAGAACAAAATATTTTTTCAATAATCTACGTTTGATTAATTAATTAAAAAGAAGAAGAAGAAGTTGCAGTGAAAAAATACAGCAGTCTACATCTTTTAACTTCCATTCAGCTATCATTCACATGAACTAGCAACTTACAATTTATACCTTCCTTTTCAACCTTTATTTAGTATTTGAACATCGACTTCACGGTATTATAACTATTTTTGTTGATTGCAAGATAAGATTCAAGAAATGGTATTATATGTTGTGAATATTTTAAAAAATGAAATTTTTAATGTTTATTAAAACCTGATGAGCTTTTTCAGAGTAAACGTATTTTTATTTTTATTTATTTTTTTATTTATTATTTTTTTTTTTTCGTTACTCAGTATGTTACAATCATCTGCATGTGTTATTATTTTTGTAACAGATTAGCACAGAGAATATAAATAAAGTAAGAATTTTTTAGGACATAATTATAAAGAATAATTAAGATATTGAAGCATTATAAGAATATTTTTAATTGAAGTACACTCCGTGACAAAAATATAGGTACAAAAGTTTTTTTCTTTGATTTTTTATAAAATAACATTATTTAAATTGGGCTTATCATGTATTATTATCATAAAATAACCCTTTACCCGGACTAATTTTTGTTTTAAGACTAATTTAGAAAAGTTTTAAGACTAAAATTTTTCTAATTTAAGACTACACTCCGCGACAAAAAGATAGGAACAAAAGGTTTTTTTTTTTAATTTTTCATAAAATAACATTATCTAAATAGTGCTGATCATTTGTTATCATAACAAAATGTTATCATATTAAAAACATATTAAATGTTTAAATCATATTCAAAATATTCATATTTAAAATAGTCATATTCAAAAATAAAAAATAAAAAAAACTTTGTTCCTATCTTTTCGTTGTGGTGAATTAGAAACATTTTAGACTTAAAACTTTTCTAAATTAGTCTTAAAACAAAAATTAGTCCGGGGATAGTGTTATTTTATAGTAATAGTAAATGATAAGCACAATTTAGATAATGTTATTTTATGAAAATCAAAGAAAAAACCCTTTGTACCTCTCTTTTTGTCGCGGGGTGTATACTTCATCCTTTTTTAAAGACATTCAACAATTATATAACATTGATAAATTCATTTTTTAAAGATATTCACTGAAATTTTATTATTGTTATTATTATCTGGTATTTTAAAATATGAAACTAAAGCAAAAAATTAGCTCGAAAGTATAATTTTCAGTTTATAAAAAACACCAAAGGCTAATTTTGTGAGAAAATATAAACATAAAAATTAAATATACCAAAAAATAATAATAATAATGATGATGATAAGTTTCCATTTATAGTTTCTTTCTAAAAAGGTTTATTTTAAATATTTTAACCCTTTGCAGCGCAAGGTAATTAGGACCATTTAAATTACACTGCCACCAGAATTCACGAACAAAATTATAAGAAAAGAAATTAACGACTTTTCCTGCTATTTTATAAAAGTAAAATTTTGCTAAAAAATTTCCGGGATGAGCTTTGCAGTTGAAAATTAAAGGATAATTAAGGGTTAATACGATATTTTTTCAGAGAATTTTTAGATATATTTTGTTTTGTTGTAACCAGAATATACTTCAGAATGTATACATATATCAGACATAATTTAAAAAATTGAAACCAGCAAAACAATTATACCCTCCTTACAAAAACACATGTAATCTCAAAGATGTAAGGAATTTCAACTAAAAAAATTGGGATTAAAGACACCGCTCTCGGTCTCATATTTTTCAAAGCGTCAAGATCTTAGCTGGTGGCATTGAAGTGAAAGGGACACTGTGTAGGAGGGGTTCCTCATGTTATAAATCGTGTGCTATGTTCTTCCACCACCATGACGCACTCTTGCCATGTGTCAGTCTCGCACGCAGCGACGCGTGCGGCTGCAAGGGGTGGGGATGAAAGGGCAGTTACGGGTCATATGGACGCTTGAAATATGCGTTGGTGTTCGTTTGCTTAGGTTGAAGGAAAGCATCACAAATTCTTTTTATTCGTAATAAGCATTTTTCGCCTCCCTTCATAACCGTCTTTCGTTTAGATGCTTGCAGTTTCCAAAATTAAAAGAGATAAATGAAACTGGGACGATAAATTCTTCAAGAAATATATCTCAGTATTTATTATAATGAAATTACTTTGATTTACAGAACAGCGGATGTTTCATTTCATGAAAGATTGTTGTAAAAATATGAAGCATTGAGTGATTTTTATCTTTTTATTTATTTATTTTTTTTTTTATTTATTTTTTTTTTTCCTCTGTACATATGCCAGAAAATGTGAAATGTAACTCTGAAATATACAAAAATAGGAAAAATTAAAAAGAAGTTATTTTGACTAAAATTTCTTTCATCAAAGTGACAAAATTATGTTAAGATTTATACATCAATTAATAAATGCTTATAAGGATATTTTAATAAATGTTACGCGATAGCTTATTTTAAAATAATCTAAGGGTACATAGGTTTGGATATTTTAAAATAACTGTAAAATCTAAAGAAAGTGCACTTTTGTTTTTAACTTCTTTTTTTTTTTTTTTTTTTTTTTTTTCGCTTATTATATTGAGTTATGTAGATCCTACAACACTAAAATTAGAAATGGGATTTGTCATAATCCTCTGAGACATAATGTCATGAATCGTATCGATAACATGATACGAGAAATATGAAATGCATAGTTTTAAAAACTTGTTTTCTCAGTCAAAATTTCGTTTACATGCCCATTATAAACTTTGTGTAAGTTTATATACGTCATTTTTGTATGAATTGTTTTCAACTTAAATTAATATATAATAAATTAAAAGCACATAATGTTATTTTTTTTTTCTTAAAAATAAGTAAATATATTAGTAAATAAATAAATAATACGCAATGGTATAAAATTTAATAACTTTTTTTTAAGGACATTTGATGATAATAATAATAAAACGCATTTTATGAAGCAGTTCTAAAGCATTTTTATTATTTTTTTATTTATTTATTTTTTTTAATAAACATAAATTTTTAAAATGCTCCGATTGTCCTAAAATTAAAATAAAATAACTATACACAAGCATAGGAAAACAAATACTGAAAATTGAAAAAAAAAAGTAATTATAATAATAATAATAATAATAATAAGCGAAAACTTTTTCATCAATAAAAATTTAAATGTATCCCAAATTAAAAAAAAACGTCCAAATACCCATAAAGTTATATTTATTTAGTTTTAGAGAAATGCAGATACAAAAAAATCGCTATTAAAATACCAAGAGCGAATATAATCCCTCTAATAAAAATTCTTCAAATATTTGTCAATATCAAAACTAGCACTTCATTTTCTAAAAGCGGCAAAAAATATGATATTTTTAACATGTATCAACAATTTTCGTGGAAGAAAGACGTCAGTTTTTATTCCAAACTTAAGTAGAAATTTTTTGAATCGATTTTTACAAACATACTTAGAATGTCATTTAAAAAATAATAAAAATAAAATAAAAACAAAAATATGTGCAAGATTAGTTAGCTATTCTTATTTTTCTTTCTTTTTTACTTAATAAAAAATAAATTCCTGAGTGACTTTCTTTTCCATTCTCTCATGCTTACCCTATTGTAAAAGGCATTTTAATTGAGTTCTATGAAGAAGAAAAAAGATAAAACTCAACTATTTTGCGTGATTTTTTTTTTTTTTTTTTTTTTCTTTTAGAATTTCTTTTGATATAATGTGCAATCAAGGAAACTGTAACATCAAACTATTTTTAGCTAAATTTATTTTAAAGTGTGCAAAAACATTTTTAAAAGTTGTACTGTTTAATAGAGTTAAATTTTTTGGGATGTAAATGCTTATGTCTTAATCAAAATGCTCTTGATCGTTAATTTTGCAGCTATAGTAGTTAACTTCTTCTCGTTAATAAAGCATTTTTATAAACTAATACTTTTTAAATAAATTTTAAAATGTTATTATTACTCTTTTTTAAAGTTTTAGAAATTTACTTAAAGGTATTTTTTATTTTGTAAAATTTTAATGAAAGAATCTAAATGACATATTATTTCTTTCAGATTCCGATAAACGATAAAAAGAAAAATATATATAAACAATGAAAAATAAATTACATTTGTTTACATTTATAATTATTTAAATAGATTGTATTTATTTATATTTAACATATTTCTGAGACAATTAATCACATTTACCTGGACACAAAAAGATATTAATAGTATTTACTTTTTTTTTTTTTTTTTTTTTAATCCTTACTTAAATCAAGTTACAGTAGTTTTTTTTTTTTTTTTTTTTTTTTTTTATGTTAAGTTTACACTTATTTTTAAAAGTATCTTATCAAGAAGAATGATTGGATAAATTTAGTGTTGAAAAGTTTAAAATTTTGTTTAACCGATTTTGTATTTTTCAATTTTGTCGTAGTTTAATATATGTTTTTCTTCAAAATTTGAAAATTAAATAACGTTATCAACTGAAAATTGAGCTTTAAAATGTACTAGATTTTTATAGTTAACACAATTATTTATTTATTTTATTTTATTTTATTATTATTATTATTATCGTTATTATCGTTATTACCATTATTATTATTTTTTTGTTGTTGTTGTTGTTAAGGACAAATGCCTTAAAAAGGGGAAAATTATCCTCATTAGTTTTTAATAGGCGTTCATTGTTTCTCTGCTACCTTTTTTTTTTTTTTTTTTTTTTTTTTTTTTTTTTTCCTTTCTTCTTATTTATTTATTTACTTATTTATTTATTTATTTTTGGAAGAAGCTGAAGAAGTTGCATTAAACGTTATTTGAATTGGTTGTTTGCTAACAAAAATTTTTTCAAACTTTATATTTATTTTAATGATAAAGTCAAGGGTATTTTTAATATATTTCTTTGCGTGTCATTATATTAACTTAATTTTGCGATAGTTATCTTAATGAAAAAAATCTCAGTCTACAAATTCCAGGTTTAATACAATAGCTTGTTTTTTACTTATGAAAACAATTTAATCCATTTTCTTTTTCTTCTTTTTCATCAATTAAATGAGAAAGTGTTGCACGGTGCTTATAATTTGTTTTTAATAAATCAACTCCAAATTTTTTTTTTTTTTTTTTTTTTTTTCTTCAAAAATATGAAAAACTTCAGTACAAATTACACTAAAACGTATATTTTTTCATGGAAAAAATAAAAAATAAATAAAATCTAGGAGTTACTTGCTATTTTTTACAACAAAAACTGTAGTGCAAATGCTTGATATTTATAGTGAACATGTTTTCCTCTGTTTGAGATAGAAAAAAGTATTATCATAATTGTATTCAATAATTAGCGAGAACATGCTAATTTATCTTATATTTTTTAATATCTGCATAAAATCATTTAAATTTAATTAATTTTTTAATGCATGCCTGTAAAATAAAAAAAAAATAATTTTAAGTATATTGTAGTTTTAAGGCTTTGAGGAAATTTCATCTGCTCATTTCTTTTAACTAGCTTTCTTTTTATTTACAAAAAATACTGTTTTAGGTTTCCCTAACTAACGGTGGGAGAAAAAAAAGCTGAAAGAAAAAAAAAAAAAATCGATAAATATTTTTGGAGATGAACTACTCTCTAAAGTTTCTGGAGTGAGAATCTCTCTCCTTAAAAAAGTGACCCCTATTTTGACACCAATAAAGGTGAGAAAACACTATTATCACTCTTGAAAATGTGACATTTCTCACTTTTTGTGAAAGGGTGACGTATAGTCACCTAGCCACAAAGAGTGAGGTCATCATGTATTGCTAGAGCAAACTTTTGTGGAGTGAGAAATAGCTGCCGCCATCTGTTAATCATACTTCGAATGAAAAATGAACAATTTCTGAACAATCTGATGCATGCATTTGTTTAACAGAACTTATTCCTAGACTTATTCCTTATAACTAAATTTCTGATGAATAAAAAAAAAAAAAAAAAAAAAAAAAAAAAGGAAAATAATTATGTTAAAAGATAATTCGGTAAATATTTTTTTCTTTGCGATTGACAAAATCGAAGTAATATTATTAGTGAAGAATCGAAAATCTCAAGAAACATATCGAAACTCGTATTGGAAAGTAAATAGTTTTATTCAGAAACATATAAAGTATAAGAGAAAATATCAGTGCAAATATTTAATGCACAACGCCTTAAAATCTATAATTAATCATATTTTTATTATATTCATTGACAGTTAACATATGTGAAATATTAAAAGAAATGTGTATAATTCTTTACTAATATTTAAAATCAACAGCGAGTTTTTTACTACTAAACAGAAGAGCTTTTCAGAAAACTCTATAGATTTGTATGCGAAAATTTATTTATTTATTTATTTATTTATTTATTTTAAATATGTACACTTGAGTAACTTCTTTTCCTTATAAGCTACTTTAAATGAATGCTTGTATTAGGAAATTTGTTTTCAAGTACACATTTTCTTTTAAAATAATTCTAATTTTAGCAATTTCAAAATAATTATAATTTTAAAATATCCATTAGAATTCGGTAATTTTATACTGTTGATAAATGAAGTAAAAAATAAAATATGATTGATCACGTATAAGAATGTTTTAATAATGTAAAATAAGCAACAAGTGTATGTGCTCAGTGGTTCAGTGGTAAGAATCTCGACACTCGCTTGCTACGAGGACGGCCTGGGTTCGATTCCCGACGAATCCAAACTGCATTTTTTCCACCGTTGAACTGGAGTTCATTCGCAAGGCGAAATGAAACGATATCGTCTAGTGTACGCAATTTTTTAAAGAAAAATAATCAGTCATATTCTTTAAATTGCAGCGAATAATCTCACTCTTAATAAAGAGTGAGAAATCTCACTCTTTCGAAAAGAGACTTCTCACTCTTTAGAGGTTGGCTCCATTTTGGCATGTTGAAAGAGTGATATGCCACTCTTTTAGAGTCAGTTCTCACTCTTCATATTTTAGAGAGTAGAAAATATGTATAAAGAACGAAAAGTTTTGAGAATGTCTTTAAAAAGTATATTTTCTCGAATAAGAAAACATTTAATATTTCATATAGTCTATAATTGCGTATTTACATGATCCCACAATTAGATTTACAAATAATTATTAATATTAATAATCGATTTTGTATATGATGAAAACCACAAATTTAGTGTATACAGAATTTTTTACCTGTAATTCCCGGTGTACAATCCGCAGGTCAGATTAATCAATTTGAAGCCAGAAATTTCAATTAACAGACGAATCTATATTTCAACAAAGTATTTCTTCGTGTTTTAGTTCCCCATCATACTATAGGTATGGGCAACTTAGATATTCGTAAAAATTTTCGACCTCGGATTTTTGACTTTTTTACACGTTTACAGGTGTGAGGAATCCGAAAATGACAAAATTTGTATGGTGTCTGTCTGTAGGGTGCCTGTTAGTTTGTTAGTCCGTTAGTCCGTTAGTTAGTTTGTTAGTCTGTGTACACGATGTCTCAAGAACAAATAGTCGCAGATAATTGAGATCAGTTTTAAAATATTACTTTCGACACTGGCAAGAACCCTATTCATTTGCAACATTCGAATTAAATAATTTCGTAAGTTATTAGAAATTTACGAGTTTCCTAACATGGGAGAATAGGGCAAAATTTCACTTAAACGTGCAATAAATGAAAAATTTTTACTGTAAAAATATCAGACCTTGTTTTAAGGTATCAGTTTTGATGCTAGAATTAACATCATTAACTACAAACATCCTACATTGAAAATTTCACAAGTTATTGGAAATTTACGAATTTCTTAACAAGGCAGAACAGGACAAAATTTTACATAAACGTCAATTTTGAGAGATGTTTTTATCGTAAAGATTTCAGACGCCTTTTGAATATTATTTAGGATTTTGTCATGAATATCATTGACTATTAATTTTTCCAATATAAAAATTTCGTAAGTTATGGCAAATTTACGAATTTCTTAAAATGGCAGAATAGGGCAAAATTTCCCATAAACTTATATCTTGAAGGATGTTTTCATCGTAAAGATGCCAGACTAATTTTGAAATGTTATTTAGGATACTGGTATGAATATCATAGACTATGATTTTTTCAGTTAAAAAAATTCTTAAGTTATTTGGAATTTACGATTTACTTAACATGAGAATAGGGCAAAATTGAGCATAAACGTCCATTTTGGGGATCATATCATCAGACAACTTCAAAATAAGATTTATGATACTTGTTTGAACATTGACTACAAATTATCTAATAAGAAATTTTCGTAAGTTATTTGTATTTTAAGATTTTGTCAACGCAGCAAAATTGGGCTATATTCCGTATAAATATGCATTTTCAGGATTGTTGCATTAGAAATAGTCGCATGAAAACTAAACTACGAAATTGACCATAATAAAATAAATTAATAGATTATAATAAGATAAATATATCGAAGTGAAAGGTGGATAGCCTATTAGGCGGGGATTTCTTCCTGTCACTGTGTTAAGCATTTGGTCAAATTCATTTATCTTAACATGATTATAATACACTAGAAGTTTATGAGAACATATATAAGATGGAAAACTAAGCAGTGTCCACCTATGCCAACTTTTTTTTTTTTTTTTTTTTTTTTTTTGTTATAAAATTTTTTTGTTGTCAAACTGGTGTGTCTAACCTGCGGATTATACGCCTGAAATTACAATTCTTGTGATCATGTACTAAAACCTGAAGGCCAGATAAAATATAAACATTCAAGAAATTACCATTTTTAAAAAATAATAATCAAAAACTTTATTACATAATATGCAGTTTTTAATTACATTTTCATCTGTAATGCAATTTTTCGTTTCGTTTCACTTGATATAATTTTGTTTCATGACGGATAGCGATAACTGATAAAATGTTCATTACTTTTGACAACAACAAAATAAATTAATTAAAAGAGAAAAGAAAAAAAGAAAAGAAAGAAAGAAAAATGAAAGTAAAGAAAAGAAAAGCTTTTCTATTTAAGTATTATTTCCCCAATATGAATAGTATTATTTTTCTGTTCAGTAAATAAGTTTTATGTGTATATTTGATCACTGAGTACACATTTTAAAAATATGATATGATAATAAAATGACATAGATCATCATTGTTACTTTAAAAAATATTTATAAATATAAAACTGTGGTCTTGCTGTCTTTTTATTTATATATTATTATTATTATTTTAACGTATTTACCCTGTTCAGTTTTTCTATTTTTCTCATTTTATAATTTATAAAGTGAGGTATGTTATGTAATATATATAACACAAGTATAGTGTATAATTTAAAGTATATGAGTACATTGTTACTTTATAGCAAACTTTCTATATTGTACGCATATACATGAATATTCCTTTAGTTATTAAAAGAAGAAAACAAATTCATTCATGTTTACTAACATTAAATATTCTATTTTTACGATTTATAAATTATAAAATAATTTTTCTTTAATAGTCTAAAGATAAAATTATATTATGTACTACAGATTTTTATACGCATTTTATTACACAAAATTATACACGTATAGTTTTTTTTTTTTTTTTTTTTTTTTACCTATACAAAAGTACAAAAGTTAAATATTAAGATATAATAATTGTTATACAATATATGCATATTTAAATATACATACTTTATAATTTTTGTAAAAAAAAAAAAAAAAAAATACATTCCTATAGACATTGGATATTGCATTTTTACGAACTTTCTGTCAAAAACCATAAAATCATTTTTCTTGGGGGAAAAAATGAAAAAAATGAAAAAAAATAATAACAAATATCTCCCTTTCAGCTTCGAACTGGGAATACAGGGGACAGAGTTCGGAGATAACGTATTATCAGGGTAAAGCATTTATGTTGACAAGATTGCAGTCTTCAACTTCCGAGATTTTGCCATTCTCAATCTGTCAATGAAATAGCGACATAGGGTGACATAGAAAAACTAGTAAAATAGGATTTCGTTCCATAGACTTACATATTGAAAAAGCTACGAAGTATTTTTTCGAACATTGAAAAGAGAATTACAGAAATGCATGGAAACGCAATGGAAGAACTTGTCGAAAAACTCGCATTTAAAATAGAAAGATTTCTTATAGAAAGAAAAAAAAATGTTTCTAGTTTGTTACAAAATTGAAATTTTTATTTACTTTCATAGAAAAAAAAAAAAAAAAAAAAAAAAAAAAAAAAAAGAATGTTTCATAACGTCTGAAATATGTGAAGTAAATAGTCAGAATTTTATCAGGCTTTTATGAAATACTTTCCATTATTGTAACGTATAACATTTTTTGAAGAATCAATTGAACAATTTAGTTTTTATGGATATTAAGTATGATAATTTTATATGCACATCACAAAAATATGTTTAAAAATTCTGCTTTTAATTGTTACTAAAACCATTTCAAAATAGTTTGATTGTAAAAATATACATATTTTTAAAAAAAAGTAAAATATGTAAAAATTTCAAGTATCACCTTTCTTTCTTTCTTTTTTTTCTTTTTCTTTTTTTTTTTTTTTTTTTTTTTTTTACTTCTAACACAAAGTATTCAGTTTTGTGATATATACATAATGTATACCTGCCAACTTCCTAATTAATATTCTGAAAGATTGTCAATACCCGCCCTTTTTTTTCACACCAGTAATTTTTTAGAGCATTTTTCTTCTTATTTAATCATAATTGTAGTTGATAAAAATTTCTCAAAAAATAAATTGGTGGTGAAAACAGAGCAGGTTCAAACAACCTTACTGAACATTGATTGTTAAGTTGGCAGGCATGATAATGACATCGTAAAATTTTAATTATTACTAAGAAATATTCCAGCTACCTGAAAAAAAATATTCTGCATGATAATTGGTATTTATATAAATAAAATTGTGACATGAAACTATAACTGCGATTTATTATATTACAGAAAGCCGAAGATTATTATTATCATTATTATTATTATTATAATTTTTACATATCAGGTGCCCTTGAACGGTGGCAATATCATTACAAAATATCATTATTCTTTTTACTACAGCTTGAAAAATAATTACTTTTAAAGCTGGTAATTTTAACAGGTGTAATTAAAAGTTTTATCTTTCTTTTACATCTGTTTGAATAATTGTACTTTTTTTTTTTTTTTTTTTTTAATTTTTATTTATTTATTTATTGCAAATGTCAAAGGTAATTTTTTTGTCGATATAAACTTTGCGCGCAGGGTTACATACAACTGATATATCACATGAAACTAAAATAAATAAATAAATAAATAAATCTGCATATAATAAAATACGTTATAATTAAAATAACGAAATATAATTTTACTGGAAAGTTGCATTCTTTTGAAAATTTATTATTATTATTATTAGTAGTAGTAGTAGTAGTATTTTAAATTATCCATATTTTTAGCGTAATTATGCTGATAATTAGAAAAAACTAATCGTAATAATGTAGGCAAAGAACATTGTAGGTTATACCATACAACTGGTATATACATTTGGAAAGTGTCAATAATCAATCAATACACACGCATGATTTTTCTTTCTTGTTTAATTTTATAAATGTCTTATAATTTTAGTAATTTTTATAAAGGAAATATATTAATAAGGCATTTTAAACATTAAATCATAATCTGATTATGAGAATTAAAAAAAAAAAAAAAAAAAAAAAAAAGGAAAGAAAGGAAAAGGATATATTTCAAAATGAAAAATATAAAGAACTGGTTAATTCACCACACTTTAGCATGAAAGTATAATTACATAGATTATTCTTTCGATATTAATTGATTAATTTGAAATTCTTTAAACTGCATTTCTTGGAGTTTTTAAATCCTGTACATCAATGAATAAAAATAAAATATACGTCAAAGCAAAAACAAATACACACACGCACACACACACATATATATATATATATACCCCGCGACAAAAAAATAGGTACAAAGGGTTTTTTCTTTCATTTTTTATAAAATAACATTATCTAAATTGTGCTTATCATTTATTATTATCATAAAATAACGCTATTCCCTGACTAAGTTTTGTTTTAAGACTAATTTAGAAAAAATTTAAGACTAAAATTTTTCTAATTTAAAACTACACTCCGCGACACAAAGAGTTTTTTTTTAAATTTTCATAAAATAATATTATCTAAATTGTGCTGATAATTTATTATCATAACAAAATATTATTATAGTGTTACAAGATTGTAAATAATTGTGTTTATTCTTGTATAAATTCTTTCAAAGAGGCTTAGTAAGTTGATAAAGTGCTAATTTTGTCCATTTCTAGTCGTTTTAGCGTTGAAATAGCCTTATTTTCCCATAAAAACGCATTATAAAGCCCCAATAAGGCAAGTAATGGATTTGGCGCCAAATTTGGCGACTTTTTCCCACCTTGGCGACTTTTTTGGCGACCTTGGCGAGAAAATCCTTATAAGGGATATACCAAATATGGAAGCTCTAATCCCATTGGCTGATGAGATATGGAGGTTTCTGGAACGTTCCACGCTTTTCTACAGGGGTATATAAGCCTGCTTTCTCGCCAAGGCGAGTTAGTTCAGTTCAGTCTGTGATCAGAATCGGTCAGCTTGCATTGAGCCTCTTCGAAAGAGACATGCTTTAAGTGTTATTGCTATACAGTTTGTACTGTGGATTTGCTATTGACAGCTGTTGTTTAAGCTGTGTTTACTGGTCGAATTGAAGCTGATACTTGGTTTATAGACCTGTATTTTTCTGGAACTTTCTGAGAATAAATTATTGAATTTTTGTAAGTTTCGCCTTTCATTTTCGGACAACTCACGAACCCCCAAGTACGCAACATTTCTGGTGTCAGGAGCGGGGTTGTCTGTGAATGGTGATAACGAGAGCTATGGAGCAAGAAATGGAGAAATTTCTAGAAGGTCTCACTGCTCAGATGAATGAGTTAAGATCTGGATTGATAGAGAAAATGGAAACAGGACAGGAAAAGATGGAAACCGGATTGATCGAAAGAATAAAGGAAGGACAAAGAGAAATGAAAGAACGACAAAAAGAGATGAGAGATAGATTAACTGAAGAAATGAAAGCAGTACAGGAGAAAATGGAAACATCGCAAAGAGAGTTGAAAGACACTATGGGTGAAGTTCAGGAAGAAATTAAATCTAATCAAGATGAGATGAAGAGAGAGCTTTTAACGGCGAAAGAAGCAATAGAGGGTAAATTAACGGTGATGGAAAATACAATGGATGGAATAGAAGAGAAAGTTATAAAGATAGAAGAAAATTTTGAAGAGAAAGTTTTGAAAATTGAAGAGAGTTTTGAAGAGAAAGCTATGAAGATAGAAGAAAATGTTATGAAAGTAGAAAGGAATTTCGAAGAGAGATTTATGAAGATAGAAGATAACTTCGAGGAGAAAGTCATGAAGAAAGTAGAGGAACGTCTTGAGCGAAAAGTAGAAGAGAAGTTGATCTCCTTGCCCCAGGAAACGGAAAAGAGAGATAAAAGAAGCCAGAATCAGGAATCTATTAAGCTATCTACCTACGACGGCAGTTCCTCCTGGCATGTATATAAGACCCAGTTTTCCATCGTAGCTGAAGCTAACGGCTCGGAATCTACCGCCAAGTCAGTCCACTTAGCAGCAGCATTACGGGGAGATGCAGCCGAGATACTGTGAAATGTTTCTAAAAAAGAAAGGAACGACTTCGAGGCCCTGACTAGAGCACTGGAGCTACGGTTCGGAGAGAAGTGTTCTAAGGACTATAGTCGCCTCCAGCTAAAATCCCGTTACCAGAAAACGGGCGAAAGTTTGCAAGAGCTGGCAGCAGACATTCAGAGATTGTCACATCTAGCATTCTCAGACTGTCATGCTGACACTCGGAACGACTTAGCTCTTCAGTACTTTATCGATGCTGTTCGGGATCCAGAAATTCAAAAAGCGCTGAGACTCTCCAACATCAGAGACGTAGAATCAGCTTTAGGCTATGCACTTAGGATAGAGGCAGCCCAACAAGCCTCTCGTAAAGACCGCCATACCATAAGAGCAGTCTCATTAAACGATACTCCTGCTGATGAAAATGAAATGAAGAGATGTATCGCAGAGATCTTTAAAAGATTGCGCAGCCTGGAAAATAATAAGGAAATAAAGGATCGGAAGATAAAGTGCTGGGGCTGTGGGGAGGAAGGTCATGTGAAGAGGAACTGCCCTGTACGACCAACTAAAGGAAATCACCCGGCTTCACCATCACTGCAGGGAAACTAGGAGGAGGCCATCAATTTAGGAGGAAGACCCAATTTACAGTATTTCATGTTTCATCGATGAGTGGCAGCGATAATGGACTTCACGTGTATGGCCAAGTCAACAACACCACCTGCCGGATGATTCTGGACACGGGAGCCAACGTGACCATCATTAGAACGGATTTGGCTCAAGAACTAAAAGAGAAGATAATTTGGACGCCGCCCTGTGTTAAACTCCAGACTGTGACCGGAGACGAAGTCAAAATATATGGGAAAATGAACTTGACTATCACTTTTGGGGATACCATTTACCATCATATCGTATATGTGGCTGATATAAGAGATCCTTTAATCATTGGAATTGATTTCATGAGAAAATTTAACTTTCAGTTGGACTTCAAGAATAATGAACTGCATTCGAGTTCGGAAGGCATCGCTGTGTTCAACACTGAAAATCAAGGCATTCAGACAATTTGCCAGATAACAGCCAAGTCTGAAATTTCCATCCCTCCACACAAAGAGAAAATAGTTTCAGGAACACCTCCCACAAAGCAATACTTCCGCTATGGACTGATTGAATACCCGAATACAGACAATAGCCCAAGAGGAGTTCTGGTAGCTTCATTTCTAGTTGATCTCTCAAAGAGTACTATTCCTGTGAGAGTCGCAAACATCAGCGATAAGGTCCGAACAGTGAAGAAGGATGAGGTGTTAGCAACCTGCACTCCTGTTACATGCATCAACCGCCCCACGCAATCAACCAAATCCAAGTCTTCTAAACAATTAATAACGGAATTACACAAGAATGCAGAGTTAGGAAAGGAACAGAGATGTGCTGCGGAGAAGCTACTCCAAGAATTTAAAGACTTTTTTTCTCGAACACCTGAAGACGTCGGGAGAACGAACATCACCCAGCACAGAATTGATACAGGAAATCATCCTCCAATCAAACAACATCCAAGAAGACTTCCATTTGCTAAACAGGAAGAGGTCACTGAACTTCTAAATGAAATGCAGCACAATGACGTCATCGAGCCATCAACGAGTCCTTGGGCCTCTCCCATAGTACTGGTGCGAAAAAAGGATGGTTCAACAAGATTTTGTGTGGATTATCGTCGTTTGAATGACATCACGAAGAAAGACAGTTACCCTCTTCTCAGAATTGACGACACATTAGACACACTTGCTGGCAATAAATGGTTCTCGACTTTGGATCTGAAGAGCGGCTACTGGCAAGTAGAATTACATCCTGATGATCGTGAGAAGACTGCATTCACCACGGGACAAGGACTGTGGCAATTTAAAGTTATGCCGTTCGGATTATGTAATGCTCCTGCCACCTTCGAACGCCTGATGGAGACAGTGCTAAAAGGACTTTCCTATAAAGCCTGTCTGGTGTATTTGGATGATATTATCATTGTGGGGCGCACCTTTGAAGACCATCTACGAAACATCCGAAAGGCGCTGGAGAAACTCAGAATGGCTAACCTTAAATTGAATCCAGGCAAGTGTAACTTGTTCCGTCGTGAAGTGAGCTACCTCGGCCATATCATTTCTGCCGAAGGTGTGAGAACTGATCCTTAGAAGATCTCTGCAGTCGAGAACTGGAGTCGCCCTGAAAATATACACCAACTACGAAGTTTCCTGTGGTTATGCACTTACTACAGGAAGTTTGTCAAGGGTTTCTCAAATATTGCCAGACCACTCCACAAGCTGACGGAAGCCAAACAGAAGTTCCTGTAGACAGATGAATGTGAAAAAGCGTTCAAGCGACTTAAAGAGGCCTTAACATCATCGCCTATCTTGACGTATCCACAGCCCGACAGACAGTTCATACTTGATACAGATGCCAGCCATGAAAGTGTCGGTGCTGTTTTGTCGCAGGAAATTGATGGTCAAGAACATGTCATTGCCTATTGGAGTAAATGCCTGTCTAAACCAGAGCGAAATTACTGTACCACCAGGAAAGAGCTACTCGCCATCATAAAAGCCATAGAACATTTCCATCATTACCTCTATGGCAGAAGATTCCTGCTCCAGACTGATCATGCATCTTTAACGTGGTTGCTCCAGTTCAAGAACCCGGAAGGACAGATTGCCAGGTGGATACAACGCCTCCAGGAATATGACTTTGAGATACGTCATCGTAAAGAGATTCTACATGGTAATGCAGATGCCTTGTCCCGGAAGCCCTGCTCGGAAAGCTGCAAGTACTGCTCTAGAGCCGAACAGAAATACCTGCCGATAAATCCGGTTGCCTGCCAAGTTACTGTCTCAACACCTTCAGAACAAGATCCCGATCCATGGAGTGACGAAGAACTTAGACAAGCCCAGTTGGAAGATCCTGACATAAAGCAAATATTACAGCTGAAGGAGACGACCAGCAACAGACCTACCTGGCAGGACATATCCAGATTTAGTGCCATTATAAAAAGTTATTGGGCATTTTGGGATTCTCTTCATATCAGAAACGGCGTATTATATAGAAAGTGGGAATCTGATGATGGGAAAAGTTTCAGATGGCAGATTGTATTACCAAGATCAAAAATTCCAGATGTTTTAGAACAACTGCATAGTAGCTCTACCGGAGGCCATTTTGGGGTAATGAAGACTCTGCAGAAAGTTCGGGAACGCTTCTACTGGTGCAAGGCAAAGGAGGATGTGGAGAAATGTTGTAAATCCTGTGATGCTTGTGCGGCACGTAAAGGCCCGCAGAAACGAAGTCGAGGAAGACTGCAACGATATAACGTGGGAGCACAATTTGAACGGATTGCACTCGACATCTTGGGTCCTTTGCCCCGGACCTCCAGTGGAAATAAATACATCATCGTCGTGATGGACTATTTCACCAAGTGGCCTGAGGCGTATCCCATTCCCGATCAAGAGGCATGCACAGTCGCGGAGGTCCTAGTGCAGCAATGGGTGTCAAGATACGGCATGCCCCTACAACTTCATACCGACCAAGGTAGGAACTTTACCTCTGCTGTTTTCAAAGGACTGTGTCAACTACTTAGCATAAACAAAACCCAGACAACACCCTTACATACCCAGTCGGACGGCATGGTCGAGAGGTTCAATCGTACCATCCTGAATAACCTCTCTCTTCTAGTATCAAGGAACCAGCATGATTGGGACTTGAAGTTGCCATTGTTCCTGCTGGCTTATCGAAGTGCTATCCATGAAACCACCGGCTATACTCCAGCCCAGATGCTCTTTGGATGTGAACTTCGTCTCCCATATGATCTCCTGTTTGGTTGTCCACCCGATGCGCCTTCATCGACCGAGAAGGACATCCAAGATCTCCAGGCACGATTTGAGGACGTACACAACTTTGCTCGGGAGCGGATTAACATGGCAAAGGAGAAAATGAAGACAAGGTACGATCTAAAGGCTACACAACATGAGTTCCAGGAAGGAGAGAAGGTCTGGTTGTGGAATCCAGTTCGACGCAAAGGACTCTCTCCCAAGTTGCAGTGCAACTGGGACGGACCATACACAGTCTTAAAAAGGCTGAATGATGTAGTGGTGCGGATCACTAAAACACCTTCATCAAAACCGAAGGTGGTGCACTATAATAGGCTAGCCAAGTACCACAAGTAACGGTAATATTAAAATTAAAAATGTAAATACTGGTAAAATTTGCGCATGCGTAATGTAAATATTTGTATATAAATACTTGTACATATGTGTGAATTTTGTAAATATTTCTTACTTGATTTTTGTTTCTATTTTATCGTTATATGTAACTTAGTTTTTGTATTTGAGATTGTGTAAATTTGGTTAGTTTCGCCTCTTAACCAAGGGTTGCACTGCCCGGGACGTGCAGTCCTTGGGAGGGGGGCAGTGTTACAAAATTGTAAATAATTGTGTTTATTTTTGTATAAATTCTTTCAAAGAGGCTTAGTAAGTTGATAAAGTGCTAATTTGTCCATTTCTAGTCGTTTTAGCGTTGAAATAGCCTTATTTTCCCTTAAAAACGCATTAAAAAGCCCCAATAAGGCAGGTAATGGATTTGGCGCCAAATTTGGCGACTTTTTTCCCACCTTGGCGATTTTTTTGCCGACCTTGGCGAGAAAATCCTTATAAGGGATATACCAAATATGGAAGCTCTAATCCCATTGGCTGATGAGATATGGAGATTTCTGGAACGTTCCACGCTTTTCTACAGGGGTATATAAGCCTGCTTTCTCGCCAAGGCGAGTTAGTTCAGTTCAGTCTGTGATCAGAGTCGGTCAGCTTGCATTGAGCCTCTTCGAAAGAGACTTGCTTTAAGTGTTATTGCTATACAATTTGTACTGTGGATTTGCTATTGACAGCTGTTGTTTAAGCTGTGTTTACTGGTTGAATTGAAGCTGATACTTGGTTTATAGACCTGTATTTTTCTGGAACTTTCTGTGAATAAATTATTGAATTTTTGTAAGTTTCGCCTTTCATTCTCGGACAACTCACTAACCCCCAAGTACGCAACAATATCAAAAATATATTAAATATTTGAATCCTATTCAAAATATTCATATTCAAAACAATCATATTCAAAAAAAAAAAAAAAAAAAAAAAAAAAAACTTTGTTCCTATCTTTTTGTCGCGGTGTGTAGTCTGTAAAAAGAAAAATTTTAGTCTTGAAATTTTTCTAAATTAGCCTTAAAACAAAAATTAGTCCAGGAATATTGTTATTTTATGATAATAATAAATGGTAAGGACAATTTAGATAATGTTTTTTTATGAAAAATTAAAGAAAAAACCCTTTGTACCTATCTTTTTGACGCGGGGTGTATATATATATATAATCTTTTTGATTATAAAAGAAAAGAATGAGAATAAAGAATAGTCAGTCAATTAATTTACCAAAGAAACACACACAGGCCAAACTAAATTGATGTATTTTTTATGATTAATAATAGTACTTACCTTAAATTATTAGACTACAATTCCTGTAGAAAGTTAATTTGGAAATGTAATTATATATATATATATATATATATATAAATTAACAGTAACGTATTTGTTTTTACTAAAATATACATATTCTTGAATTTATTGCTTAAAAAATTAAAAATTAAAAATGAGTCAATTGATTTACTTTTCATTGGAAAAACAAACATATGGAATTGTTAATTTCCAGATACTACATTTTTTTTTTTTTTTTTTTTAGTTGCTGTTGTTTTTTATGTTTTTTTTCCTATTTTGAAGAAGAAGAAAAAAACGGAAAAATCTACTTCCATTATAAAAGATGGAGAAAATTGAATTTAGAACTGGACTGCTTCTTTATGACTTCAAGCGAAACAGACAATGTTATTTTGAAAACTCAGTTTTGATAGTTTGCATATTTAATGCATCCGATGCTATTTTAGCGAAAAATGGCTCGCTGCGGACAAATTTGATTCAACAGAAAAAAAAAATGTTTTGATGATTTTTAGTTGAGAAAAAAGGGTTAGTAGACATTATAGTACGTTAAAAGAATAATAATTAAATGAAATATAATTTATAGAAACGAGAAAAAGAAAAAAAAAAGAAAGAGAAGAGAAGAAATGAAAATGAAAAAAAAAAAAAAAGTTTTGATTTCTTCTATTGGAGAAATGAACATAAAAATGCAAAAAGTCTTTTTTTTTTATGTAAAAATTACTGCTATGAACATTAACAGCTATTTTCCAAAAATAGGATTTTTAGTCTATATGATTATGCTTTTTTTTTAATTAGTAGAAGATAAAATTTCAAACTTCATTGCAATTAGTAATTCCAGTTTCATTAATATTTCTTTCTATCAAGTTAAGTACTTAGACGCATTGAAGTTACAAATATCTATTTCATAATATATTATTATTATTATTATTATTTAATAGAAAATAATTTCACTTTATATGGATTGTGATAAACGGGCTTTAACAAGTTCAGTAAACTACCGATATAATTGTTGTGTATGTATTTTAAGTTTATGGTAACATAATATGTTATACAATATAAATTAATAACTAATAGTACTTGAAGTTCTCTCTCTCTCTCTCTCTCTCTCTCTCTCTCTCTCTCTCTCTCTTCTTTTGCATTCCGAATAAGTAAAAGATAAAAGTCTTAATTTTGTCGCAATGAATTTTTTATCGAATTCTGCTTGAGTCAAATGTTTAAATGCGTCGAAATAATAAATATCACATTTTCTAACTTATTAGAACTTTTTTTATTATTATTATTAAAATTATATTATTTTATAAGGATTTGGTTAATATTTTAAAATTGCAGTAAAGTTCTTAAACAACAGTTGAATTTTTTTTTTTTTTTGAATTTATGGTATTTAAATAAATATACTTCTTTTTCTATACGATTTTAATGCGTACCAGAAATAAGTATTTAAATTTATTCAGTTTTTTCTCCCTAATAAGTAAAGGTTAAAAATCCAAAATGAAACAGGATTTTTAATTTGTAATATTTTTTCTCCCTTGTGTTAAACGTTTACATTTCTTGAATGATGAAACAAATCATTTTATAACTATTACGATATTTTTAAATAAAATTCAATTATAATTATATATATATATATTATATATATATATATATATATATATATATTCACACTCATATTCAAACTTGCCAACATGCTAATTAATATTCCGTAGTATTGTTAGTTCCGCCTTCTTTTTCACACCAGTATCTTTTTAGAGCATATTTTTCTTCTTATTTAATCGTAATTCCATTTGGAGACTATTACGCTGAAAATTCACTGGTGTGAAAAAAAGGGCTGGACTAACAACACTACAAAATATTAATTAGGATGTTCCCAAGTATGTCATATTTAACATAAACAAATCTGAAAAAAAAAAAAAAAAAAAAAATGGTAAAAGAAAATAAAAGGAAAATGGAAAAAGAAAAAAGAAAAAGGAAAAACTGATTTAACAAGAAGTATGAAATACATGCTAATCTTTAAAATTTCGAAAAATAATTTTTTGTACAAAGAAAACATACTATTATTAATCTTAAAAATAAATAAATAAATAATGAATTTCTGTTTCTTTTTATCTCCATTTTCCATTATCATGGACAATGGAAGTATTAGCTTTAGTGGATTCATATGTTTTAACTTTTTAAAGTTCATTACATATTTTCTTTTGAAGATTGCGAAACTAATATTAGAATTAGTTATTCAACACATAGCTGATCTTAAAACTGTAAAACGAAAATAAATTTTCAATTTTATTTTAGAGAAAGTTTAGTTTAAACATTTACATATTAACCTGAATTCATTCAAATCGTAATATAGATATTAAGATATTCCCATCCATTCCTTTCGTGTTAATGTTATCCTAGAGATCTGATATTTAGCTAAAAAGTGTTTAGCGTCAACTAGAAAAAAAAAAAAATTACAGAGTATGCAAATCGGAAAAAAAAGAAAAAAAAAAGTAAAAAAGAAAAATGTTCCTAATTTAAGGTACACCCTAATATATATATATTTATTTATTTACAGGGTGGCTACAAAATACTGTTACAAATGTCGAATCATTTTAATGTACAGATATAAAATAGAAACTGATAAATACGCCAATATGATAAACACTGTTAATGAAAGTTTACCTGTAAATAACTTGATTAGAATCGATCACCATCTCTATCTCTTATTAACGATTATCTCTTACACCATTATCTGGTTGCGCAGCAGTCATTTAAGAACACTTTATAATAGAATAAAAAATTGGAGGGGGGTCAAAAATCCATAGAAAATAGCATGGAAAGGCAAGAAAATGTTCGCACACTCACAAGTGTGAGGGGGGGGGGGGAATAAATAAAACACCAGTAAGAAAACGGAGCGAAAATAGACGCGAAAGAGAAACTGAAGCGCGGGAATAGTGGGCTCAGGGGTTATGAAGCTATCACAGAGGCCTAAATTGAGCCCTTACACAAAGTTTCCAATCACATAAGTAGAGAGAGAAATTGTTTTACCAAACGATTAAAATTAACTCTTAATTTGATTGTTATAGTACTTAGCAGCCGTATATATATATATATATATAACTTTAATTCAATTAATGGGTAACAACATTTTGAAAGGAAAAAAAAAAATAAAGATTGTAATTTATTTTATTATTATTATTATTGTTATTATTATTATTATTATTATTATTTTGGCAGCCTATTCTGAAGAGAACTAATCATTGTCTAACTATTTTATTGATATTATTTAAATTTTGAAATGAGGCATATTTAAAATTTTGTCTTTCAGAATGAAACACTAGGATGGATTAAATATGAAAAACAAATGGAAGTTTAAAACTGAATTTACAGCCAAAAGATTATTTAATGCAGAAATAGTCCACTTATAAAACATTATTTAACTTTAAAAAATGAGATAGTGTGTCTACTGAGTAGTTTTGCTTCCAAAAATCTTTCACCGTTACATTTATATAGTATACTTCTTTGCAGATTTCCCAAGATTAATTAAGGGGGTCCGGGACACCAAATTTTTGTTTTTATTATTTATTGATGAATTGCTGTAATTATTTTTTTTCTGAAAGTCATGCTTTTTTCACGATGAAGTTGAGCAATAAAGAATCTTTAAATAAATTAAATAAAAATTTAAAAATTTAAATAAAATTTAAAAAATTAAAATTTTTGATAAATTTAAAATTTGTTATATCTCATGAACTAATGGTTCAATTTACAAACTTTTTTCACCTTTATACACAGAAAGCAGTTAGCTACAATTTGCTTTCAGAATTTCCGATTATAATAATATTTTTTTTAAATATTAATTTTAATTTCAAAAAAGTACTTATTTTATGCATAACTTTTGGATTACCAAAAAAGTTTTGCTCTTAATTAAAAACCCCCACGACAAATTGAAGATAAATCTTCTCTGTATATAAGAGTGAAAAAAGTTTGTAAATTGAACCATTAGTTCATGAGATATAATAAATTTTAAATTTATCAAAATATTTTAATTTTTAATTTTTAAAATTTTATTTAAAATTAAAAAAAAATTATTTAATTTTTAAAATTTTATTTTTTAAGATACTTTAATGCTCAACTACACCGTCAATAAAGCTCCAATTTCCGAAAAAACAATTGCAGCAATTCATCAATAAATAATAAAAACAAAAATTTGGTGTCCCAGAAAGCGAAGAATATTAAATAAAAATAATGGTAGAAGTGACACGAAAAAAGGAGGTCTGGTAAAAGGGTTGTAATTATAAATGAAAAATAAAGAGCTATTAAAATAATAATAATAAAAGGAGAAACGTAAGAGTTTATAAATATTTATTTTTTTATTTATTTCATATTATATTTTAAGTTTTTAAATCTTATATATAATTAAACATTAAAATCAGTTATTTGTACATAAATTATATCACGAAGAAAATACAGCAGTTTTATTCAACTTTATTTACAATAAAAGATAGAATTAATAACAATGGTAATTAAAATTTAAAGCGACAAAAATTACAATCATAATTGTCTGAACTCTCATACATCGCCATCGAATTTCTGTAATTCAGCTAAAGGTTTAAGCATTTTAATTTTTATCTAATTAATTTTATTCTAATTTAACCTTTTATGAGGATTTTTAATTTATTTAAGACTAATAATGAGCTTTTATGATGCAAAATTTTATGTATAAAAGAATATATTTAATGAAAATTAAACAAATTGCTATTAAAGTCGTTGCAACGAGAAGATTTGTCATATGTATGATTTGTTTAAAGCAGATTAACGTTGGTTTAAGCGCTGTTTAACCTGGTATCAGCAGCTAACAGCAATACTCTGCAAAATCTCTACTTCCAATATATAAAACTTCCATTAGTCAGAGTAGAAGAAAAATGTTTTCATTCAAAACTAATTTCACATTAAGTAATTCATAGTTTGGTGGTATTATTTTTAGTTTAGATAATGTTATTATTTTTAAGAATTACAAAAAGAAAAATGTTTCTTTTAAAATATTACATACGTGAAAAATAGTCGTCTGCATAACCGCCAAGTTTTTTAATTTATTCCGGAATATTGTTAGCCCCGCCACTTTTTCACACCGTAATCTTTTTAGAGTAATTTTTTTCATATTTACTTGTAATTATATATTGATTGAAAACTTTTCTACAAAGATTACGGTGTGAAAAAAGGGCGGGGCTAACAGCATTCCAGAATAAATTACAAAACTTGGCAGCTATGGTCGTCTGTAATAAACCAAATTCCAGGCATTTTTTTGCACTCAAAATTATAGTATTACAATTTACAAAATTGCTAGTTCCAGTCGAAATTGTTTTTCAAATATCATAAATTACTTTTTGTCTACTAATGAAGTTCGAATATGTATAAAAATAATTACAAGAATGAAACAATATACGGTTTGCATCGATTTTTAAGGCTTTTCAGGTGTAAGTATCCGTTTTGTCGTTTAACCCTTAATGAATTTCGTCTATAAAATCACAGAATGGATAGACGGATTAGTTGAACTTATAATCGCTGTTAAGCATTATTGGGAATTGCTAAAAACGTCTAACAAAAATAGAAATTAAATTTCAACAATTTCCAGAAGCAGCCCTTGATGTATTTGAATATTTTTGTGTGAACCTGTAAATCTTAACAATAAGCATTTCATATGCTACAAAAGACGTTTTATTTTTACCATATGAATAGTAAATATCAATTTTTATCTTTATCTGTGTGGTATAATATTTTTAATTGTAATTTTTTGTAATGATTCTCGTAGATCGTAATGCTTTGGTTTTCTTTCGGGTATCTATGCACACAAATTGCTTGAGCTTTTAATACCATTTTAATCAACATTCCACGTGGAATTTAATGAACATATGAAAATTTGAAGAATTTCTGAAAAAATATTTATCGACGCTTGAATGCGGTGAGATGATAAGATAGACAGATGGGTAGAAATACCGACAAGTAGATTAACTGAATTCATAATCACACTGAAGCATTGCTAGAAAGTGTTTAAAATGCTTAACAAAATACAAATCCAGCAATTTCAAATTATAGACCTTAATGTATCTGAATATTAAGGCTTTGGCTTAATTTTGGGTATCTGTGCACACAAACTGCTTGTGCTTTTTATACCATTTTAAGCAAAATCCCACTGTAAATTTAAATAACATATAAAAGTTTGAAAATTTTCTGAAAAAATATTTATCGGCGCTAGAATGCGATGAGATGATAAGATAGACAGATGGGTAGAAATACCGACAAGTAGACTAACTGAATTCATAGTCACGCTGAAGCATTGTTAGAAAGTGCTTGAAATGCTTAACAAAAAACTAAAATGCAATTCCAGCAATTTCTAAGTATAGACCTTAATGTATCTGAATATTTTTGCGTAGCCCTGTAAACCTTAATGCTGAACATATTATGTTCAATGGATTTTTCTTACGTCATGTTAATAATAAATGTCAATTTCAATGTAATTTGTGTAAAAGAAAAGCATAAAAATATCGTTTTAAAAATTCCTATCATAGAAAGCAGTGCTTTGGAAATTTTTCGGGTACCCCTGTACACAATCCAGTAGTGGTATTTATCTCATTTTCAATACAGAATTTCCCATACTGAACTTGAATAACATATATCAGTTTCAAGAAATTCCATAAATATTTACGGGAGTTAGAGCGTTTGCAGACACTCAGTTATAATCGCTTTTGAACTTTGTCGGAATCTTCTAAAAAAGAAAAAAGGAAATTTTATATCCTATACATCATCTGACATACTGAAAATTTAATTAGATCTGTATATTTAAAATTTATAAAAATCGATCAAAAATTCTCTCGTTTTAGATACATATGTGTAGATACATACTATCAGAAAATATCTAAGCAAAGTAATAAAGTATTGGTAAATTTAATTGTAAATTGAAGCATAACAACACACAAAAACTCAAATTTGACAAAGTTCTACGTCAATGGTTTATTATTATTATTATTGTTATTATTATTATTATTACAAATAAAGTATATTTCTTTCAAATACACAGCTTTCCACTGATTCACCTGAAATAAAATAAAATGGCAACATTTGCCTATTCTGCCTTTTATAATTATAGAAATTGAAAAAATAAAAATTAGTTCGATTTGCTAAAATATATTATATTTATGCGTAGACGAGACAAATATGTATTATGTATTTAAAAAGGTATAATCATGCATGCGTCATAAATTTTGTAACATAGTGCCTATATTTGTAGCTAGTGTAGGCAAAATCATTAAAACATATGGAAGGTGGATTTCGATTTCAACCAGACACAAACTGGCACAGTTTTGGGCGTCCAAGTACCTACACGCATGTGCATATATGTTCACGCACGCACACAGTAAAATTTTCCATCACTCATAAAATATACATAACTCTTTCTTATATGAAAATAATTACTATCGGCAAAATAATCAAATAATTGGATAATGATTTTGACCATGCATACTTACTTTATTTATCATTATAATTATTTTTATTTTATTTTATTTCATTTTATTATTTTTTATCTTTTGTGAATATGATTTTTTGCATTACACTGTATTTTTTTTTTCTCCTACTTAATAGCATATAAATATAATACGGTTCCTAAAAGAAGAGCATATTTGGCAACATTCTGCACAACATATGTTCCTTTCAAACTCTTCAATGAAAAATGTGAAAATAAGTACAATAGACATTATCAAACAGTATGTACTCTAAAACAGATTAATAAAATAAAATAAAATAAAATAAAATAAAAATAAAAATGACAATGTTATGATTGAAATAAATTTATTGATGATTTATATAAAGTTTTATTGAATTCATTAATCTTCAATTATTAGATTATTAATTATTTGGAATGGGTATAATAATACACATGTCAAACAATTTTTTATTCATTTTCTTATTAAAGTATCATTTATCTTTTTTATTCGTTCTGCATTACTGGATTTTTAATTATTTTTTCTTTTTAATTTTCTTTTCAAAAGTAAACAAAAAATAATTAAATAAAATGAAATATCACTGAAGTAAGTTACTTTGCTTTCAACTTGCGAAAGAAAAATGGTATATTATATATTTATTTATTTATTTATTTAGTTGCAAAATGTTAGTTTGGACTTTATTAATCTCAAATTTTTATGCAACAATACATTTTAATATTATTTTACAACTACGTAGCTGTCAATATTTTAATTTATTCCGCAATATTTTAGCTCCACCCTTATTCCATACCACTTATTTTTTTAAAGTAATTTTTTCCATACTTTAACGAAGTTATATAGTGTAGAAAACGTTTCTATAAACAAAATGGTGAGAAATAAAAACGGGGCTAAAAATATTATGGAACAAATTAAAATGTTGACAGCTATGTAAGTATTCAAGTTTTATAACTATAATATATTATAAATTTTATAATTATAATTAGTTTTAAGTTATATAACACTAGAACTATTCAAGAGTTTTATCGTAATTATAGCAACCAATATGCATTCTAATGAAAAAAATTTCTTTAAAATTTGCAATATGATAGATGCCACCATTTTAATTTATTCCGGAGTATTTTTAGCCCCACCTCTATTTCCCACCACTTTATTTATAGAAAAAATGTCTCCAATATATAACTTCGATAGAATACGAAAAAAAAAAAAAAAACTTTTTAAAAATAAGTGCTATGAAATAAAGGTGGGGCTAAAAATACTCAGGAATAAATTAAAATGTTGGCATCTATGCAATATATTTCCAAGATTTAAACAGCATTAAATTTAATCTCAACCTGCTGGCTCACCAAACGGAAATTGAATTTCCTATTTTCAAGTTTAACCTTTCTAAACATCTTATCTTAGAGGATATTCAAAAGCTGTTTAAATTAAAAGCATACCCATGGGAAGCTATGCAATACGATAAAAATGAACCTTTTAAATAATTAGTTTCGTGAAATTAGAATAGATGTTTGCAAGCGACATTTTTAAAGCAATGCTTTATATGTATATATGAGACATTAAAAAGAAATTAAACGAATACGATTAGCATGCTGATTAATGATATCTATCCGTAATGTTTTATTTATAATAACTTATTTATTCTAATTTTTCACAACGGCAACCAAAAAAATAACAAATTGAAAAAAAAAAAAAAAAAATCATTTGTTGTAATGGATTTTTAAATGAAACAATTTGGAAGCTTTTTTTTTTTTTTTTTTTTTTTTTTTAATTTTGAAATATTTAGATTTTTTTTTTTTCTTGCAACCAACATATGTATATATTATATTATTTATTTGAAATTTTTTAGTACAACAATTATTATTAATGATATTAAAAACTCAGTTTCGTACAAAAAATAAAATAAAATAAGCGAATAGTTTTTTTTTTTTTTTTAATGTAAAAATTGATTTATACATATTTTTCTTAAGTAATGTTCAGTTAATAGTTTTTTTTTATGAAATATCACTTTAAGTATATTAGAAGTTATATTAGCTTAAATTGAGATACTTACTGTACTTGGATGACTAGCTATATTATTTTACCGTGTTTTTCTGGATATAATTCGTAAATCAGCTAAATCAATTTCACACTGAAAATTTAAATTAATTGAAAAAACTATTTATAAACAATGTGTTGTTTAGGAATAAGACGGATTGACTGTAGAGCCCTATGCCTGAGGAGGAGTGCCTTTCGTAGAGGTCTTTCTAAGGAGTCCTAGACCGCAATTACGCAGTTTCGGAGAAAACGATGGAAAACTCCGAAATATTAGGCCGACCAGCGCGACCAGAGATCGAACCCGGGACCTTACATCTACCAGCTGTAAGCGCAGAACCGCTCGGGCACTGGTGGGCAGTTTTAAACGAGGATTTGTCTCCCATATAAACATACCCACATCTATAAATAAAACTGTCTGGTATAATATCATTTTATGTGACGTGCTGCAGTTGTCCTAATTGTACTTTTTTATGATCCTTACTTGTTGTATTTTCTCATCCTCAAACACTATCAAAGCTAAATTAGGTCATTCATATTCTGCACCCTAAAAAAGCAGAGAACCAATAAGGTTTGTCAGTAAGATCCTGCCTGGAGAGCTCCGGGCAAACAAGAATATGATCAAGGGAAGCCTGCTCAGTAGAACACTTGGAACATATTTCGAAACACTCGAAACAACCAAAATACGCGCGAGATCTAAGATGACCACTGAGAAAGCGAGTGAGGATGGTTGGATCTTGTCGGTTACAATCAAGTGTCAGAGAGCCGTCCGATCAGTCACTTTGATATCAATGGTCTATTGGTGGAAGACGACCTTACTTAATATCGCGTATTTACATTTCAAACACTGTTGTTCTGAAAATAGATTCATATCACACTGTAAAATAGAAATACATTTCGAACTGTTTATTAATAAGAAAGGAAATTCATGCGGTTCACATAGATTATTAATACTTTCCAACTGTACGTACTCTTTGTCTTCAATGTACTTGACTATGTGACGACACAACGGGCAGACAAAAAGACAGACATGTAGACTAATTAAAATTATAATAACTCTTAAATATTGTTGTAAAGCCGTAAAAACACTTAATAAAATCAAAGTACCGTACCTCCTGCAGATTGCTCACAGGAAAATACGGTAAATCGAAATTTTTATGAAAAGACGCAGACTTTCACAAACAAAAAAAAAAAATAAAATAAAATAAAATAAATAAATAAATCAAAATTTACTTATTCTATTTATAAAAAAATGTCGATAACATATTTAATTAAAAGAAAGAAATCGAAAATTTAGATTTCATCAAAGAAACCTCTTACACAAACTTTTCAACAGACATTCTTTGTTGATTATTAAATAAAATATTCTTTTTTTTTTTTTTTTTCTTTTTAAGAAATTGAGTAAGGATTTCTTTATAAAGTACGTAATTTGCTATAAAACGTTATTTCCAATTCCCAAATTTGATGTTACTTTTTTTTTTTTCTCCCCTTGCTTCTTGTTTTCAATGTATAATAAAAATTTCAAAGATACGATTTCAGCATCATATCAGTTAAACTGAAAACTGCATTACTTTACGCATTTCCTCGTGTGATAACGAGTTTGTCTGAAATACTTTTAAACGAATAAATTTGTTTTCAACCAAGGATTTTATCTTAAGGGAAATAAAGTTTCTCAGTACGACTTTAATGCCTCTAAACCCTTCATCAAATACGCTAAGAGTATTCAAAGCTAGAATGAACAAACTGAATACCGGAGGGATACATGTTGATACAAAACCTTTTAAAACACGCAGTATCTCTAAATTAGAATTGATGTTTCAATTTACTTGGTTACCTATGGCTCAAATTGTTTTTCAAGGGAATAACTTACTAAAATTTAAATATAGTAAAATTTATTTGACTGCGATACAGACATAATATTTTATTAGACTTGGAACACTTTATCTACAACCGGGAAAATGTTTTAGGTTTATCAAGTTTAAAGTGTACCTTAAATAGAAAAGTGAAACCAGTTGTGCTCTCTTTGTACTTTCGTTAAAAATATCACAAAGGACAGGAAAAATATTTCCATGTTAATTTAATACTTCAATTAGAAAAAAAAATGACAGAATAAATTCATAATTTTAAAATCATGATTATTTACAATATTTTTCGTCTCCATTACTCATACATACTTGCCAACCTAACCCGGAAGATTGTTAGTCCCGCCCCTTTCCACCTATATTTTCACACCAGTCTTTTTTTAGAGTACTTTTCTTCTTATTTAATCGCAAATAAATTTAAACAGAATTACTCTAAAAATTAAGTGCTGTACAAAAATGGGCGGGAATTAACACTCTTCCAGGTTAGGCTGCAAAGTATGTGTTATGTAGTATTCTAAGCCCCGCCTTCTTTTTCACACCAGTATCTTTTCAGACTATTTTTCTTCTTATTTAATCATAATTGCAGCTGGAGAATATTACTCTAAAAATTTACTGGTGTGAAAATAAGGCCGGGACTAACAACACTACAGAATATTAATTAGGATGTTGACAAGTATGCTCATATGTATTTTTGTTATCTGCTTTGGTTCTACGTGTAGTTATCTTCATTATTAAGCGCTAATTGCATATTCCCATAAACACACCAACAAACAACTATTTACATTTAAAAATGTGAAGTATGTAACAAAACTACATATAATGAAAAATTATTTCTGTTCTTAATAATTAAGAATGGCACTGTTTCAGATTAAAATAATTGATACAAATAAAGCGTGAAGGTTACAATGCTCTGTTTTCACCGTATGTGTATACCATAAAGCATAGATGTCAATATTTTAATTTATTCCGGAGTATTTTTAGCCCCACCTTTATTTTCACACCATTTTATTTATTGAAAAACTTTATCCAGTATATAACTTTGATTAATATATATATATATACATATATATATATATATTAAAAATGAGTGGTATAGAATAAAGGCGGGACTAAAAATACTCCGGAATAAATTAAAATATCGGCATTTATGCATATAGTATCACTACATTTTCGTGGTAAATAACAGGGAAAAAAATCAAGAAAATAGCATGACAAAATATTTACAATCACAAGTGTGAAAGGTCAAGACAATTGACTGGTACTAGGCACAAAAGTACGAATATTTGCACGATTAATGTATCAAAGAAGTGTGTATGACGGACATCGATATATTCATGAGGAAAAATAAACATCCAAATTACATAAAAAAAAAAAAAAAAAAAAAAAAAAAAGTACATACACAATCAGAATATAATGTGAAAGAGCAAAACAACAAGTAAATTATTCGATAACTGAAAATTATATATTATTTCCATTGAAATTTGTAAAAATTAAAATATCTCAAATCATGGACTTAACCGCAATAACTTCTGAGCGACTTATTTATTGGTGATTAAAATCTATTTTTGTATTACTTTATAATCTTAAATTTAAATCAATCGAAGATTAACATTATTTAGTACAGTTATCTTCATAATTGTCAATTTATGCCCTTGTTTATTACCGTATTTTTTTTATACAATTGTATATATATATATATAAATGGTAGATATCAAAATAAATTTTAATATTAAAATTCTGGCAATTAATAGATACGTGCCAATATATATACATATATGTAAAAGATTTCACTGATTAAGTGAAATCAAAATTTTTATTAAAATTTCCCAGTAGCCAAAACGGGCTAATGTTGGGCAAATATTATCATATAATATGGTGTGTTTTTTTTTTCTTTAACCAAATACATCAATCATATTTTCTTATCAAAATATAAGGTGTTCCCAAATGAAAAAAAAGACCTTAGCTGTTGCGGCGTTATATCAAATCCCTGTGAGTTAATGCGTTGGCTGATATATGGCATGGTGGTATTGCTACATGCACATGCGCAGTTAACGTCTTTGCATTAATATCCTCATTGCTGGAGAGTCATTTGCGCAGTTTGTTGCATGATGGGTTCCTCCAGATCAGCACAAAAGGTGTGTACAAATGAAAAGGAGACTAAACTTATATGTGAAGAAATTTTAATAACAATAATATGATTACAGTTCATGTGGTATAGTACAACTATAAATAATTTTCATTTGATACACTGATCCTAGCGCGTAGGAAGGAAGTGGATGGCTCAACAGATGGGTCAGGCAAACATCCATTCTCTCCGTCTTCTGATTCTCTGACAGATGCCTGGGCACCTATTGTGCACAAACTTTGCCATAATCATGCTTTTTGTGGATTATGTGATGCGCAGTTCCTTTGTTTATCGACAGTTCAACAGCAATTTCACGTGTGGTGATCCGGTGATTCTGCCGTATGAGCTCATCGACAGCCGATCTTTTTGTACTGATCTGGAAGAATCCATCATGCAACGAACTGCGGGAATGTCTCTCCAGGAATGAGAATATTGATTCCAAGCCGTTAACTACACATGTGCATGTAACAATACCACCATGCCATATTTCGGCCAACACATTAACTCACTTGGATTTGATATAACTCCGCTACAGCTAAAGTCTCCTTTTCATTTGGGCACACCATATATAACCATATATTTTGTCTTCAATCATTTCTCTAGCATATAATTTTTTTTCCCTTCATATACTACTTTTTTTTTTTTTTTTTTTTTTTTTTTTTTTAATTCTTTAATTGTTTTTAATGTGCCAATGTATTTTTAGCGTATAAAACACTATACTGAGCCATATAATAGAAATCTACAACATTATTTTTATTGTAATAACATTTTTACCTACGTTAACTTTTATTTTTTTAAAAAAGTTAATTAATTTTTTAAAGCTATATAAGAAAAAAATCCGTTTTTTTTTTTTTTTTTTTTTTTTTTTTTTAACGTAGATTTGATTCAGAATAATAGATTTTGAAAAAGATAAATTTGAATATTACTGATTGTGTCTAGGATATTTAAAACCATTTGATTGAAATCTCACAGCACTTTTACATGCATAATATTGCTTGTGTTAAATTTTATTTTTCAGCTAACATTTAGAATTAAACAAATAAGATAAATGTTTAAATTCCTGCTAATCCTATAGCTTAATCTTAAGGATTAATTTATTTATATGAGATCAAATATATTATTTTAATGAATAAAATCCCATTAGAAATGTAATTTTATCCTTATTATAAATTGGAGCATTCATAAAATTTCATTGAATTATAATGAACATGAATGTATATTTAATATAACAATGAATTGTAACAGTAATATATATTTTGCTTTTTATTTACATATAAATACTTTATTTGAAAAGTTTTATTCTAAATAAAATTACCCACTTATGTTCCGTTTAATTTATGCATACGATTCATGATTCTTTCAGTTTCAATGCATTAAAAGATAATTTAGTATTTAATTTAGTAATTATAGAAAATATTTGTTTCATTCTATATTTATATTTATATTTCATATTTCATATTTTGTTTTTATATTTATTTCTGTGTTATAAAATATTTAAAAAAAAAAATATGGTTTCGTCTTTTATTATTCAATTATGAATAATTCATATTTCATGAAATCTTAATTTTTAGTAATTTTTTGTTTTACGAGTTTAATTAATATATCCAGTAAACTAAATGAATTTTACTGAGTGTTAAAAAACTTAGCAATGCAACTTTTAATTTCTATTTTGTATATCATCTATATTTAAATTAAAGTTTTAATGATATTCTTAAAAATTAACGCGTCATTAGTTCTTTAATAGAACAGTTTATTAACATTAATTACTCAGAAAATATCATTTCAAATTGTTATAAGATCATTTCTGTTATTTATTAATTTTAACGTCTTTAATAAACTTGAATAATGCAAAATTAATTAATCTTTGTCAAACAGAATGAAGAAAAATTTTTGAAAACTCTCTGTCAAGTATTTTTATGCGAGTGATATAAAGTTTAAAACTAATTAGAGCGTAATTTTATCGATAAATTACATTAACAAGCAAAAAAACCTTTCTCTATTTTTTTTACTTAAATATAACGATTTTTGTTTAAAAAAGTACATACATTGTAGATGCTTCCTCGTATATAAAATCTTTAGCTTTCTTTATTTCTTTTTTTATTAAAATAAATTATTTATTTATTAAAAATAAAAATATGCGTAATTAATTTGGGATGATATTGTGAACACATAAGTGTATGTATAACTATTTTGTCCGAAACAAAAAACAAATGTTACTTTTTTACACATCTTTTTAAAAATATTTCTTTAACAATATGTAAAAAATCTGAGTAATTAAAATTTTTAAACTGCATATACAGTTTTCTCTAAAGGAACTTTGTTTACCTGTGTCTCAATAATTATTTTTTAACCATAATCTCTATTCTATATAATCACAAAACCTTAATGTAAAAATACACTAAATATTTCTATATAAATTAGTGGTGCCGAAACTCCGCGTAACTCCTGCTTCACAATTAAAAAAAAAAAGAATATGAATATATGAATATATATTTAAAACCAGTGCTGTTAAATTTGTATGCTAATTTTTTTTCTAAAAGTGTCATAAAGTATTTATCATTGTTATTCGAAGGATAAAGAGTTTGTTTACCAAATTATTTTGCACATTTATATCTACAATCAGTAATATAATGAAATTTTCCATGCAAAAGAAAATTAATTTAAATTCAATTGTTTAATAATAATAATAATAATAGTAATAAAAAGCAGAGGAGTAAGGAATATATATATATATACATATATATATTAATACCTATATCATTATAGTTTAAAATATCCAACAGTTTATTTTCGTCTCTGTTACGCACAAACATGGATTTAAAATTGTTATTTTGCCCAATTGTTGATTAGAAATTCATTATATTGAATCTTTCCATTGTTACCTTTGTTTCTATTGCTCGAATTTGATGATTTTATTCGGTGTCCAATTTTTTTTGCGAAGTCACTTTCGTTTAATTATATGGAATATTTCGACTGTTACTTTCTTTTTTGTTGTTTTAAATGGTTAGATAGTTCATTGTTGTATCTCATAAATTGTTAAAATATTTATTCTTACTATTGTTATTGGGAGGTCACTTCTACTGTGTTTAATATTACTGTGTATATTTATGTTACTTTGATAGATATTGTTTTAACCATAAAACCATATATTTTAGATATATTGTTACTCTCAAAAATATGCTGCTAGAACATTCCACAGTATTGAACTTTACCATTGTTGCTTTTGTTTCAATTGTTCAGTTGTTCTAATTGTTTGATTTTATTCATTGTTATGTTCTTTTGTTGGTTTGTTTGGTTCTTTTGTTGGTCTGTTTACAATTTTTTTTTTTTCTAATGAGTTTTCTTTTTCTTTGCTAATTTTCTTTTTCTACACTAATCAGCAAACAATTTATTTTAGTAGTAGTTACGCAGAAAAATAGTTTTACAATGTGTTTAATAAAAATACTTATGCTTTCGTAAAGTGGCTTTAACCCTTTACGGCGCAAGACATTTTGGATCATTTAAATTATACTGCCACCGGAATTCATGAACTAAATTAAACTAAAAGAAATTTTAAATTTTAGGGTTTAAAAAAACGGCCTTTTCTGCTATGGTATAAACGTAAATTTTTGCTAAAAAATTTCAGGGATGAATTTTTGCAGCTGGATCTTAAATTTTGGGTCCTCGCAGCGAGGACAGAGCGCGTTAATGGGTAAAAATGAGACAAACAGATCTTCCCTTAAAATGATTATTTTCTCTTTTTTTCTAATTGGCAGATGCTTTTTTATTTATTTTGTAAGTAAGTAAAGCATTTGGTGTTGCAGCAGGAGCTCTCTGCGCTAAGCTAGTAAAAAATGCAACCACTAGAAAAAATTTGTTTTTTCTGCTTAGTTAGTATAACTAAAAGCATAATACTAAGCTTAGTTAAACTAATACTAAGAAATCAACTAATAGCAAACTATCACTAACTTTAGTTAGTTTGCTCTATGAAGCAGCTCACATATGAGAACTGAAAATGTGTACTTAAATGCAATCAAGAAGGTTTTTTTTTTTTTTAATCTTATGGTTTTGTACTTCTGTGTTGAAACATGTCTTGTGTGATCTTAAAGTAAACGTCTATTAACACTTTCGCGACCGCATGTTTCTGTCTTTTTGACAGTAAGGTGAGCCTGTGGGCGTTATTCTTCCAAGTTACAGCATTTCAGAACAAAATTTTTTGTATTCATATTTATAATAGAAATGGATATACATTATAATTATACTCTTTCTAATCAAAGTATCTGTATCCATAGTATATTGACTGTACAAATATGAATATTGGGCATATTCTTAAGAAATAAATAACATACAAACTGAGAAGGAAACGCCCACTGGTGGAGTTACAGATTTTCAAATGACGTGAATATACGTCAGCGGCCGCGAAAGTGTTAAATGCTTTTTTGTCTTATAAAATTACATTCTTCATCTGTTCTTACAGTTTAATTTAAGATGAGGACTTTGCGATAGATTTCGAATATTTTACTGAGTAACCAAGAGCGGTTGCACTTAAATTCATTTGCCCAATTCCACTGTAATGAAACTTTGTATTTTCGCTTTCATATCTGTTACTCTAATCATCTATTATTTGGTCATAATAATTATTCAATCACTTAATAAAATATTCAGAAAAATTTACCTTACTGATGATTTAGAAAACATTATTTTTTATAACTACTATTCTTATAATGTTGAAGAGACGAAAAGAAATTTTTAAGCATAAAAATTTCCGAAAAGATTATTGAGTGAAGAATAAACTATACTTTTATTTTTTACAAACTTCATTTCAAGCAAATTACTTTCGTAATCGAATTTATGTGTCAAACTAAAAGAAAAAAAATACACTGATATCAGAGAGTATAAATTATAAAAAATTAGGAATGAAGATTTTTTTTTTTTTTTTCAAAATATTTTGATTTAATATATTGCTCTTTTCAGGAGGCTGTTCGCACATATTTTATACGAATTACCTGGCCATTACAGAATTATCCTTCTCTAGCGTAATTTCCTTGGGAATAATATCTTGGTAGTACAGGGATGGAACACGGGCGCAGAATTCATACCGGAAACTGTTGAAGGAATTTTTCAACCTATAATATCGTTGATTTAAGAACTAGAAAATTTTGCTACATTGATAGTGGTATGAATTCTGCTCCCGTGTTCCATCCCTGGTAGTATCAAAAGAAATATTTTGGCCCGCTCCTCTTCATTACATTTCTTAAGTATATGAAGAGTTATAGGTCGGCGTTTGAAAAACGCATTTTTGAAAAGTTTAAAAAGACAATAATCTATGGACGATACATTGAGAAATTCAGCGGAAATATCGGTAAAGAGAAAAGTTTCTGTAATCACAGAAAATACTCGAAAATTGCGGAAAAGTTAAGTTGACAAAACGTATCTTTCTGTTATTACAGAAAATTTGTGGCAGCAAATAGAACTTTTTTTTTTGTTTTTTTTTACAGCGCAGTTAAATGCTTCTCGCACAGCATTCGTCATACAGGTTTCTTAACATCGCTTGGTTAACAAAACAGACATTTCTAACCGTTGACGAACATGGGAGTAAACAATTTGCCAACGATAGCGCAATCGTTTGAGCTTCTTGAATTATGTAAATAAGTGGCACTATAAATTTTTATATATCTATCAACTTACTAAAATCAGTGAAAAGGAGAGTTCTTAAAAATGATTTCCAAGTATTGAATCTTTACCCCCATGATCAGATATCAGATTGTAAATGATAACATAAAGCTGCTTTGATAGTTATGCAACAAAAATAAATATAAGGACTAAAAAATATCAAAATGGATTTACAATGGTAAACAATGGGATGAATTAAATAATATACTAATTATATAAATGAATAACATTTGGAAGTAATATAAATTCTGATATATTTATCAGTTTACCCAAATCAAATCAAATTTGAATATTTCAAAATGATTTCGAAACACTGAATATTTCCCCATGTATTTTTTTAAAAAATTCTTCTAATAGCAATAAAAAAATAATAAAAATAATAAAAATAAAAATAAAAAACGCCTTATAATTTACAATATAAATGTTATCAATAAAAGTAACATTCAGCAGGAAATTCTGGATAAATTTCCATATAATCTGATTAACTAAATTTTACTCTCTCATATTTAAATAAAAGTTCCAAAAAAAAAAAAAAGTTATCAATCTCAAATTATATTTTAATGCAGAAGATTAGTATTATAAGCAACAATCGTATGAATTTTCTATGAAATCAAATAAATTCATGTAAAAACTGTATACTTAAAAAATCTGTATAAGTTATTAAAAAAAAAAAAAAAAAAAAAAAAAAAAAAAAAAAAAAGAACGAAAGAAAATATTCTTTATGTAAAGATACTTGATGCAATGAAATATTAGTATATCAAAAATTATACTTTTAAAAATATATAACAATTCGTACATTTATAAAATAATTACTAATAATTATTAAATAATGCTATTCAGTATTGTCATCTATTTATATTTTAATGTTTAAATACAGTTCTAATATTCTTTATGATTCACTTACTCTCAATGTCGATTAGCAGAGAGTAAACCTAAATCTCTTAACAATAGCCCAGAATGGAAAAATTATCAAAACATTAACTATTAATTTATAACGATGAATATCTCGCCGAATAATAAGAAATGACCTTACCTTAATGGAAATTTAATTAAACATTAGGAAATATTTCATTAAGCAAAGTTAAAAGGATTAAAAATCCAAAAGAAACAAAAGTTCTATTTTATTTGATATTATAGATGAATTGCTGTATTTTAAACCACTTATTACTCCATTGTGAGTCATTATTTAAAGTGATTAAATATTAAGGGAAATGAGTAAAGTATTTAAACATATCTTAAGTATTTCTCTATTTTACTTGAGTATATGTAAATGCACGGAAGGTATCGTTTTAGGAATTAAAAGATTTTAGATTACTCCAATTCTGAATTAATTAAACGATACGGCTAAAACAAAGATAAAAATATTAAGAGGTTCGTACTCATAAATTTTTATTGATAAAGATAAATAAAAGAAGAAGGAGAAACATATTATAAATTTTTTTATAAGTGTCATAAAAAGTTTTTTTTTTTTTTTTTTTTTTTTTTTTTTTTTTTTGGCTTAATAATGATAATAATAGTAATAATAAAAATATTTTTTTAAACTGTCACTCAACATAAATTAATAAAATTTCTTTTGGTACAATTTTGTTTACACTATCGTATTTGCATGTAATATATTAATATATATACCACAAAGCTAAAATATAGCAATTATATATTAGTTATACCTACATTAATAATTATATCCACTTCTTGAATAATTTTATTTCAATTTTTCCTTTTTCAAATTTCTTTTACATAATTTATTAGCAGCCAGATATTATTTAACTTAAAGTACTCTAAGAAACAAAATTATAAAGGTTTTACCCATATTTTTTAAATCAATGTACACAGTATTGCCGCCAACTGAGTTAAAGTAAAAATATGGGTAAAATCTCTTATAATTTTTTTTTCTCGTTCAAAGTTCGTTTCGAGTTATAATAAAGGTGCTATTTTCCGGAATTTTCACAATATTTGAATGGATCTTTTTTTTTTACTATCCTTATCTGACTAATAAATTTTGCAAAAGAAAATAATTAATGCTCGTACATGCACAGTTAAATTTCAAACAATTAAAATGCGTGTATTTTATTAGATATTAAATATTTTTACAATCCAATTGTAGTATTTTGAGCCTTCTCTAAGGTGTCAAAATTTCGAAAAATGGTGCTCCATTCGTTTTAAAACTATGAATCTTTATAAATAAAATATTTTATAAAAATTTTGTTGTTTTGAAAGAAAAATTATATTTCCTTAAACATAGGTGCTTATCACATAGAAATGAATACCGATAATTAAAAAAAAACATTTTAATCCCATGCTAAAGTGAAAACCAATTTCTAGCGTTACTTTTTTCAGGTATTTTTTTAACATTATTGATTTCCTGAATTTATTACTAGTCCCCACGTTTGGGACAAAAATTTTTCTGTATTACATTATATTTAATATATTCTTTATACACTACAAGTTTTAAAACTAAAATAGCGAAAACTAAAAGCAGAAATTAAAGAAATGTGTAATTTATACGTTGACTCTAATAAGTTTCACACTATTTCACAAAATTTATCTATTTTTATTAATTACAGAAAATGTCTGTAATCTCTATTCATTCAAGAGCCTACACTGAGAAAAAAAATATACCGCCTTTCTCTAGAATGAATAAGTGACCATTTTCTAAATCCCTAAACTAGAAATATAGATTTCCGAGCTGTGCGCACAAGGCAGGCTAATAAACTGAATAGGCGAAATTATCGAGAATTTTTTAGTGTACACATTTCTAGATGGTGAAATAATATTCTGAATGCTCTAAATATTCTGAATGCTCTAAATATTCTGAATCATTTATATTGCGAGAATATCTCGCTTGATTTTCTAGAATTTGGTAATAAACCAAGATTATAGTTGCAGAAACCCGCCTCTTGTAGTCTTATTTATCCGCAGAGATTTTTGAATAACTTTGTTCTCGAGAATATAGTCAAACGCTCTAAAATTCTAATAGGGGCTTCTAGAACTCGCTTTCCAAGGGGACTAAAATTTATAAGGATGACATGGAAGTATTTTTTCTAGAGCCACGATTTATATTCTAAATGTCAGTTACAGAATTTTTTCTCAGTGTATAAATACTTATACAACACAACTAAGTTTAGACCTGTGTGTCATCTTTTTTTTTTTTTTTTTTTTTTTTTTTTTTTTTTTTTAAGTGAAATTATAGGACTTGTGGAAATAGCCTGTCTCATTACATAACCAGTATAACTTACTGATGCCAGATCAATTGGTTATTCGCAGCAAACTCTTTACCCCTCTAAACTACACTCTACATCTACAGAGGTAGAGCTGTTTCGCGCAGTTGAATTTGTTAATGAAAAGCTAACTGTAAAGATTCATATTGCTGACACCTTCTTATAAGCTGCTAAGGCTTTCAATAAAGTATGTCACAAGGACTTTATTTTCAAATTAAGTAGGATTATTTTTTTTCGCTTGCGTAATACATTTCTTACGCAGTTAGATTTATAACCAAATTTTTTTCGCCTGAATCAAAAACATTTTATCACTTTCAAAGTATATTACTTCTGATATCCTACAAGATGTAAGGTCTGCGTCCAGACATCAGCGCTATACCCCATTCTAAACTAGTACATAGCTACGAGTAATTATTAAATAAATAAAGGAGACTCTTTCGATTAAAACAATTGAAAGTTTATTTCTAACTGAAATACGAGCAGGGACGGCTTTAAGAGAAACTCGATAATCAATCAAATAAATGCATTAAAGTAACATTAAAATAAATCTCACCACTTCTGATTGATATAATCTGACGAAGTTGTTAAGAACTTTAACTCTCTAGAAACACCTTGAACTCTACGCCCGTGAATGAAGAGACGACTCTACCTCTAAAGTGCTTATTACACACTCAAATTCTAAGACTTCGAAGATCATTACATCTGCTCTTGAATAACACTCCCGCAGACTAACTACACCAACAACACACCAACAATAGTCACAACCGCTATTTAAACACCTTGAAAACAGCAAGCCTTCATAACTTTAATTCCCTATCTCCACTAACTAATCGCATTCATCCATCCTTCTCAACCTGTATAAATTTACTTTCATTTTCGTTATTTCATGATGATCTAAAATCATCCCAACTTCAATCTATTGTGTCATCAACTGTGCTGGGCCCAGCTCGCGTTTTTCATCTCCGGTTGACATTTTACTTCCACAGCTGGCTACATCCTTTTATCCTGATTCGGCGCTACAGTCTTACTTTTCTTACGGCTTACCTGCGGCGACATCCTTTCGTCTCAACCTCCGATTTTACGTCTACCTTACAAAGTTTATGTCACATGGATCAGTTACTGTTCCAATATATAGTTTAACGGTATTTACCGAATATTTACCGAAAGTCACATACAAATTTTATAGAACTTGTGGATGATACTATCATTTGTATAGCAAATATACACATATTTATAATATATAAACATCAACAGAAAGGCATCAAAAATTTTATAAAATGATTCAGAGTGTGGCATGTTTGATTCAAAGAAAAATAGAACATCTAAAATTTATTTTTCTACCAAATTAATCTATCCTTATGATATTAGTCTAAACAATTTAGTTTCCGATTGCGCAATGCTACCAATAGTTGGATGTTTACCTGGCAAAATGTCTTCCATTGAAAAAAACATTTATGCTACTAGAGTTAACGTTTCAAGATAGATGATTGGACCCTCTTTTCAAAGGAAAAAAAAAATCTCTCCGTACGAAATACGTAAACTGTATATAACGCTTGCATTCTGCCATATAATGTATACATATAATTTCAAAGTAAAAATTGCAATCCGTTTAATAATAGGCAATAAATAATATTCTTTTTTTTTTTTTTTTTTCCTTAATTTAATATATCAAGCATTAGATTTTGTGTGTGTGTGTGTAACAAACAAAACATAAATTTAATGTTAGAACAGAATTGTAGCGACTGGTTTACATTGCTACAACATACTAATTCAAAACTACTAGTTTATACTTAGTTTGTGTCAAAATGGTATCAATCATAACAAAACTCAAAAATATTTATACGAAAAAATGTCAATAAATGCACTGCGAAAAATAAATTGTAGTAACAACACAAAATTCACAAAAATTTAAAGTATTTGTATGTAAAAATGTCAAGAATTACATTACGAAAAATAAATAATAATAATAACATAAAATTAAAAAACTGAAAAATAATTTAAAATTGCAGTCTATTTAATAACGGAATAATAAGAATAAATCATTTTTCCCTTATTCTAATGCGTATTATTGTTATTATTATTATTTTTATATAACAAACAAAGCATGAATTTGTTATTAGAACAGAATCATAGAGACTACTTTACAATATTACAACATACAAATTCAAAACTACTGGTTTATACTCAGTTCGCGGCAAAATTGCAACACAAATGAAAAATATTTTTACGAAAAAATATCAATAAATACACTGTGAAAAATAAATTGTGATAATGACATAAAATTAAGAAAAATCGAAAATATTTGTACGTAAAAATGTCAGGAAATACGTTATGAAAAATAAATAATAATAAACATAAAAGTAACAAAACTGAAAAATATTAAAACGCCAAAATTTCAATAGTTAGGTTATAAAAAATAATAATAACAATAATAACATAAAGTAATAATAATTTTTTTTGCTTAATTTAATGCCTAGCAGAATTTTTATATAGTGTACAAAAATTAAATTTAATAATGGAAAAAAAAAAAATCTATAAAAGCAAATACTTGAATACAGTTTTACATTATTACAGCATACTAATTTAAAACCATTAGTTTATATTTTGTTTATGTCAGAATGGCAACGATTGCGACAAAACTGAAAAAAAAAAAACATTTCGATATCAAAATGTGTACCCCACAATAATCTATGCATTGGATTCTTATTAAATGTTACTCTTGGAAATTGATAGGCTATATGTTTTGATGCATTTTATTCTTTAAAACTGATAGAAACTTTTGAGCACGCTATCTTTGTCATTTTATCTTGATAGCGTTATCAACTTGGCAAGAAGTATTATAGCTTTTCGTACCAAGTATTCTATATCTCCTTTTCTCGGTGTTGCTGTTTTTGTGTCAACAGAAACACTTCTTTATTATGATGCTAGTATAGAATTTGACATAAAAATGTCTGCTACATAATAGAAGAAATATCGAAGCATATTACATCTTTTTATTTGTTTGGATTGTTACATTTATTTTATACTATCGAAATATATTCTCGAATATATTTGGAACAACATGCTTCCTATCCGGAAGGCAATTTTATTTCTTTGTAGTTAGAATTTTTGAATGGATATAAAAAACTGTTGAAGATTATAGAGTAAAACTTCATGTATTGATATGTTTGAGTTTAGTGTCTTTAATTTAGTGAAAAGTACTATTATTTCGTAATGTATTTCTGCATTAACATTAAAAAAAATTGTTAAATTTTAAATATTTGTTATTCTCCTATAAAAATATATCTCAAAAATTTAAATTCTTCTGAAATTTCATGAATTAATATTTTTATTGCTTTATTTCCTTTTTTTCTTTTTTCCTTTTGCATTTACTTGTTAAATTATGTATCTTTGCTGTAATTATATTATAGAGCTATTAATTGCATAATATGATAAAATATTTTTCATATTTAATATCGTAATGCAATGAAAATTAATGTTATTTTTTATAAACTGCGCAACTTAGTTTTATATATCTTCTGTTATTCGAAGAGAAAGGACAAAATTTATTATTATTATTATTATTGTTATTACTCTTTAATTTAATTATTTCTTTTATCTAATCTTTTCTTTTAATTTAAGTTTAATTGATTTCCCAGAAAGCTATTTGACGTTTTCTATAAAGCTATTTGAATTACTATGCGTGTTATCCATTTCTAAAATTTATAATACACTTTTTTTATTTTTTTTTAGCACTGTTGATGGTTTAGTAGAATAATATATATTATATTGATAGTTCAGTAGAAAAAAATTTCTAAATATGTGTTAAAAGCGTTTATTATGGGAAAGTGAAGGTTTTTAAATTTCTTATACTTTATCATGTAATACAATGTGGTCTAACCACATTGTATTATATGATATTATACGGTCCTCTTATTTATTCAATAATATAAAAATCTGTAAAATAATGGTCTGTTAAACAATGGGATGTATTAAACCTGTGAGTTATCTGTAATTCACTTTCTTTAATTATATTTCTGGTCCTCAATTTCCTATACCAAAGTTTGGTTGGCTCTCGGTTAACGAAAAGTTGGATCACACGATCTAATAAATTATTTTCATGTGTAATTAGTTTTTTGATATCATGTTTAAATGAAATATTAAAGAAAATGTTGTAAATACATCAAAGATCAATTTTTCAAAGACTAACAAATTCTTCTTTACCGAAAATATTCCTATAATCTTTTACTATTAAACTAGCAAGCTTTGCCCGTTTCGTTAAACACTTAAATGAATTTTCAAATAATAATAATAATAATAATCACTATTTTTAAAATGCTTTATGAATATAAACTAAAAATATCCCTTAAAATCGCTCAAAACCTCGTTTCGTGCAATTATATATATAATTTGGATCATAAAGTTGTTTAGATGATTTTCCCGAACAGTCGCCACTTATCAACTTCATAGCGCTCTATTGCGATCTTTAACCAACTTAACCTCAGCATTTTACCTATTCAGTTGTCAGGCTTAATCGCTTCAGGCAGTTGGTACAAAACTTTGAATAAACACCATAAAATATAAGAACTGACAACAATTGTTTCGAGTCGAAGAAAACATGACCCTTCGTCAGGCGAAGAAAGTAGGCACAAGTGCTGTAAAGCGGCAACGCTTTGTTTGCAGCACTCGTGTCTATTTTATTCGCCTGGCGAAGAGACGTGTTTCCTTTCGACCCAAAACAATTGTTGAGTTTTCTTATAATTTATGGTATTTATTCAAAGTTTTGTATCAATTACTTTATACGCCAGCTCTATGGTGCTTTCTTATAATAGTTGGGATTATTATTGTCCACTGTGTAGCTCTCGTGCGGCATTTAACCCACCCAATATCAATTTCTAACGCATCCTGCTGTTATTGATCATAATTTGCCGTCCAACCGCTTAATGCAGTTGGCGCTGCTGTAATTTGATATTTTCTCAGTGGAACGTTTTTTCACTTACATTTTGCTATCTTTGGGTCTTTAATTCATAACTTTTTAACTAATTTTAACAATTTAATAAAAAGGTCATCTCAAAATCCGTGGTATTTTCGCACCGCTTGATAACTTCCTCCGATTCTTTCTGTGTTTAGCGGTTTGGAGAGGATAACTGGATATACATGCAATCAGATTTTAATAGTATGTTAACGTGAAATTTCGTATGATTCTACTAATCACTTAAAAATCGTCTAAAAACAACACTGTATAAATGTTGAATTATTCATCGACATCTACAAGAATAAAGAATAAATTCAAAAGTATATTTTAAACTTCAGCATATTATATTGAGCAATATTAATGATATGGACAATGCATATACTTAAAACGTAGCCGATAGAATGTTTATGGTTTATCTATATATATAAAAGAGTAAACTCACTGATTCACTCACTCACTGACTCAACACGGCTGTGGCGATCCTATGGGAGATACAGTCACAATTTTTGGTAAGCAGGTTGATTTTAAGTCCCTGAAGCTCACTAAGACAGGATTTTGCGAAATACCCCCTTCGTTCCCCCTACGGGGGGCAGAAGGCAAAAACCACCTTTATATGCATAACCCGGCTCCAAATTACTTCACGGTGAAGAAATTGCAGATGGGGAAACTAGACTTGAATACAAAAAAATCATTTCTGTGATTTTTGAATTTTGGATTTTTAAGGGGGGCGGGGGGTAAAAATGAGATTTTTGGAGGTGCATAAGGCAAAAACACATTTATAAGTATAACTCGGCTCCAAATTACTTCACAGGGAAGAAATTGCAGATGGGGAGACTAGGCTTGAATACGAAAAAATAATTTTCTGCGATTTTGGATTTTTAGATTTTTAAGGGGGGAAAGGGGTAAAAAGGATTTTCGGGGGGAAATTTAGCAATGTATGGATTTTCGAGTAAAATTCTAGCAGTAATAGCTCAAAGATATATATATATATATATATATATGCATATACAAAAAAAAACCCCATACGTTTTCTTGAAGGTATTTGCAAAAATTCATTTTGGATTTTTTTCCGATTTTCGATTTTAGGAGAGAGTTACTAGGGGGCAAATTCGACCCCCCCCCCCTTTTAGCGCTAAATTCGTCCGGGGAAATGTCTAGGAGCTGAGGTCACAAATTTTAGTATGTGGCTTATTTACGTGTGTCCAACACCCATTGTAACGGGATTTTGTGAAAGCCCCCCCTTTATCCCTTTGGGGGTGGGGTGGGGAATAAAAGAGTAAAGTCACTGATTCACTGACTCAACACAGTCGTGGCGATTGTATGGGAGATAGACTTGCAAATTTTGGTGAGTACGTTGGTTTTAGAACCCTGACGCCCATTAAGGCGGGGCTTTGCGAAATATCCCCCGCTCCCCCTGGAGGGGGGCAGGGACATAAAACCCCTTATAAGCATAATTCGGCTCCAAATTGCTTCTCGGAGAGACAAGACTTGAGTTTTAAAAAAAGCATTTTTTGCGATTTGAGTTTTGCATTTTTAAGGGGGGGGGGGGGTAAAAACGATTTTCGTAGGCAAATTTAGCAAAATACGGATTTTCGAGTAAACTACCAATAATAGCCCAAATGTATAGAAAATCGCCAAGAGTGTTCTTGAGGTTATTTCCAAAAACTTTTGATTTTTTCCGATTTTCGATATTGGGCGACAGTTACGAGGGGGCAAATTCAATCCCCTCTTTTAGCGCTAAATTCGTCCGTGAAATCTATAGGAGATAAGGTCACAAATTTTAGTGTGTGGCTTATTTACGTGTGTCCAACAACATTGTAGCGGGATTTTGTGAAAGCCCCCCTTTCCCCCCCCCTTGGGGGTAGGTGGGGGGAATAAACACGTTTCGAAGCATAACTTTGCTTCGAATTATCTCAGTAAGATTAAATTTTATATGTGGGTCGTTTATGTGTTCCCAACACGCACTATAAAGAGATTTTACGAAATTTATCCCTCCCCCCCCCTTAAAGGGCAGGGGGGGAATAAACACGTTTCCAAGCATAAATGTGCTTGAAATTATCTCAGTAAGATTAAATTTATGTGTAAATTGTTTATGCGTTCCGAACACGCACTATAAGGGGATTTTACGAAATTTCTCCTTCCCCCTCCTTCAAAGGCGGGGAGGGGGCAAAAAACGCTTTTAAGAGTAACTCTGCTCCAAATTATATCAGAATAGCAATTTTTTTGTATGTCGATTGGTTATGCGTACTCAAGCCACACACTACTAAGAGATTTTGTAAACTTCCACCTTATCTCCCTTGGGGTGGGGTTGGGGCAAATACATGCTTTCATGCGTAACTCTGCTCCAAACTATCTTTGACGATTTTTTATGTGCGGGCTGGTTATTCGTTCCCAACACGCACTATAAGGGGATTTTGTGAAATTTTCTTTTTCCCCCCTTTAAGGACGGAGTGTGTGTGGGGGGGGGGGCAAAAACACGTTTTAAAGAGTAACACTGCTCCAAATTATCTCAGGAAAGCGTTTTTTGATAGGGTGATTGGTTATGCATACTCAACACAAACAAACTTCAAAAGGATTATTTGGAATTCTGTGCTATCACCCCCTTGAGGGTTGGGAGGGATTAAAAACTTGTTTCCATGCGTAACTCTGTTCCAAACTATCTTAGAATGGAAATTTTTGATGCGTGGACAGCTTATGCGTATTCAACACACACTACAAAGTGATTTTGTGAAACTCCACACCACCTCATCTTAGGGGGCGGGGGGGGAAACATGTATTCATGTGTAACTCTGCAGTAAATTATCTTATGAAGGAGATTTCCGATATGTGGGTCAGTTATATGTATCTAACTCATAATATTAAGATATTTTGCAAAATCTCCCCCTCCTTTTCTTTAAGAGCGCGGGGGGGGGGGCTAAAAAACCCGTTTTAAAACATAATTTTGCTTCAAATAATCTTAGAATCACGATTTTTTAATATGTGGGTTAGGTATGTGTATGCAACATGCACTATAAAGGGATTTTGTGAAGTGTGGCGAGTGGGAAAACCGCTATCGAAGGTATCGAGAACTTTAACTTAGATCTTGACTGATTTCAATGATTTTATTATTATTATTATTATTATTATTAATATGGTATTTTCAGACTTCATTTCAATATAATGACCAGCGAAGCAAGCAAAGCCTGCTAGTATTATATAAATGACTGATATAAGCTATAATATATTTGTAGAAAACCTATAAACGTTTAATGGAATAACATGTCATACAATTTCTATATTACCAAATAATACTAATAATAATGATGATAATAATAATAATAATTTCTCATTTTTTTTTTTTTTTTTAACTTTACATGCATTATAAAATTATTCGAATTATAGAATATAATATTTTTCTATTGAAAAATAATGAAGACATTATAATGCTAGTAAAAATAATTCTTATCTCACTGAAAGTTTTTTTTTTTTTCCTCATAAAGTAATTTTGTATGCAATTTTCTTTTTCTAACAGAAAAATGTAATGATGTTCTATGCATAAGATATTTCTAAATATGAATCATTTTTTCTATTTCATATTTATTTATGGGACAAGCTTTACATTGTAACTTTTATGAATTAATTAATTAATAAGTTCAAAACTTTGAATAAACACCATAAAATACAATAAACTTGCAACGATAGTTTCGGTTCGAAAGATCACGCGACCCTTCGTCAAGATGCTTCAATCAATGGCAACGTGCACACTCGTGCCTACTTTGTTCTCCTGACGAAGAGTTGTGCGTTCTTTCGGCCCAAAACAATTGTTGCGAGTTTATTTTATGTATTTATTTTTATGGTATTTATTCAAAGTTGTGTACTTATTACTTTAAAACGCCAGTTCTGGGGTATTTTCTTTTTATCATTGATTAATTGCATTATATTTTTGTGAACGTGATATAACTTATATCACGTTCACAAAAATATAATGCAACTAATTAATGATTATATTTCATTCTATAACAAGTGCCCTTACAATAAGGACTCTTATTATAGAATGAAATATAAGGATATTCTAAATACATTATGCTATGTTTGTATACAATTTACGTCAAACATGCTATACCTATAATACAAAGACTCATTGAATGAGCAGTAAATTACGATACACTTCGTTTTCATTGAAGATATTAGCTCAGAAAATATTATAGTTTTCATTTATTTATTTATTAGATTATTTACAATATAATAACTATTTTTCATTCTTTATAATGTATAAGGTTGTACGTGAATCCTAAAATTATTAATATGTTTAATTTGTAAATTTTTATTAGATTTTTATTAGTATTAGGCGTTAAAATGGAAGTTAAGATTAGTTGATTATTTAAGCGCAATCCGAAATTAAGATTATCGTTTCACAGAATTGCATGAAAAAAAATGCATTGAAAATGATGAAAATAAAAATGGCATTCATGAGTGTGGGAAAACTAAAAAGGACGCAAAAACAGTAAAGTTAATGAGAAAATTCAGTTACATACATCAGAAAACCAAAAATGATTAAATTCAGCACATCCCACCCCGTTAGTCTCTATTCTAATGAAGCGAAAGATTCGTGGACTCTATTACAGGTTATTTCGGCCCGTAATTTTCGAAGTCGTAGACCAGAAAGGATTTTAAATGTGGTGAGTTTTAATGGACAGAATGAGTTTCGCATAATCATCTGTTATTACTTTATATATTTAGCGAATTATTTTTGAATGCATGTAAGGATTATTAACCAAATAGCGCTAAATTTGATTATTACAGGGTTAGTAAGAAATAGTTTTTCACTTCAAAGGGCGGCGTACAAATGAGATAAAATTGTACGCCGTAATTGGTACAAATGAAATAAAATTTGAGCTAAAAATAATCTAAATGATTCGACAGACATTTCTTGAATAAAAATAAATAAATAAAAATTCAATGTCTATATTTGCCAATATTGGTGCTATAATATACATAAATACATTTAATAAGCTTTTAAAAGTTACGTATATAAAAAAGTACCATGCAAATTACTCAATGTTTCCCTTTTCGTGTTCAACAATGTGTTTTTATCGGAGAACAATATTTTGCATATATCTGATCGTAGTAAGTCCACCGGAATATAAAGAATATGGCGCCGAATGCTGTCTTTAATATCTGGCACAGATACTGGCTTTTTACGCTACACTGTAAAATATTTTGTGTAAGAATACACAACATTATTGAGGGAACTTATTTTCCTCAACCATGTTGAGAAATGTTATCAGCTATAGCTGTGTAACAGAGGCATACAGTGGAACGTTACGCAATTACATCTGGTAACATTTCTCTACGTGGTTGTGGCAAGTAAGCTGCCTCAGTATACAATTTCTCAACATGGTTTAGGAAAATAAGTTCCCTCAATAATGTTGTGTATTCTTACATAAAATTTTTTTACAGTGTAGATATTGTCCCTCAGAAAACCACACAATCAAAAGTCACAGTGTGGTTATATCCAAAGAACGTTGAAGCCATGCTGTTGGAAAGTGACCGTTCATTACTCTTGCAACTGTAAAATGCTGCCTTAAGTTTTGCTTTACACAACGGTCAATGTAAAAAGGTGCGCCATCCTATATGAAAGTGATACCCTAAAGGCATCCATGTGATTGAATTTGTAAGATTACAAAACCTCTCGGTATATCACAGTCCACTCTCTTGTGATTGAAAAGGTTGCAGTTATCTCATAAAAAAAAAAAAAAAAAGTTCAATGATAAAGGTAACCGTGAAAACGACATCATACTGTCATTTTCTTTAGAATGCGAGGATTGTTCTTAGATGACGTTAGGGTTTTTCACTCCTCAAATTCGAAAATTGCGGGGTGTTATTTTGATAATCGATGTAAAAATGGGCTTTGTTAGTCCACAGCATGTTCCATGGCCTAATGACATCAACCACCATTTGAGCGAGAAATCGAAGTACAAATGCATTACGAACATCGAAGTCTCAGTCCAACAATATTTAGAAGGCTTTATTTTGTGGGAATTAAAATCCAAAATTCGTTGAAAATTTTTCTTACAGTGTAATACGACTGATTACTGGCTTCAATGACTGCGGTAGCAACATTTTCAATGAATTCGCTTCCGTTTTCTACCTAGAAGAAAATTAAATTGTCCAATTGTTTCAACCTATAGTATCATTTTGCGTAGAGCCACGTTGGACACATGATTCATTTGAAACATTGGACCTCTTCGTATCTGGTTGATACTATGAATACTTTTACAGCTGCATCGGATTTCTGCTGATTCCAGTAAAACAATTTTACCAGTAGAGGTTTTCCTTGTTACGTAGACATGATCTGCAGAGAACTATGTAATACTTGTGAAGAATCCACCTTATTTTTATCCCATGGATGGAACACGGGTGCAGAACTCATACCCATATAAATGTAAGAAACATTTTCTACTTCTTAAATCAACGGTATTATAGGTAGATATATTTCTTAGAGAGATTCCGGTATGAATTCTGCACCCGTGTTCCATACCTGTTATCCAAATACGTTCTCATTTATCTCCCCAAAGGCATATCTCATTCTGACTAGCACAGCAAATTCTAGAGCCAACTGGATTGGGAAATTCGTTGCATGCTAACCCTGTATTTGGCACGTATATAATGTATAAAATTGTATAAATATTACTTTTGTACCAATACCTAAAATAGAATATTTTCTGCAATTTAGCTTTTCATTATAATGATGTGCATGTCGAATATTAAACAAAATAATTTTTAATAAAATAATTAAAATTATTTTCAAATGACTGTAATATATACACGAAATTTTGGATAATCTTAAGTAGCACAGTTCTCCAACAAAAAAGGCATTAAATTGCATCGGTATTAACAACGATATTTCATAATATGAGGTATCATTAAATAAATATTAAAAATATATGAGTTCCACCAAATCATACCGAATAAAAACTACAATGTAAATCAGTCTAAGGAAAGGAGGCAAATGAGGCCTTTGCAAATGAGGCTGAGTGACTGCTTTAGAAATATATATTATTTTATTTAGCGAATTAATTAGGGTTGAAAAAATGATAACATGTGAAAAAATGAAAGACATTAAACTTGGTGAATATTTGACTCGCATGTACGTTTATCTTCATCTAAACACAATCACCGTATGTATAGATTGCAATAAAAACACTCATTCAAACAAATTTGTTCATTTCCATATATCACAAATATCATCTATACATATGTTCATCTATGTTCATCTATATATCACAAATATACATGTGGTCAAGATTTATAAAGCCAAATAGTAATTAGGACCAACGCACTAAACTTCGTGAATATTTGGCACGAATGCATGTTTGTTCTTATCTAAGCACTACCACCGTATATATATATATATATATATATATATATATATATATAGCAATAAAAAGTTTCCTTTGCACAAAATTTGTTTATTTTCCTCTGTATATCCCAAATATATCTGTGGTGTATATTTATAATGTCAAACATAATGTAGACCATTATTTAACATATCATTATTACGGGTTATAGAACTGCGGAACAGGATATGAAAGGCCATTTATATTTGTGAGCACTGTTTATCAGCGAAATGATAAATATATCGTAACCAAAACAAAACAGACTTTAACTTATTGTGATTAGATATATGTTATCGAAAATTATTGTTTAAAGAATCACATTACTCATAAATTACTTAATTAAAATAATTTTATTTACTGGATAATATGGAAAATCTACTTAAAAAAAGAAGAAAAATCCATTTAATAATAAGCTAGATTTATTAATCCTTAGCAGTTTTGAGGCTTATTTACTCTACAGATTTAACCTTGCAAAACTTCTTAAAAGGAAAAATAAATAAATAAATAAATAAATAAAATAAATAATAAAGCTTTCTTCTGCGGCAAACCTAGCCCAAAAGGTGAACTAATGGCGAATAATACAGGCTTCACTGGGCGTATTGAGATTTTGTTTTGAAACTCCAGCACGGCACCAGCGCTTAGCAGAGAAGTGCCCTCAGTTTTTTATATTTCCGTATGTACTATAAACCACTCCACTCATCTGCATAGAGCTTAACCCATTAATGCCTAGCGTCTCTTTTTAGGGACGATAAAATTATACTAATTGAATTGGTTATATAGTATTAGTACAATTTTGAAGTTTAAATGTTTATTTATGTAAAGTTGAGGCTCATTTTTCGAACCGTCCCTAAGAAAGGACACCAGGCATTAATGGGTTAAAGATGTAAAAATTATAGTCTTGATATTGTATTTTTTTAATTTGAAAAATGTACGATTTACTTTTTAAAAGCATAAAGTTTAAATAGAAAACAAAATACACAAATAATTAAAAATAATATCTTGTAATAACAAGATTTTTTTTTCTTATTCTATAAAATAGTTTTAGATATTTGAGTTATTTTGTTATTTTTTAAGATGAATATTTGATTTCTTTCTTTCTTTTTTTTTTTTCCCCGAAAGAAAACCTCATTTCGAGTTCTATGAAAAATATTCTTTAGAAACATTTCATATCGTAGTGATTCATTGTTTCGCATTATAGAAAACCATTTTAAATACATAAATCATCTAAATCTCCCGTTCATTAAAGAAATTTTCAGTTTTATTTAAATAGCCTGGATAATATTTCTTTAGGATAATACATTTTAATGCGAGAATATTTTTGGAATTTTTAAGAAAGAGAATAATTGAATCAGAGTATAAACGTTAAATAGTCATTAATTCAAAAAAAAGAAGAAGAAGAAGAAGAAGAAGAAATTTAATCTTTAAAAGGTAAAGAATTACTAAAGAAGAACTCCAATATTTCAGCTTAAATTTTACTATTAAACTGGTTGATCCATACATTTAAAAATGCTTCTCGTGTCTGTCATCAACTATGGGAAAAATATATATGCATATAGGTAGGTGCTCCAGTGATTGTCATGCTCCAGTAATTTGCATCTATCCCGAATTAATTAATAAATAAGAAAAGTAATAAAATCATGTATTTTATATGTAAGAATTTTAACATTTTATGTCAAACAACACTGGAGCATAGGATGCTAATAACTGGTAAAATGAATAACTAACAGTGTCAAACACTGGATCATAGGAAGCCAATTACTGATAAAATGAAAAACTGGCAGTGTCAATTACTGGAACATTGAGTGGTTGTCAAATAAAAATTCATAAAAAAAGAATAATTGTTATCAAATATATATATTTTAACATATATGTGGTTCTGAATGTCTTTCATACCATATGTACTAACTTAAGACTTCTAATAATATTTTCTGATGACTAGAACATTGAAAACATCAGAGATTGCTCTAAAAGTTTCAATCACTGGTGCACTTACCCTATCTAATTTATATATATATATATATATATATATATATATATATATTTAATGCAAATAATAATAGTTTCTATGTATAATTTTATATATATATATAATATTACATTAAATAGTTAGTATATATGTAATTGACAATTTGTTTTTAGAATTTGTGTCGTTGTAGCGAATTTTATTGGAGAAGTAATTTTAAGATAAGATTATAAATGTAAAATAGTCACTTATTAAAAAAAAAAAAAAAAAAATCGAATCTTTAAAACGTAAAGAATTTTACTAGTTCTAATATGACAATACTAATTTTAATGTTAAAATGAAAATGCTTTTCTTATAAATCGTAAAAACATATACATATAAGAATCTAATATTATTACTTCTTAATATAAAATCATTATTTTCTATAAATAAGTCGAGAAATTCTATTACTAAAGTGGATATAGGGTAGTTAACATGTATATAATTAATTTTTTTTATTTTTGACTGAAGTTGATGTAGCGAATTTTATTGAAAAGAATTTCATCTCGCATGTAACTTTCACAGTTAAGATTGCAGTTGTGTAGATAAGGGAGACTAACCCCACTAGGATTCTGGGCCTATTGGTGGAACGCCCTCCTTGGGAATTTTTCTAAAGTGCTCAAACAGCATCGACGCGAGTTTCGGACTAAACCACAGTAAACTCCGAACAATAGGTAAAATAATGCAACCTGGTTTCGAATCAGGCACATCCCATCTACCAGCTTTGAGCGTTGGACGCCTCGGTCACGGATGGGGCTTTCTGAGATTTAAGATGAAATTTCTTTATACAGATGGCTGAAAAAATAATGTGAACATTTTCGCTTTTTTACGTTTTGTTAAATACCTTGAAAAGTTTTTTAGGAATCATCTTGAAACTTTGGTAGTGCAAAGAACATGTTATACCTCATATATATTTCAGCAGAAGTTGTGTCATGAAAAGAAAAAGGGCTCCAGAAAAAACAAAAAAAATAAAAATAAATAAATAAATAAATAAAACGTTAGGAGAGATAGAATCAACAGAATTTCAGTTCTCTCAAAATAAAAGGTAAACTATAAGGGGTTTTACTCACATTTTTATTTTTATTCAGTCAATGCCTAGTGATATTACAATGTTTTCGCCGATTGTAAATAAATATTACTAAAACCCCTAACATATTTCTTCTTCTTCTTCTTTTTTTTTTTTTTTTTTTTTTTTTTTTAAGAAGAACTTACATTTTGTTTATTCTATCTCTCCTAACATTTTAAATTTACATGATATTTGTTTGGGACTTTCATATAAGTTGCTCAATAACTTTGGCTATTAAATTATACAAACGAAATTTTTATAAAGCTTCCGCATGCATAGTTAAAAATTATTTATAAAAGTGCTCGTATTTTATGGGATATTTAACATTTTTTTCATTCTGATTACTGTATGCTTTATCTAATGTAGTATTTCATATTTTCTGAAAATGGCTTTGCAGTGGGTCTAATACCCTACGTGTTATAATAATTTAAAAAGTGGAAATTGTTTGTGCAATTTTTTTTAAGAAATCGTTTTAGCTCCATTCATATATGTAGTAGCCTTATAAAATTTTATACAGATAATGAGAAAAGTCCGGACAATCAAAGGCTACAGCCAAAACGCATTTGAATCATTACGTTTTACAGGGTGATACAAAACATTTCGATTTTCGTTTAATTTTTTTACTGGTTCCCTTTTCATTTTCATGACACAACTTTTAAGGTAAAATATGAGGTATAACATGTTCTTTAACCTACCAAAATTTTAAGGTGATTCCTAAAGATTTTTTCAAGATATCTGACAAAACGTAAAAAAGCGAAAATGTTCACATTATTTTGTCAGCCATCTGTACACTGAAGTAGCTTTAAAGTACTTTGATACAGTATTGTTCAAAATGATACATATTTACCTTCCTTACATAAAAATTCTTTTGAAAAAAAATAAATTAACAAAATTGCACATCAATATAATATAAAAACATGATTTTACTTTTTGAGAAATATGTCATCATATTGCAAAAAACTGGCATATTTTATTTAGAATAATGTACACATGCATGCAAGCTTTAAAAACATATTACATGACGATCCAAAAACGTCTAAAAAGTTCTAAATATAATATTAAAAATAGATGTATTAATATGTTTTTTTCAACTGAGCTTCTTGGAAAGAACAGAATTCTTACGTTACTTTTAATATCCAGTTTTATAATGCACAGAAACGACGGTTATTGTATCTTGTCATTAAAAATATATTTATATATACGAAGGCGAACCTGATGACTAATTATACGTAACCTTCACTGTTTAATACAAGTAAAAAAAAAAAAAAAAAACGTAGTTTTATTTATAAATGTTATGAGGTAAAACTATAGCGGCGGTCAGCTCACATTTATAATTTTAATTATAAATATATTGTTGTAAAACTAACTATAGCTCAGTGAGCGAATATATCCAGTAACGGTGGCGGTCAGAAGGTTTTTACTTAACTATATATTTTTTTAATCAGTTATTTTTTATACCTCTAATTGAGTTGCATAAAGAAACAATTTTAGCAACATAAAAACCAACACATGATACTTTCGGTTTAGTATAAAGGATTTTTTGTTTTTTTCACTATAATGCTTCTCGCGTCACACTCGATTTATCTTAGTTTAGCTTCGAAATATATCTAATATATCAAAGAATAGTTCATATACCAATTTCCAAATAAATTAATCTTTTGTGTTACACGATAAAGAGAATTAGATATTGAAAGTGGGCATTACACTAAAGTAGCCATTATATCTTCCATTAGTTTAAACGTCTAGACAAAAATAAATAAAAAGTATATTTATAAGAAAATGGCTAGTTTTAGTTCCAGAATGATAGAAATATAAAACCAGAGGTAGTGGAATACAGTTTGTTAATATATATATATAAAATGAATGTGATATTTTGGCAATATTTTGTCTTTTTCACATAATAAGAAGCTTTTATAAATAGTACTTTCTTACAACTAATAATACGCGTTGTTAATTTTACATGTGAAGAGAAAGTTTATATTACTGAAGAGGTATTAATTTACAAAGTTTTTCTAAACACATTTCCAGTAAAATTATATTTAACGTTATAATTTTAGTCAAACTTGAAACATTACATAAAAAGATTAAACATTAGTCAATACATACATATATCCATACCTGTCAATATTTTAATTTATTCCGGAGTAATTTTAGCCCCGCCTCTAATTCTTACCACTTATTCTTTAAAAGTAATTTTTTCTTATTTTATAAAAAAAAATTTCTATAAATAAAGTGGTGCGAAATAGAGGCGGGGCTAAAAGTCCTCCGGAATAAATTAAAATATTGGCAGCTATGTATATCATATGTAGACCTGCTAACTATGCTAGTTTATCCATAATGGTATTAGGACCCGCCTTTTTTTCACACCAGAATAGTTGTAGAGTAATATTCAGCAAAATTTTCTCATCATTGAATAAGAAGACTATTGCTCTATAACTATTCTGGTGTGAAAAAAAGGCGGGGCTTAATACAATTACGGATAAACTTGTATAGTTAGCAGGTCTACATATATATGCGGAGGATCATATGTATGTGTGATTTTATAAAGATCTCTATATGATATTTCTGATTAATAATATGTTATATAAATAAATTCGGAAACATATAAATATTCCAAAAATAGTATGCAATTTCTCACTGAAAAAATATAAATAAATAAAAATAAAATAAATAAACGATTAAATACATAGCTGCCAATATTTTAATTTATTCCGGAGTATTCTTAGCCGCGCCTTTATTTCGTACCACTTATTTTTTTAAAAATAATTTTGTCTTATTTTATAGAAGTTATATATTCTAGAAAAAATTTCTCTAATTAAAGTGGTGCGAAATAGAGGCGGGGCTAAAAGTACTCTAGAATAAATTAAAATATTGGCAGTTATGTAAATAGCGTAAATGTCGAATACCAAATTAAGTATGAGGCATAAATTTATTTATTACAGATCATTTAACAAAATAATTCTTAAACGTAAATTTTTAATTAAGAAAATTTATGAATCTAAGATTAAGAATTTGTCAATGTTTCTGTTTCTA